>JAFBJS010057876.1:0-260978 GCA_016785265.1 Paraplagusia blochii
TCTGTCTCCTGTCTTCTACCTATTCCTAGTGTCTCTAATCCATCCATCACGGCTGTCTATGGACATCCATTTGTCTATGGACAGCTCAGCTCACAATGAAGAATTCAGATAAGATTAGATTAGATTAACCATAACTGTGACAAATCTATCACAGTTATGGTTATATAAATACTGCAAAAACAACCAAAAACGTGGTTCTATCACTTTAAACATCTTTGGACACGTCTGCATTTTCACATTTTTCCTTTAGTCAACAAATCCAGAAGTTGGATCACTACCAGCAGTGTGTAAGTGCGTCTGTCAGCACCTTTCCTGCTTTGCCTGGGGCTTCTAAGCACTGTACAAAAAAACACGTAGCAGATAAATATAAATGCATACTTTCATTAGAGAGACATGTTATTTTTTACATCAAATGAAATAGAAGGAAACATTGGTGAGACTTTTCTGCGACGCCTTAATCCTTATTGAGACAAATTGTTCAAATGAAGGTGGGATCTATTCAATAACCACAGGTCAACATCCACATCTTGAAATGTTTTAGTCCCAGTAAACAAGTGGATGTTGGTGATTGAAGCAGAAACACAAGAGGGTTCATTTATTTTAATCAGTGAGTCCAGGTTGAAAGATCCTATCACTAATAAACTGAGCTAAAGCTGCAGTACTGTACACAGCTTTGTTATACGTTATAATTATATGAATTTATTTTCACACATTGAGTTGTGTGTTCTAGTGTGATTGGTCTGTGTAAGATTAAGAATTTAACTTTGATATTACCATTGTATGTTTTTTATTCATAACTCCAGATGAAAGTACAATAATTGAGACATTAGTCTTATTTATGTAATAATAATGATGTATCCTTATTCCCTATTGTTACAGTGTACATGACTTTTAAATAAAAAATATAATTCTAAAAACATCCTTACACATCAAGTGAAACGTTTAAAAGCAGGGGTCTCAAACTCAAATCCTCAAATTGAGGGTTTTAGGAACTATAGAATTTACCATAAAATGTGAAGAACAAGTCTATGTTATTATAAATTCAACTTTCACATCAAGGTGGGGGCCGCAAAATATTGTTCCACAGACTGCAAATGGCCCACAGGCCAAGAGTTTGAGACCCCTGTGTTAAAGCAAGAAGCCTAAAAAAAGTTAGGTCATGTGTGACGTTCAATGACCTGATGAGTGGGGAAAATAAAAACCCTCTCTTCCGTAGCCATGCAGTTTAGGTTGAGCAACACATGGATTTCAGGCATCCTGATCAGATTTCCAAACCTTGTCCAGAGTCTGGTTCTTCCCAGGAATCTGAGTTAAAGAGGCTGGAAAACTTGGAACTTTTGCTACCTCTGATTTAAACACTGCCTCTCGGCCAATACTGCTGAGTCATAGTGAAAGGTTGAGTCCTCAATCACTCCATGTGTACAGCCACATGTTAAGGTGCATTTGTGGTCTGTCTTTGTTTTACAAATTACATCATGGAGAAAGTTGTCCAAGACACCTGCCTGGCTCTGTGGTTGGCCAGACAATAGGGTTCATAATCCCAGAAATCCACAGCTTAACTTTCTGTCCTCAACCAGTTGATTCTGCATATATGTATGTATATATATATATATATATATATATATATATATATGTATGTATAAGTGTGCAATGTGAATTGGGTAGAAGAACATGAATGAATGAATGATATATATATATACATAAAGTATTCAACAATAATCCAATGGGCTCCAAGCCAAATGTAATCTTTATTAGACAGGTTCTGTACAAAAAGCACTGGATCACAAGGGGAAAAAAAAAACAGACAGAAAACATGCATTTATTTACAGCATGGTCAGAGACAGAGAAACTGAAAATGTTTGTTATTCTAAAGACATTAATTATTTTTAACATTGTGCTTTAATATACTTTGATGATATATTTCATATTTCACAAAGATGTAGAACCTCGGCCGCCCGTCACGCTGCAGTAAAAACACCAAAAAAGATTCCAAAATTTGTTTTTCTACAAATTCGACAGAAACATCCACAACATGAGGCTCTGGGGTGTTCGGGTGCAGCCCGGGAAATTGTTTTTACACACATGTTAAGCGACAACACAATGAAGTCTGTTCTGCCACGACTGCAGATTAGTGTTTCGGTCTTACTTGCTTGCATAAAAACGCACAATGTTGGGACGGGACGGGAAACCAGAGATGGACAGAGAAAGGGTGTTTATCATGCTACAACTTTAACATGAACTGTAAAGTGATAATTTACCATGAGGAGATAGAAATCTGTGAGTATTTCAGTTGAAAATTAAAGGATTTTGATCAAATCTGTAAACAATACACAGACTCAGACGTCGTGTCTCTTCACTCTGTTATATCAAAATAACAAATGTTGAAATTAAGATCTTCATTTATCAACTTTTCAATTTTAAATATAACTGTTTATGTCAAAACTGCAAAATAAGTGCATGATATGTGACATCATAAAAGATCTTCAGTTCACACACTTCCTTATAGTGAATATTTACAGACATTTAAACCATGAGCTGGTGGACGTAAGACTAGGTTTATAAAAAAAGAATTTGACATTCGCTTTTGCGTCCCATGTTTGAAACTAAATTTCTGACAACAACAAGACCATACAAACGTAGTCTTGGTGCCGAGTAGAAGTCGTTGATGCTTTTTGGACTGAGAAGCATTTGCATAAGTGAACAACAGCGTTTCAGGGCGATGATGGCAATGGCAACATCAACGACACCAACATCAACCCACACTTTTAGAGAAAATATACAACCGAACCATGTGTGATCCAAACTAAGGCGGATACAAAACCTTCATGGGACAAGAAGTTCTGTTCAGAGAAAAATAAAAATGTTGCTTCATTACCAGTCTATCTCTCCTTCTTTAAGGAAACATTTAATTTTTTTTTAACCTTTTACTAGCACACATTTCTCTTATTATTAAGTGCTCCAACAGAAATAGTGCATTAAGAAATAACCATGATTATACATTTCACATTAATACACAAAAGACGAGAATAGAACCAAACACAAACAATGCTGTTTACAAAAGTTAAATATTGGAAAATCGGAAAAGCATTTTTTTTTTTTATACAAAACTGATGAAAGCGCCTTGTCATTATTGTTTTTTTGTTGGTTTCTTTTTTTAACGTCCTGTTTGGAAAATCAGAGCAAACATGTCATGACTGTTTTTTGTTGTTGTTTTACAAAAACGGGTGAAGTCCTCTCGTCTTTCACTCCTTCATTGAGCAATATTCTAAAAGTTTTAGAGACATCAAGTTTGTTTACAGAGATATTTGCAATATCTATCATCCAGGTCTAACTCACAAAAAAAAAACCCTCAAACAGCTTATTCATAAATACACAGAATCAAAGCACAGAAGAAGTAAAATCTGGAACAGAATAGGAGTAAAACTGAACCTTTCCTTATTAAAATCTATAAATCTGAAAAACTGAAGTTTTGTCATTAATTTAACAAGAGAGAGAAAACAAAGATAAAAATCTGATTTTTCAATTTTACTCAGACAAACGCAGTGTTCGCTTCGTTTAGTCTTTTTTTTTTCAGATGTATTGTTGAAGTTTATGTTACAAAGGAAAACAACATCATCTCTCAGGGTGTTCTCCCAGAACGGCTTTAGGATCTGGATCCGTCTCACGGTTTTTCCAGATCTGGTTTGTGGACTGAGTTCAACTCATGTTCAGGTTTCACTGAGAGCTTCTGACCTTAAGAGAACCAGCTCATCCACTGAGAATCAACAGGTGCGTGCTGCTGCTTTGTTTTAGTTTTGTTGTTTTTGAAAAGTTGATTCTTCTGCTCCTTCAAACCTTCAATCTTTCATCCGAAGAACATTAAAAAACGTCTGACTTTGTCCTACTACTGTGGGTTAATTTGCCGCTCCATACAGACATTAGGAGTTGTGGAATTTTAAGTCAGATTGGGACTCACTTTAAAACAACATTAGTTAAAGTGTAAAAAGTGCAGACTGGAACTTTAACCTCTGGTTGTGGTCAGAAGCACCCGGTGGCCTTGCTCCTTTTCCTGTCTCACAGTGTTATTATCTGAGCTGTTCTGTCTCCACGGACTTTTGAAGTCAATTTTCAACCGGTTGATGATTTTTTAGATGACTGTTGGTTGTGAAGACCCTTCTCTTCCTCTGATTAGACCCCCCAGAGTTCGCTGCGCCGACATTTTAGCCCCTACAAAGACCTTGCAGACATTTGCAGTAAATGTTCTGAGGACCTTCTGGAGTGTATGGTCCAAAGGTTGGTCGAGGATCATCAGGTACTGTAGGCAGGAACGTGAGCAGTGGGATCAGGTCAGGGGAGGATGGTCAAAGGGGTAGATTGGCAGAGGGTTGTCCTCACATGGGCGGGACGATGAGACCAGCCATTGCTGTAAAAAAAAAAAGAAGCAAATATTTTAAAGTATATAAAAGTTTTTAGTGAGGACCTGAAACTATTTAGGGAAAAGGAGGAAAAGATATCAGTCATTTTTACAACAAATAAGAAGCTTTGTTAATCACTTTAACTGTCATTAGTAGTTGGCAATATATGTATATATATTTTATGTCATTGTTTAATATTGTTGTAAATTGTAATTCTTAGCTGTAAATAAATCTTAATTTATGAATTATGGTATTGGATAAATGCATTGTGGTTAAATACTTTAAATACTACATTAAAATCATTGACTTTATGAATTAGAGAATGGAGAAAAATATCTAAAATAATTATTAATATGTAAAACCTGCAGATGCTCATATATATATATCATTTTTTTAGAAAGTCAAATAAATCACAATATTGATTTCACAAAATTCATATGAAAAAAAACTGCTGTCCACATTAAATATATAAATATGTAAATATGAACAAAATATACAATATTGAATTGACAGGTGGTTATTTTTTTTAAGTGAGGCTGTGAATGTTGAACAATAAACAGACAGTAGTGAACGTTACACGTCACAATAATTGAATGTTACACAATAACAAGGTTTAGACAGAAGACTATGAACATTCAACAATGAAAATTTTGGAAAGTCACAATAATAATGTTAAAACAATTATGATTATGAATAAATAAATCAATAAGGAGCAGAATTTATGGATCAACTTTGACAGACACAGTGTTTATGGTCAGCGTACGTGTCCACGTGGCCGGCAGGGGGCGGAGCTGACAGGTGAGGGGGGGGCGGGGTGGATGCTCACCCTGGAGGTTGCTGCCATTGGTGGAGGTGCAGGTGGGGGGCGGGGAGGTCTGAGGCCGCACGACGGGGGCGAAGGCGCTCTTCTGTTTGACTGCAGAAACCAATGAGAACCAAGAGAATGAACATCTGAGGACGAAGAGGAGGAGGAGGAGGAGGAGGAGAACGAGGAGGAGAAAGAGGAGGAATGGGAAATGAACACGAATGAGGAGAAGGAAGGTGAGGAAAATGAAAATAAAGAGAGGAGGAGGAAGCAAGAAAGGAAGCAGAGGGAACTCAAGAAGAAGAGTAAGAGGAGGTCAAGGAAAACCAAATCTAGTCGATACTTTTCTACTCCAAATCCTCAACAACGATTAACACTATTGCTGGCCTTCTAATTGGCTGCAACACTCTTTTAGTCCCTCCTCCGTCATGGGAATTGGTGAATGGTTACATTTACATGTCTGAATTTAACTCTCATCCAGAGCGACTGACGAGGAGGATTAACATCAAGTATGTGGATCTGCACTATGGAACCACCATATATACAGTACATTTATGTACAAGAACCACATACACAGTGTTACTGACATATAACATACACAAACAAGACTTTAATTTAATTGAAAGTCAATGCAAGAATTATTTACTCAAGTAAACCAATTAGACAAGTCAACTGCCCTTTAAATGAAGATCAAAATATAAGTATTTTAACTAGTGTATTTTACATATGACTAGGGTACCAGCTGCATACTTCTACAGTCCAAGGTTGATGTATTAATTTAAGATACACATCATGGACATTTTATTTAACATAATTTGCGTCAATAAAACAAATAACCGATTAATTCACGGCAAATTATATCTCAAATGATATACTCTAAAGAGTAAAAGAGTAGGAGGAAGTGGAATTCAACAGGCTGAAGGAGTGGATGAAAGTAGATGAGAGAAGGAGGGAGGAGTCGATGGAGTAGAAGGAGGAAGTGGAGGAAGTATATCTGTGCCTCATGCTGGAGAACAAAGATCTTCATCTGTCAAAGTTGATCCATAACTTTTATTTTGAAAAACAACCAAACAAAAAACCCCACAGCATTCACAGAACAAATGTATATCCATGTGTACATGCGTGTGTCTGTGTGTGTGTGTGTGTGTGCGTGTATATGCATGTGTGTTTTCAATCTGAGCCTGGAGTCGACATGATGGCAGTGACATTTATTTGAGTTCATCGAAGACAGACTGGTGTTTTATGCTCAGGTAGGCTAACTGGAATTACTATAATTAGTAAGTACAGACAGACAGACGGACGGACAGACAGACGGACGGACAGGTAGATAAGACGCACAAAAAATGATTTAAAAAAAAGTGCATGCAGGGGCGGTTTTTTTTGTGTGTGTTCTGTGTCGTGAACTCACTTGCGTAAGCAGAGTTTGCAGTTGAGCCATTCAGGAAGCTCGGGGATCCAGAAACACCCAGATTGGTCATTCCTGCAGCTCCGTATCCATTCATGGTGGATGTGATGGTGTTGTAGTTGGACTGCTGAGGGGTGGAGCTTGGGGCATAGCCACGAGGAGACACGCTGTTCGAGTTACGAGAGTAACCTAATAAAGAACAGAGAGACCCGAGTTTTAATAAAGAGAACCGTATTGTTATGTCATGTTGGTGGAACATCCTCCAGAGACAAATAGGTGAGAGAGGCCTTCTATGGCTCCTCTCTTCTTTCCCAGGATTTGCAGAATTTGGAAATCTGTAGGTTGGACCAAGACCTTCTTTAATGTTCAGTGTTCCACTGAAAATGGTGGAAAAATGTGATTCTATTACAGAGTGTGAAAAATCTAAATCAGAGCTTATACTGCAGTGTTGCTTATATTAATTAGTTTGTTTCATCCATTACACATGAAATGAGACATTTATGATCTTTTACAAAATGTTGGATATCGTTGGATATGGATATCGCAGTTGCCCCTGCTTCTACTCCGTAGTCTGTCCTTCTATTACCTCTACATCCAACCTCCTCCTTCTCCTCTCCCTGTTCTCCTTGCTCCTCAGGATTGACCCTCATCCAAGATGCATTGAATACCGATGTTCTGCAATGCTCACTTAGACCTTTAACCTCCTCATCAGTCTCCCAAGTTCCCACCAAACTCTCTCATTTGCTCTCTCGCCTACACTTTCCCCCACTTCCTGGTTCGGGCCTGGCCAACGTAATTCCCAGCAGGCTCTGCTGATGGAGCACTGCCCAGGGACAAGAAGGCAGGGCTGCGATGGGAAACACATGTGCAAAAGTAGAGAGCAAGGAGCGACACAGGCTCAGTGTCCACATTGTTGTAGAATAAAATCCAGAATCTTTTAAAATAAAGGACCAATTCTTGTACACACCCTGTGCTGTGTTGGTGTGGGAAGCTGATCTGCTTCAGATCATTTACTTCCGCCTCATGCTGACAACTCAACTAGAAACATATGTTGCATTCAGGGGCAGGTTATATGTCAGTAAGAATCTGTCAGATATCAGGTGATGTTCCATCAAAAAGCCCATCTGTGACAGACCTCCGCAGATTTAAGACATCCTTGTTTCAGAGACAGCAGTATACAGTATAAGGTTTACTCTATTGCTGTGTAAGATCATTTAAGCTGGTGTCTTAGCAGACACTGATATGGTCCTGTTCAGAAACGTCTATGTTAGTCCTGGCTGAGGTCCAAACATCAGCTGTGGGAAGATATAGAAAGAAAAGAAACTGCTTTGAGGAGACATTTGTTAACTATCCAAGGACACAAATGATCTTATGACTAATAACAAGTTGGACTAGAAAAGAGCCTTTTCTATTTACAGTTGTAAAAGCAAAGAGTCAACTTCATGCATTCTTCAAGCAAATGTCCTGTACATCAGTGTCCCCAACCTTTTTTGCACCATGGACTGGTGAAATGTCTCGTACTATTTGTTAAGTTGTGGCAGATAAACACTTCTTATTAAAAGTAAATTTGCAGCGTTTTGAAATATTTTCCTACCTGTAAAGTCTTCCTTCTTGAATAAACTGAGCATGCACACAAGGATTTAATAGGAGAAAATATTTCCTAATCAAATATAGTTGCATTATTGATGATGGAATCCTAGCCATTCTATTGTTCAGTTCTTTTGTTGATATGGGTATGGATCAAGTGGAAGTAATAGACAGATGGGGCCAAAAGGAAACATTATTACTCTGTAGCCTGGCATTAATTCACCCATGGACTGGTTCCGGTCCCCGGCCCAGTGATTAGGGACCAATGCTGTACATCACAGTCAGTCCAAATGGTATGAACTGTTTTGTAATAACTGCTGGGTTAAAACAACCTTTGACAGCGGTCAGTTATGTAAACAGCCCGTCTGCACATTCTGATTACATTAAAACAAGCACCAAATAGGAACCAGTCGTCTTTTCCACCCTAAGGTCCACAAGCTGAATGTTGAAAAAGAACGAAATAAATGAAGACAAAGAAGAAGGTTAACAAAAAAGAAGGACCGGGGAACGGTCAGTACAGTATGGAGGATAGAAGAAGAACGTCAATTCCTGGTATAACGCAGAATTAATGAGTAGAATTTCCTGCTCAGTCAGTTTTCCTATGACCTCACAGGTTCCTGAAAGGTGTTTTGTATTAAGATGCGGAAAAATGTACATAGTGGTTTTCAGGAGGAAAAGACTTTGGGGGTGTTTGAGGAGGAAGGGCGAGTGGTGGTGGTGGTGGGAGGGGAGTTCTGGGGGTGTTGTGGAGATAAAGCAGTCTTGCTATTTCTTGTCCACACCTACTCAGGGTTACTTCCTCTACATTGCCCTGAACAACTAAGGACTCCACAGCTGCAAAACGTTATACAGAGTACGTGTTTGTGTACATATAATGCATATTTACATTGTTACCACTAATATTAGTATTGACTATATTATCTTTGGCGGCATTCTCACCTTGTTCGGCCTGTGAGGCCTCTGAGATGTTGACAGCTAGCTGACTGCTGAATGAGTTGACGCTCATCATTCCTGAGTGGGCGGAGCCACTGAGTGATGGCAGCTGGTTGTGACTGCGAGGGACGCTGTACAGAGCCTCAGTGAGGTCGGCCGCTCTCTTCAGGATGATCTCCTGTTGGGGTCGAATACAAGAGCAACATTTCCTTTGTTAATTCATGATTTTGCAGTTTTTCTATTTTGTGTGGTTAAAAAGAACACTGCCCTCTGCAGGTCATCAGCTGACGCTTACCTGGTTGTTGTGTGGCATCCCATACAGAGCCTCGACAAGATCCGCTGCTCGCTTCAGCAGCACTTCCTGAAAAATCGGTAAACAATTGATTACTTAATCTCCTAGTTAAAACAAAAGATGAAGTCAATGTATGTAATGATGTCACAGAAATGCTACAAGCTTAACATTTGTTAATTGATCACTGAGAAGAACTGTCCTATTTTTTTTCCAACTGCATAATGGTGCGTGTTTGTGTCTCTTTGTCATTTATTTTGTTTATAATTTGTTTGTAACTTGTACAAACACTCAGCATTACCAGCCAACTGGAGTGTTTCCCATCTGCCCCCACCACACACACATTACAACAAAGCTGACTTTTCCCACGGCATAAACTGACCCTCGTAGCTATGTTGCAACTCAGTTTTAAAAACAGATACGAATAGAGATAACTGATTCGCTCTGTCACACACTCACACCTGAGCCGAGTTGGTGGGATGCATACAAGTGTCTGTTGCAGTAAAAGTACTATTCAGGTGATAGGTGTACTTATATATTATTTATCACATAAAAATGAAGATAACGAGACTTATTAAAACAATTCCTTTTCTCTGATGGTAATGACTTTTTTCTTTTTTTTCATACCTCCTCCCCTTCACTTGCTTCCAATGCCTCTCCTTTGTGTAGAAGTGTGTGTGTGTGTGTGAGAGAGAGAGTGTGTGTTCCTCTAGCTCCATTAATCTCCATTAGAAAACAGAAGTTAGTTAATGTCTCCTTCGCTCGGCTGCAGGTGCCCATCACACACACACACACACACACACACTTTCTCTCTTTCTTTCTCTCTCTCTCTTACTCTCTCTCCTTCACTCTCTCTCTCTCTCTCTGTGAAACCTCAGAGGCATCATTAACTTGAGAGGAGTGTTGTGTCTGTCAGGACCTAATGAAAACAGAAGGACACACACACGCAAAACAGCATTTCACGTGTTTGTGTAAGAGAGTGTTGCAGTGTTTTGAGAGAGCGAGGGAGAGAGACAGAGACATAAAGACAGAGACAGAGTGAGAGAGAGAGATGGGGAGTGGGGAGGTAGAGGGGGCACAGCAGACGCACCTGTCGTCTGTTCCTAAATTAGAAATCAATCAATAACTCTCACTGATCTCAGCTGAGGTCACACTCACACAGAGGATGGCATCATTTACCCTGATTTGACCATTTTTTTTATCTTGATGCACAATAAATGACTTTCTCAAATTAGAACAAACGATATCCTCTGTATGGGCCCTTTCATTGTCTTGGCTATTTGATAAAATCTGTTTTTTTTTAAAATCATTTTTGGAATAATTTCTGCTCAGAGAATGAATGTTTCCTGCCTGTTCTGGCAGCAGGGGGCGCTAGGAATTCATTCAGCACTGATGATATTCTAATTCAAATAAACCCCCATTTTACTACGTCTGTTTTGCTTAAGTTTGATTTTTATATTCAATAAAATTACAATAAAATAATAGAATAGAGAAAATTTCTATCTTTCACAGAAACACACATCTTCTCTCTCACACACAGACAGACACACGGACACACACACTGTGTCATTGGATTCCTGTCAGAGCCAGAGGCAGCAATCAGAGCAGCGAGCACTTTAATGGCGCTGAAAGGACTGAGCCAATCGATACAATAATGCACTGGCTGCTGGCTTCGCCATCACCATCACTATCATCACCATCACTATCATCACCTTCACCATCACCATCATCATCGTCATCAGGGCTTATCACCGACCCACTCCTCAAAGAGGGTTTGAGCTGAATATGAAAGCACAAGACAGCAGAAAATCTCTGTGTGTGAAGGAGGAGGGCGGAGGGGCCGGGCCGTCAGAGTGGATAACTGGAGGTCTATAAACGTTTAGATATGAGAGCAGCCAATCGGATAATATGGTGAAGATCAGATCAGTCAAATACATCCTGGGCTTCACAGGCTGTTCCTGGCAGACATCAGTTACAACTACACAAACTGAAATAAATAAATACGTAAATAAATGTAAACAGAAAAGAAGCAGTTTGAGTGTATCAACATAGGTTTTGGTCATTCAGAGTTATAAATACAATATCACAATGACAAGGAGTTTGCTTTCCTTCCGTCCTTCCTTGAACACAAACCCCAAAGTAATAAACCATACAATTCTCTTAATGTCACTCTGGCTTCAGAGTCTTACCCAGACCTGCATTCTTTTGGGAAGTTTATGGTCCCAATCGTTGGCTTCAGTTACTACTGGGATATTACTTCATCTTATTACTCCTAATTAGGCAAGGAAAGGAAAATTAAACTCCCTGTCATTGTCACATTGTGATCCACACCACTAAACGCAACGAAATGTGAACTCTGCTCTAACCCATCACCAAAGTAAACAGTGGGCAACTTTAGTTAATTAGTCATTAATAATGCAACTATATTTGATTACGTACTCATTGACACAAGATTCTAACTTTTTATACCGGTCTGGTAGCAGAAAGTTACAGGCTGTGTGCACTTGAGAAATCCTTCTTGTGCCCATGTACAGTTAATTTGGGTAGGAAGACTTTATAGGTAGGAAAATATTTCAGAATACTAGAAATTGATTTTTTTTAAGGGCCACTGAACTGCCACAACATAATAACCGCTCCGTGAAAACAGTCCGAGACATTTAACCGGCCAGTGGTGCAAAAAAGGTTGGGGAACACTGGCCCAGTGGATTGTGCCATGCTCAGTGTGCCTGAGTGGTAAACCGGCAGCTGGTGGACCCACGTCAGGTTTCCTAACTCCAAAGCACCTCAGCCCAAAACAAGGTTCGAGTAAGAGTGCAAAGTCTTATGCACTAGACCACCAGTGACTCTACTGTTGGTAAAGCATAAAGTACCGTGGGAAACCTGGTAATAACCTATAGTTACTGGACAGAAGAAAGCTTTGTTACTGCTAACGTCTGCGCGCTTCCACGTTAAAATCACAGTCTTAAATGTTTCTCCATATTTTCTCCACACATGACGGTAAAAGAGATTTTAACACCAGGTTCAGTAGTGGCTGCTTTCATGCCCGCGCCCTCCTTGTGTCCATCTCCAGACATATTCCTGATTCTCCCCCTCCTTCTTCACCTTCTCCTGCTCTGTTTTTCTTCCTCGGGTTTCTCGGGGCTTAATTACGGGGGGCCGGCTCGGCGGCAGTGCGGAGGTGCGAGGCGAACAGGGATCAGCGTGACCCTGGAGGAGACGCCATCAGACAGCGGCCTTAACAATGATAAATGACCCCGAGCAGAGCTGCAGATAACGCCGCTGCCCCCCACTGGTCGCTATAAAATATGGATGGACCAAGAGGAGGAGGAGGAGGAGCAGATTAGCAGTTATCAGGCGGAGCAGTGCTCTAATGATGCAGGTCGTGGAGCATGTTTAATTCTATTCAGAGGAAACAGATTTAAATTCCGATCAGGATTTGAATGTTGCTCATTATTCTCAATAAGGAAGAGGAAATCTGCTCATTCATGAAGTGGGCTGTTATTAATAATCCCTGAGCACGGCAGTGCCTCCTGAGCCAGACCCAGGGTCAACGATCAGAGCTAAAGACGCCAAACATCTTTAATACCACACTTCACCTCCTGCTGTGGTAAATGATTAATAACTGATCAATAAAACATCAGCTAACCATTCGTTAACCCTCAATAAATCAGTCTGAGTGACGCCGGCTTGTATGAAACAGGACAATCTATAAAATAATTTTGTTTGATCAATAATATTGATTTTTAATCCACATTTTAAACCAATGCTGGCAATAGTTAATATTTTGAAATTTACTGTATATTAGTGATGGTCTCACTGTAGGTGTTTGGCTGCAATATTTAACCACTAAACAGCAACTACATTGTGTGTAAAAAGGAAATCAAGTAAGTGTAAAGGGCCAGTAATAAAAAAAGATTTCTAAATGCATTGTGCAGTAATTTCAAAGTCTTCAGTTATCAGGGCATTCATAATGCATGCTGTGTTAACTGTTGGTATCAGTCACTTTAAGTGTAACTAATAGCTGGACTGGAGGTTGGAGGAACTAAGCTGTTTGCCTTTTTGTTTGAAAAAGCTCTATTCTTTCCTTCAATCCTTCAGTAACTCTGTCATATGTTTTACATTTGTCTCTATACAACTCCAGGATATAAGGCTAAATATGTATACAGTTTGTGGAGTATTAATACTCTTATTTGGCCATTTTATTTTATGCCAGGATTAGCGTTTTTATAAACAAACAATTGTTAAAGCAAGCTTACAGTTCTCTTATACTTCCTGCATTTTCCCATTAATTTTAATATTGACGATTAACTAATATTAAAGTCATGTTAGTCCTTGTTATTGTAAACAGTTTACCCAGCTTCCAGGTTTGGTTCTCTCCCTGTCTTTGATTTAAAATCATTTTTACATTGTTCACCTCGAATCAACTCCCTTGATTTCTCCTGTGCTTTCTGCTTCTCTAACATATTTTTCCTCCTCGCTGTTTCCCACAGTCCTCCACCTGACAGCTTACAATGAATCAATCAGCTGACTGTCCACAAACATCTCTGTACAACCCACATCCGACACCCTGCCCGGCCCCCGCAGGTGAAAACAAAGAAGAAGCGACAGGTGGAGTTAACCTGTCACTGTTCTGTCACATGATCCCATTGACAACGACTTGCCGTTCTGTCACCCCTCTACAGCTCCAGGCTTTCTCTCCTCCTCTCTTTTATTTCTCTGAACAGAAACAGAATCAGTCCATCTGACTTTCCTTTGAATAAATAAATATTTAACAGGCGGAGGGGGGAGGAGGGCGGAGCGGCGAGGGGGGTTGGCATCAAAGAGGGCAGACATGTTTGCTCACTATTAGTATCAATTTACAAATAAACTGCTTTTTTGGTGACTGGATCTCCGATGTCAGCTTTTGATAAATGGTTTCAATTTGGCAGCAGCTTTCGAGTGTCAGCCTCCATCTGACGCTCCACGCCACCACCGCTGCTCGCTGCCGCCCCAAATCTACCTCAGTTATCCTCACAGCCACGGCTGAAATAATCTCTTCATACTAACCAGAGCACCTGACGGCCGTACGAATGCATGGCTGCTGTGGTGTGTGTTTCTACGTTAGAGTAGCCTTAAAGGAGCAGTCTGGGAATCTACACCACACCTTTACGAGGGCTGTTCAATAGATCAGTAGATCTCCAAAGGAGTGTTGGTAGAGCCTGAGCAAAAACCTAAAATAAATAGTAATTTAAACCAGAGATCTATTTCTATTTCAAAATGCTCTTCACTGAACTGAAGTTAGAATCGCATGGGTATTGAGTTGGACAGTATAACATATACTATTTACATATACATATATAGTATATAGTACACTCTATATATATATATATATATATATATATATATATATATATACTCTCTCTCTCTCTCTCTATATATATATATATATATATATATACATACACACACAGTATATATATGGTAGAGAATATGATATCCAGTTTATATATGTTCTAGGTCATGTTTGGCCCGTTGAGCTTTTTAATGTGACCCGCTAACCTTATATTATTATCACACAGGTATTTCCCTGCAAAACGCGTTTCCCCTGTAGATGATGTCTATTCGCTATTAGAAATGTAGGGTTTTAGGGTTGCCCTGGACTCGGCCCTCATGTCCAATTTTAGGAACAGTTGTGGCCTTTGAGTAAAAAAGTTTCCCCATGCCTGTTCTAGGCAGATTGCTCCAGTCTGGTCAATTGACAAGTAGCTCACTTTTATTCTTTAGTCCAGATGTGTATAAGAGACAGGGCTAAATATGTATACAGTTTGTGGAGTATTAATACTCTTATTTGGCCATTTTATTTTATGCCAGGATTAGCGTTTTTATAAACAAACAATTGTTAAAGCAAGCTTACAGTTCTCTTATACTTCCTGCATTTTCCCATTAATTTTAATATTGACGATTAACTAATATTAAAGTCATGTTAGTCCTTGTTATTGTAAACAGTTTACCCAGCTTCCAGGTTTGGTTCTCTCCCTGTCTTTGATTTAAAATCATTTTTACATTGTTCACCTCGAATCAACTCCCTTGATTTCTCCTGTGCTTTCTGCTTCTCTAACATATTTTTCCTCCTCGCTGTTTCCCACAGTCCTCCACCTGACAGCTTACAATGAATCAATCAGCTGACTGTCGCGTTTCCCCTGTAGATGATGTCTATTCGCTATTAGAAATGTAGGGTTTTAGGGTTTCCCTGGACTCGGCGCTCATGTCCAATTTTAGGAACAGTTGTGGCCCTTGAGTAAAAAAGTTTCCCCATGCCTGTTCTAGGCAGATTGCTCCAGTCTGGTCATTCTTTAGTCCAGACAATTCAATTCTGAAAATTAATCTTACTGATAACCATTAATTTTTAATGTGTATACCTGAGCTTTATACAAGGACACTGTTATTAAAATTTCTGTATTGCAGTGACAAGATCTTCTTTCTTTGTGTAATCATTACACTGGGATCTAATTGAGGGTTTTGACGTCTTAAACTTGGCTTACACTTAGTAGATTTGTAGACAAATTCCTTTTTTTTCGAATATTGCATATCTCAGTGAAGAAAACAAAGGGAACAATAGATCGTAGTGCAACATGCACGCAGGGCCATGATCTATACTTTGTGAACTGTTAATGCACATATCAGATTACATAGAAAAATAGATTTAAAATATGCAATAGGAGAAATCTGACCTCTTCTCAACAATGGACGGGTTCAAATGGGTTCTTCGATCACATTTTTGTGTAAAGAAATAAGTAACAGTGAATCAGTGTCTCATGCTTATTTAAGCTGCAATAAGAGCTCACGGCAAGATCTGTTTCAGTGATGTGTAAGGACCTCATACGCAGCCTTTAAGCATTAAATACTGACTTATTGAACATTTGACTCTTGATGGTGTTGACGACTATCAAAAACAATTGGATTCCAGCTGTGTGATTGAGACTGATGATAAGGCAGAATCTGCTGTAAAACTTTTGCTCTCGGTTTTGCGTCCAATTCTCATGTCACCCGCCTTCATCGCATCAAACTCCAACAAAATGGCTTTCCCCGCTCCCATTCTCGCCAGCGGAGAGGAAACAAAGCAGCAGCAGCAGGATTGGTTCCATAAACAGCTGTTCCCTGTTTGAGGGATTGGGAACAATCTGGAACAATCTGCCCCACTGGCAGTGAGCAGAGTCAGTGCCGCCAAGAGTTGAGCAGAACCAACAAATCCACTCAGGCGAGTCAGTGCTTTGTGAGCACGGAGCTGTGCAGGTGGTCGGCCAACGCCATGTTCACTTCACAGCAGTTCTGACCTGACTGACAGCTGCACCTGACCTCTGACCTTTGAAACATACACAGACACCGGTCATTAAGTGGTTTTCACTGACCTTTGGTAACCTCTCAGGGTCCCCAGGGTGGCGAGGGATGACCTTCTGTAACCTCTGGAAGCCGTAGTCGATGGTAGGTTCATTCAAGGCTGAAGGAAAAAAGATTGAAACCATGTTATTTTACACAATTGCTAATCAATAAAAAAAAGGAAGAGGTCGTGTTACTTTTACAGAACCAGAGTAAAGAGCAGAGAGACTTTAAACAGGGTGACGTCAACACATTCAATAATAATGTAAAACAATAATATCTTGAAGGGAAAATAATAAATAAAAAAAGATTATTCTTCTTTCACAAAATAGGATGAGATAGTAAGTGGGTAGAGAACAAAGAATATAAGAAACATGAGAAACATGAGATTAGAGGAAACATCAATACAACTCTGACAAAAAACATTAAATATTTTTAGATCAATCCTGGCAGGAGAGTAGAGAAAGAGAGAAGAGAGAATGTTTAGATTGAAACTAAACTGAAATAAAATCAGAGCCGCTAGAGATGTGACATCAGAGCTAGACAGAAACAACAGAGATAAAAAGAAGATAAGAGTTAAAAGATATTTATCTTTTATGAATGAGTCACTTGTGTCCTGTAACATTAATGTTAACTTTATACGTTATTCTGAGAATTTTTCATAAAAGTGAGACCTTTGTCTGACCGTCGGGTTGAGTCTCTTTTGGCTGAAAAGTACACACACAAATACACATAGTGGCACAAACACAAACTGCTGTTTATGGACCTCACACTTCTGCATCTGCCTCTTCACCTCTAATTCAATACAACCTTTCTCTCTGTCTGTCTCTGCCTCTTACTTTCCCTTTTTCCTCCTAATCAATCACATTAATCATAAACTGCTGTCAAATGTGACTTTGGGGACAATTTGTCACTCCATCTTCTCCTCTTACCGCCGCGCCGGCCTCTCACACTCTTGCTTTCTCCCTCTCTTTCTAGCCCCTTGTTTTCTCTAAGGATGATTGACACTCCAGATGCTTCTGAGTAGAATAGCTAGTTTGCACTAATATGCATAAGCGCGGGTTTCATGAATAAGAATAAGGCGTGCGCTCGCCGCTGCAGAGGCTTTTCCTTCAAAGGGGCGGGGTCGTTCCTCCGTTTGTCGCCCATGTTATTACCATTATAACAATATTTGTTTTCTTCCCTGGAAGACGGCCGGCGGCGGGCTGCTAAATCAAATTTGTCGGAGCGGTGGAAGGCGGCATTGAAAAGGGCTTTGAGGTTGAAGCCTTAACAGAAGTGATTTCTGAAAACTGACAAAGCGCTGAAAGACAAGGCCCTCGCCACCGCCACCACTGTCAGGAGCAGATGCTGCCATGTTGGGCTGTTTTTTGCCTCTTTTCCCAGAGAGGCATCAGAGAGCAGTGAGGCCACAAATCTATTACCACCGCACACTAGCAGCCAAACGAGGATTTCACTGTGGGATCCCAAAGAGACTTTTTGGTGGGAAGAAGTGAAATAGTGGAAGACGAGTAAAATAATGGCACAAGCTGCAAATCAACAAGTCCCTGAACTATTTTTTTTACTACATTCATGCTTGTCAGCACATTGCAACTCATAACGGGACCCAATAATCCAGTGGTAACCATTGAGACTATACAAGAAGGAGTTTAAAGACATTGATGAACAAGTACCTGTTTCAAAAGTGTGTGTACCAGGGGGTTTAGACCTAGGTGGCGCCAAAGCAGTAGGATAGGTACGGTATCCAGAATAACAGTCAAAAAGCTGATGCAATGTGTTTGTGGGTAAATTATGCGTGGAGAGATAACAGCCACAATGTGTTCTGTACTTCTGCTTGGCCTCACAGCGTTTGACTGGCCATTTCCTGCAACAACCTCTCACTAAATTCACTGTCTCTTGTCTCTGATTATAAAAGTTAAAGAAATAGCTGTATCATGGGCAAACTAAGGCCCGGGGGCCAGATAGGACCCATTTGGCTTTTTATTCTGGTCTTCCAAACTTGTCCAACAATATTAGTTGTTTGGATTGTGATTATACTTCTGCCTTTTCCCTGCACTCCCCACATTCTCTCTAAAGATAGCCTTGAGAAGGCTTTTGTCTGACTTTTGACCACGCCTACCTTAGGGTCATCTCAATTCTACCTTCTGTTATTTATGCTAACCCAGGAACCATTGACTATTGTCCTAGAATGTGAGTGACCTGCAATAAAAAAAAGTCATTGTCAAGGTTCCACTGTCATTGATAATACCACAGACACACAAACCAATCATACCTCTGTAACACAACCCATGTGATGCTCTCCCATAACATTCTATAGTTTAACCTTTGCCATGATCTGAAATCATTGACTGCCTGCAGCGCCCCCTGTCTGCAAGGCTGCTTCTACCAACCAATCGATATCATCATCTGCCTGGCTGGAAAGACACAGAACAAGTAATTGGAGAGTGTCGGCGGGCCCTGACCCTCCGCCTCTCTCACACACAGACACACACACACATATGAAGACAGATTGCCTGCTTCTGTGTAAACAGATGCTGCAGTTTCAGACATCAGCACCACTTTCTCTGTCGTAATTTATATCGATTCTTCTTCTTCTTCTCATGTGTCTGATGTTTTTTATAAACGAGGAGAAGGGGGAGATTCCGCCACATATTTAATCAAGTATTTATCTCCCTCTAGCTTTTTTTTCCTCTTCTGGCTGAGAGCATGATCAAACGCTTGGTTGACATCCTGCTGACTGGAACCAGCGCTGCGTTATAAGGAAACTAAATGACTGAAGAGAACGAACGGGGGGGCAGGACAGGAGGGAGAGGAGGTCACACGTTAAGCTAATTTGTTTGACAGCAGATTCGCACCGTCAAAGAAAAAGTGTTAGCCGCCGTGGTGATCACAGCAGGTCAGAGGACGAGGATGCCTGCTCCCTGCTGCTGCTGCCGCTGCTGCCCCGGGACACAAGACAAGAAACATCTGCCCTTGTTTAAAAAACAAAGCCACTGACAAATTGCTCAGGTCATGGATCAAAGTCATGTATGTGGTCGGTGAGTTTCACCAAGTATGGCCGGAAGAGCTTTTTCAAATCCCAAGCAGATCTTCTTGAGTTATGAAGATTTACTTATTTGCAGCCAGGTTGTTTGTATAGAACCACCGCCACGTGCACAATTCCCATGGAGCTAACAAAAGACTTTTGGACAGATCTACTCTAGGTCAGTGGTGCCCAACCACTGGGTTGGGACCCAGTACCGGTCTGTAGGTGAATTGGTGCCGGGCAACAGAGAAATAATGTTTCTTTTTGGCCCCTTTTGGCTATTATTTACACTTGGACCTATCCCTTATCAATAAAATAACGTAGCAATAGAATGGCTAGGATACCATCATCAATAATGCAATTATATTTGATAAGGAAATATTTTCTGAGTGAAAACACAACAGTAAACTCAAAATACGCAGATGGATTTAAACTGTTTGCATTGATAAGTCTGGCTCTGCGCACTTGAGAAATCCTTGTTGTGTGCAAGCACAGTTCATTTGGGTAGGAAGATATTATAGAAAATATTTCAGAACACTGGAAATGTTATTTTATTAATGGGTATTTGTCTGCCACAACTTGGCGTCTGTGAAAACATTTAACCGGTCCAATTCAATTTAGCCTCCATTTAAGTGGCCAGTTCTCAAAGTCTAAGCCAAACCTGTCAAATCAGTTAAACTTTCTTGATTTAGATTTTTGTTTATTAACAGCACATTTGTTTTGCTGTCTTAAACATTGTTTCTTTCATTGTATGTCTTACTTGTCTTAAGTTATTATAGGTGGTTCCTGTGTGTCATTTGACTGGGGTTATAAAACTACGATCAATAATGCATGTCATGTCTACCTGTCCGTAGCCATGATGTGTCTGACTACTTGACGTGCAGCAAAACAAATCAGTCTGTCCATTTAAAAACACTCTCCCCCTGGTAGAAAATGAGGAATCATCATAGGGTTGATCCACTGGCAGCCAGGCCATAGGTGGCAATGACCTGCATCAATCATCAAGCAGAGGTTGACTGGAGATTGGAGCATGCTCGCAGAAACAACTTGAAAAGTGTCATGGGACCTGGAGCTCAGCGGCAGCAGCGCGTTCCATATGGAAGACATTGTCTATTTGAAATGATAAGTGTGATGCGAAAGAAAGCCGCACGGCAACGCATCATCAGGGACATGACAGTGCCTCCGCTAAAGCCATCAGAGGTGAAGGTGAGTGAGCGAACCAACATCCCCAATGTGCACTTTTTATCTATGGATGGTAAATATGAGCGGCGCAGCGGTGGAGAAAACGTATTCACACTCAGAGAGCGAGGGGCCGGCAGTGAGCAAATGAGAAGGAGTAGCAGATAAATAAATGTAAACACTTGTAGGTGGAAACGTAAACAGGGGCAGGCTAAATGTATGTACACGCTCCCCTGAAGCATGGCGCCCCAGTGGATTATAGAAACTGGAAACAGAAAGGTAATGAGCCTGCTGAGACGATATGGAGACACCCCGCCCTCTTAGAGAAGAGAGCCTCTGATCTGAGATCAGTTTTTACTAACAACAAGATGACATACAAGGAAACAGCTTCATGAATCCATGAATGCACCAGCCAGCATGTGGTACATACTGGTCAACAATGGGCCTACAGTGGAGCAATTGTTGATTTTTTTTTTTTGCTTAATCCAGGACATCCATGATGATTGTCAGCACTGTCCAAAGATTATGCATCAGAAAAAAAATAATGGTCGTGTACTCCACGCATTAAGTTGCACTGTTTTTTAGGTTGCTCTTTGTATGAAAAATCTAAATTCCAAAGAGAAACGTTAAGTCTTTCCTTTCAAAGGTTGAAGGTCTTTGAACAGGGTTAAAGACATGGTGGTCTTCACATTTAACATGATAACAACAGGTCACATTCATAATGCACTGCTACATATAAAAGCAGAGCCTGTGCCTTGTGAACTATCTGTAAATAGAATCTCAGATTAGAATTGCAAAAAAAACTCTGTCAATGCCGGACCTTCCATTGTACTGTCTGTCTCGTCCTTTGCACTGTCTCTCTGCCCAAGGAAGAAGGAAAAGAGGAGATGTGCGGGACAAAAGAGAAGGAATGAGGGGCTGATGAAGTGGTGTTTAACAGACAGCGGAAGTCACTGGCTCTTTTTTCATGACGTCCTGACATTTACTTATCTGACTAAACAGCCTGGATCTGACCTTTCTGCTACTTTGAATGACATCTGGATATTCTGACAGAATAATCCGACTGTCCAGGCTCTGATTTGATAACTGATAGGACGCTGTCTCCACGCGAGGTGTGGACAATGAGTCTGGATATGAGCAGAAAAAGGACCAGATGGATACCTGTAGGTGTGGACCTCACTTTTTATTTTCAATAGAGATGAAAAGGTGACAGTCACACAGTCTGCTGAAAGATGTTGTCTGGAACAGCAAATGCATATGACTGATTCTCAAACTAGGATGAATAAGTTAAAAACGTGCATTCTGTAATGTTCTCCAATGAACAGTTTAACCTGTAAATGATGTCCATCAAAGAACGATAAAGTGTTTTGCCAATCCAAAAACAAGATGTCCCTCTGTGCTTTAACTTTAATTGTTTCTCAGACCACCAAGTGTATTGTGTAGCAGCGACTTATGAATTAACACATGTTGTGTGTCACAGATTCTCTCCATTTACACATTAGATGATAGTTGTTTGTTTTGATTAGATTTTTTTTTTTCAACTTACCTGTGTAGACGAAGCGTCCTGGAGCACCTTTGCAGAACTGTTTTGATTTATAGGACAGCGTGACCTCAACAACTCCGGGGATGTGGCGAGGTGGAGTCTGAACCCGGATGGCGTGAGGAGTGATGAGCTGCGTGGACAAAGAGTTAGGTTAATATTGTGGTTGTTCTTGAGAGTTGTAAGAGCTTTGGACAAGGTGGTTTCTAATAAATTATTATAAGTCTCCTGGTACTGCACCTTTTTTTAGGGAAAAAGATGCATGCTTCCTGGTGCTGACAATATGGTCAAATAATTTAGCATGATGCATTCAGTGCGTGTGTGTAAGTTTAAATTATCTCTGCTGTGTTCGGGAGCATAAGCGCTGCATTCACAGATGTGCACGCTTTGCTTCCAGGGCCGTGCCTGCTGCCTTCAGAGGATCATGGCTTTGGAGTCTGCCTGTTCTGCGCCAGGCACCGCTGATCAAAGTCAACAGCATGTACAGGTGTGGTGTTCCCTCCTTCCCCACCAGGTGTTCTGCTGCTTTGGACCAGCTTCAATATTTCATGTAGCACATACGTGCACAGCCCCACACACGGCATACACATGCAGTTGACGGGGGACGTGCAGGTGGTTCCCGTCTGTGATGAATTTGTGTGTGCGTGACGGAGAAGCGTGTGTGTGTGCAGCTGTTCTCAGACTTTACAGCAACAGCACACATACGGCCGCTGCGATCAGTTATTGATTTTCATGGATTGTCTACAAATCAAACTGTTGTTTATAACTGAAAAGGCTCTGTTGCATTTTCTAAGGTTTTTAATTTTATCCAATTTCCAAACATCCACACCTGCTATACTGAACCCACTCACCTCGCTCCACACCAGCATGGTCCCGAAGACGACTTGCAGGCCATCGAAGAAGTTGTCCCCAATGAGGATGACAGTGGCGCCGCCTGTCGTCCAGCCCTCGCTCGGACTGATGGCTTTGATGCAGGGCGTGGCTGCTTCGGAATCACATAGCACGAAAAGGAAAGATAAGCAACTTGGTGAAAAAATATGCAACAATAATTTATCACCACTATGTCAATCTAATAGTTTTGGATAAGTTGATATAACACTGCCTTTTGTTTTCATAATTATGGTTTATTTTCATCAAATTAAAGATTAGGTTAGCATTTAAACCTTATTAAATTTAGTCTTACAATAAACCTGTGATGTAGTCAGATTATGCTAGCATAAACTGTTTTACTAGATTCCAAACAGACACCTAAGCCAAAATATTTTAATAACGGTTAATGGGTTTTTTCTTACAGGTCACAGTGGGACGGAAGTGTTTCCCGGTGAAAACACAATAGAGGCCGTAAATGGCTGTAATGAGTGTGTTGTTAAAGGGCAGAGAACAGGACTTTATTAAACCTTAATGTCTGAACAGACAATTATATATTTATTTTCCAATTCCGGTTTATTAATCATTGCTGTTTCCTCTTATCAACTCAACACCATATGCAATAAAACCTTTTTTTACAATCACAGAACCCTCCACAAGCACAGGGACGTAGCAGCAGCCTGGATTCCGTGTACTAACACATGCAAACTGATTGGTTTTTCCAGCGTCACATGGATCAATAAGGGGCTCCACATAAACAGCGTCTCCGACATGACTAGACTGTTGTCCGACAGACGGGTCGAGTCAGAGCGGCGATGGAAACAAGACGAGGCTCCGCACATTTACAGCCCTTTCCCGGAGTGGGATCTGTTTTACTGGAGGATTTGAAATTCCAGTCAGGGCTCTGGATTTTGCTGTGTTTACTGTGAGAGCTGATCTATAACATCCCGACGTTAACAACAACACACTTTTACCAACATTATTACACCAGACAGGAGCCTCTGCTGACAGACAACTGCAAAACAAATAAATACACATGTAAACATGGTTTTTTTTTCCACTGTCTACCCTCTTGAGTATCCTCAGTTTAGGATTATACCTTTTAAGAGAAAAAGGAATTTGGAATTTAACATCATCTAGCAGATAATAAATACACTGCACTGTATGTTTAGCACAAGATTTAAGATTTATTTTTTTGACTGCATTCGCTTCACAGTATCCCTTTTCCAGATAGATTTAAATCAATTAATACATAGAAAAATATATATTTCTCTACCCAAAGAAGGATTTTAAAAAGTTCTCTAAGACAATCCCATGCCCCAGGTAGGCATGCAAATGAAGATCAAGATGAACACGGGTGCAGGGGAAACTCAAGAGTCAAGAGTTTCCCCACTTTGAGGATTGCAATGATCTTATTATTTTTCTTGAAACAATAGGGAGAGCAGGAGGTGGACAGTTGGATCCAAAATACAGTGGTGGAGGAGTTAGTGCAGATTTTTACACCTGGATTGAAATGCACAAGAATTCAAAGAAGGTGAAAAAATGTTACTCCTCCTTTCCGTAAATAACATGCAGTCTTTGTTGGCCCCCACAGGACACCATGGAGAAAGTTTAATGCTGAGTGTTGAAGTATTTTGTCACGAGCAACAAGACTTCCGCTTCCTAAACGACAGATCTGTGTCAGGCTGCATTTGTTTTATCCCCCTAGACCCGCCAAGACGGGTGTGGTAAGTAAAAGCAGAAGGTCAGCTGACGCTGCTTTTTCTGTCATCGTCAACTCCATTGTGTGTCAGTTAAGGCCAAACGCCAACGCCAACAAGTAGGTTAAGCCAAACTAGATGGTGACATTAAATATCAGTGAAGACAATAGGGGGAGCTGTCTGTGCGGTGACACACGGATAACACCACTGATGTCCCTGAGGTGGAGAAGGGATTTAGGGTTTTTTTTCTGTCTTGAGTACAAACCAGAAGGGAAATGGTCTATACATGTTCACTTAAACATCCATTAACACAAAGGTCAATTTCTTTAAGTTTTCATCTTTTGAGATATTACTGGATGACCTGAAAATTTAAGCCCCACGTGTACAGCAGTGTAAGTAGGTTAAAACAAGGGAACACGACACCACTGCTCCTGGTGGGTATAAAAAAAACCTTAAAAATAAAATGTAAAGGCAGAGGAGGAGACTTGGATGTCTGACAAGCACCAAAGTGTTTCAGGGTTTGTTTTTTTAACTAAAGTGAACATCCCCAGACAGGTGGAGTTTACCTCACAGGCCAAAAATGGTAGGAGGCATTATTAAATGTATCTGGGAGCAAAAGTTGATCTAGTTTTCTGCTACCAATCATTTTTTCTTTGAACTTTTAATATGCTCTAGACTAGAATAAAAAGGAAAAGGTGGCATCTTACCTTCAGACGGATCGAGGCGTCGCGCACGGCGACCATGTTTTGAGTTGTTGTGGACAAACATGTTGTCAGACACGGCGAGCACATGGCCGTCTACGTTCACCGTGGTGGAAACCACAACCTTCAACCACACACACAAAAAGCTTTTTAGACATTGACGGAATGTGTGAGACTGCTTATGTGGAAAACGGAGTGTGTCTGTCTCTCACCTGAAACCGCCTCATGTCCCTTGGATTTCCTGCATTCTTCAAACAGTTCTGGTTACATTTGAGGAAAAACTTGAGGAAAAATCTGGAACAAAAAAATGCAAAACAACCACTTATGAATTTACCACAATGCAACTGACTGGATGGATGGATGGATGGATGGATGGAGGTAATCATGGAGACTGCTGCCACTGCGACTCAGTAATGGACAAGTATTTAAGAGTATTTAGATGCATATAAGCACTCCATCATGTAGTGAAAACATTTTATTGAAATACGTAAATAGTAATAGTAAAACCCATAAAAAAAGAGTATACCAAATCAGTCAAAGATTATACACATACTTTCATTTCCTTAAAACATTTACTTTCAAGAAATTCTTACATACAGCACAGGCCCAAAAAGATTGTATGCTATTTTTGGCCATTCTATCAATAAGGCAGCCTTTCAGTGACCATCCAAAGTCTACTGAACATTTCAAATGGAAGAAATAACACCATTGATATCATAACTTAGCTTTCAAAGTTAAGTTTAGCCAATAAAATTATCATTCTGTATCTGCGTCCCGGTGAAGGTACTCGACACTTCCGACAGACTTATGGTGGCCCATTAAGAGCGAGATGTTTTAAAAAAACGTTAACATTTGCTTTCGTTGGCTTTCTCACTCGCCGTTGTGAAGTGATTTACGGCGGTTTTTATGGCAGGCGCAGGAGTATCGATCGGGAGCAGATATCAATGAGGACGGGCGGTAATAACGCACCGCGTAGAAGAGGGGTCAGAATGGATGACCACCTTAATGCATTTCCCACTGCCATGTAATCTGCGCACATCCATCTCCCACTCCATAAGCCCCTCCCCCCATCCCACTCTTCCTGTTTAATTGCCACATTATGGCAACAATAATCCCAGCAGTTAACAAGCAGCAAGGTCGCAGACAGACATGTCACATTAACCAGGGGATAACCTCGCAATAACCCCCCTACACACACACACAGAGGAGGACGGTGCGTGTGTTTGGGGGCCAGAGGTGTATAAATCCAGGCTCTGTGACATCGATTTTCACCTGAACAAGACTCGAACATTGTCTTTAAAAAACACAGGGTAGGAGGGCAGAAGTCATCGACTCTGCTTTCTTCTTCCTCCACCCCCTCATCTGTCCTCATCTTCTTCCTTCTCATCTCTTTTTTGTCACATTTACACTCTCAGCTCTTACATGATTGTTGTCTTCCATTTTCCCTTTTTTCTCCTGCATAAGGAATTCAAGGAATTTAACATAGGATTACTGTAAATTAAAATATTTATTTATAACTACTGCTTCACCATCAACTTCACTATTCTTGCCTCCCCCTTATGTTATGTCAGGGGTGTAGACCTCAAATTTACAGTAGGTCAAATCAAATCGCAGTTTCCCTTTTCTACATATATTTAATGTGGACTTTTTATGGCACATACCATTAATACTACTAATTATGCCAGTATAATGGACCTATATACTTGTTGGCCAACGTTACTATTATTTTATACGGACTTGTGGGCCAAATATAATTAAACTACGAGCCCGATTTGGTCCCCATGCCTGAGGTTGACATGTATGTGTATTGTTCTTCTTGTGTTTTTCCCTTCTTTTCTTATTTTCACTCCTCCTCCCTCTCCTCAGTAATATCAGTTCTTATCGATTGATCTTTATCCCATATTTCCCGCTTTTCCTCATATTTGTTGCCATCAATTGGATTTACAAGCTAAAACGTGTTTGACCACAACAAATGTTCTTTGTCACCTATGTAAAATTAGAACAATCTCCTCAATAACAATAGTAAAAATAGAACAATCACTTTCATCACTTTGAAATATAAAAAAATATTATCAATTAAGACGTTCATCGTTGTTTTGTAAGTTATATTCTCCAAAATAAAGAGGGGTGTGTGTATGTGTTTCGGGCACTATGGATGATGTCACCCTGGACCACACCCAGGGCACTATGGGAAGCAATTATGTTGGGCTCAGATTACAAAGCTCTGCTGATCAACACACACACATACACACAGATACACACTTACTCCCTGGAGTCTCTCTCTTATTACGTTAGACGAGAAAGAAGAAGAAGAAGAAAAATCAATATTTCAGCAGGAGTATTTTTAAATGCTGCCTCGCCACGGCCGCTGTTGCTCACGCTCACACTTTGATTCCTGCTCCCTCGCCCTGTTTCTCTCTCTCTCTTTGAGAAGATGCTGTGCCTCCCGCCGCTGCCAGTTTACCACCTGACCGCCCGGCGAGTCTAGGCCAGCACGCCTGAAACTGAAATAGAACACAAAGCAAGCGTGGCAAGCCCAGGCCGTGGTCCTGGTTAACACGTTAACAACACTAACACTGCGTACGCCGCAGTCACGTCTTATCAGTTCCAGAGCACCGAATTCAGGAGAGGAAGAAAACAAGATTTACGGATATGACAGAAAGAAAAACAAGGGAGAAGTCCAAGAAAAGCAGTAAAAGAAGAGAAGAGTGCTGGAAGAATGCACAAGGAGACAAAGAAAGTAGAAGAAAAAGGTAAAAGAATAAAAGGGCGCAGCGACTGTGCCTTCAGCCTCATTAGGTCACTACAGTCTAATATTGACTCTGAAGTGTCTTCAAATAATTACTGAGGAATTTAGATGATGATCTGAAGCTAACCATGTAACCATGTGCGAGTGTGTGCGTCTGTGCGCACATCATCAATAATTCACCAGCAGAGATGGCAATTACAGGAGCATGTACAATCAGACTAAATATTTGATGAGGCACTAAAACACACACAGATGCGCACACACACACACACACACACATTTTTTTTTTCTCCCTGCTTTTCTTTCGCTTGCTCTCTGACATCCAGCTCCACCAGCACTATGAATTCTGGGAGGTGGCAAACAGCCAGCGGCCTTGTGTTGGTTCTAGACAAAAATGACAAGTGAAGATGTTAAAGAGATCATTTATTCTTTAACAGGGTATTGTAATGAGCTTCAATGTGGTACTGACTATCATATGAGCGCCATCTACTGCTAGAATAAGCTAAGGCACTTAGAAATGTGTGTTTTAGCTATTAAACATTGGATTCGGACATTATAATCCAATGTGAAATAAAGAGATCTCTTTTACTCACGGGTCACAACCAGAGCAGAAAGGTGGAGCATTCATGTGAACTAAGATAATTGACATAAAAAAGTCTGGCACACAGGCTCAAATGCTTCAAGACTTTCCTATGTGATGGGAAAATGCTACCATTGTACAGAAAAAGTGGAAGTATAATAATAATATAAACAAATATTTCATTATTTAAAAGTCTGACTGGCCACATTAAAAATCTCCATGGGCCACATCTGGGCCACATGCCTGATTCAAACAGTCAACAAATCACTAAGCACAAAAAATAGTTGTTTAGCTTCTTTAGTGACTTTTTTTATTGCAACCACAAGCCTGAGCCGCTGCAGTGATGTTTTCATGAGTCCGTCAGTCAGCGCTGATGTTTGTTTTTGTGCGTTCACACAGGTTTATGTCTCATTCAGTCTAACATTAGTGTTATTATTCAACACAGGCTCTGCTCTGCTGGCCTCTAAGCCTTCATTAAGAGTCCGCCTGACGCATCAACGTCTGCGTTATTGAAGCTCAATTAAAGAAGGAGACATTTGAATAAATGCCTGAAGCGGCCCTCAAACCACTTCATTCTCTCCTCTTCATGGTAGGCAGCAACAGCCAGCACTGGAGGAGAGATGGTGAAGTCACATGATGCACAGGAAACTTCACACTCTCACAGATGATAATCGTGACACTTCTAATCAAAGCCAATCATGTGGTTCCTCAAAGAAAATATCAGCTATCTGTGGAGCGTAGATCACAAGACTATTTGTGAATCGAGAGATTATTGAAAAATCATGTAAAAAAATTTATGCTACTCATTACTACTTACTATAATGTGTTGTTTTTGAAAGAAAAAAAACATCTATTTCAAGCATTGAATTCTTAGTTAATTTATTTTTGGAAGAAGTAAAAAAAAATTACACATTAGTGGTACACATTAGCATACAAAGTTATTTTATTTGTAATTATTGATTTGTCATTTCCATTGTTATTATTAGATTTAATTCGAATAAAGAAACTTTACATACCTTAACACAGCTATCAATGTCATTTTATTTATTTTTTTTGCTGCTGATAAAATGAATGCCACTGTATGGTACAATTAATTATCACTGTATATTCCATTGGATTTATTTTTATTTTTAGAAATTACACTTGCTATTGTTTAGGATTTCAGTAATTAAAAATCTGTGATCAAATGTTCCTTTGTTTATTATGATAATTATTGGTCTTATTAGTTACAGTGGATTTAACAATAAAAACACTTTTGTTAATAATTAATGAAGGATTCAGATACTGCACAGCTGCTTCTGGGTACTGGTTAATAAAGAGGAATAATGATGCAAGCGTTACAACGTAAATGTAATTTACTTTGCTTTGAACTCAACACAGTCACACACAAATACACACACTGTGGCATAAACGTGCATGTTTCCCTACTTGCTAAGATTCAGGTTTTTATTTTAAACTCTCACATCTCCATCTGTTTGGTGGCTGCTGTGCTCGGGCTCTGGATTTCACTGGGACCAGCGGTCAGTCAGCAGCAAGGTGAAACCAGACACACCATCTGCTCTGACCTCAGGCCAGACTGCAGCTATCACAGGACTCTAAGAGTCTGTCTCTTGAAGGAGCTGGTCAGATTTACTGAGCTTTTAAAATAACTATTAAAGTAAAAAAAAAAGTATGAACAATATGACCTCAAATCTGACACAGACAAAGGCACCTCATCACACCAATACAATACACTGAGAAGCCAAACAGAACCAGGAGTTTGTTTGATCATCTCTCCAGAGAACAAATGAATGAGTATTTCTACAACAGCTGAAACAAAAACATAACTGTTACTGTAATACAGCAGCTGACAAAGTGTTTGTAAACTGCTCACTGTCTGACTGCAGACTACAAGGACAAAAACTATGTGTTTAGTTTTATAATGACTCCTGCTCTTAACTAAACTTATTGACCTACTTGGCTTATCTAGTGCAGGGGTGTCCAACTCATTTTTACCAGGGGGCCATCAGTGATGCAGTTCACCTCGAAGGGCTAAACTAAATTAAAAGAATTTCTGAATGTAACTTCTTACATATTAATACATGTTACAGCAATTCATTAATAAAATGATATATAATTTTTTTTTTAAATCTTCAGCACTTCAGGACTATACAATAAGGCAAACGCCACAGGCACAAAGCTACACAAGCATAAGGTAAGTATACTGTGAATAGCCTAATTGTACTGCGTGCCATAAAAAGATGCGATGAACTGAATCGGCAGAAGTCGAATTGTAATATAGCAAGGGATTACTGCATATGTATTGGACAGAAATCTCACTGCCAACATCAAATATTTTCCATTACTTCTACCCAAGATTCAGGAAACAAGCTGAACAAATACGCATGCACAGATGTCGACCCACCACTACAACTTTTGACACACACTGTTTCTACTGTATATCAGTTTTACAGTAATCTTAGGAACTCTCTGCCTATGAGCTGATTCTGCCCCTCTCTGCACCTCCACATCCACTTCTCTCTATCTGGGTTGTAATGGCAGCACAGCATCCCTTGAGTTGCATCACTGCCATCTCATGTGTCTCTTTTCAACTTGCAAATATTACCAACCAGAGAATTCCCTGCACGTAAGTAAATAAAAAGACATAAATAAAATGCAGGCAGAGGTGACATGGCCTTTTAGGCCACATCAGTTTTATTAACCATCGCCTGTGAATGTTTTCCTAAGTGACGGCCATGGATTTACTTAGAGAAGACTGTATGAAAGAGGTGAGAAGAGAGGAGAGATGTGTAATTTACTCCACTGACACAAAGCCAAAGCGCTCTCCTTTTACACACACACACGAAGATGCTCACTCCCTGACCGGGTCCTGGTCGTCTCTGGTCGTCCCTAAACACAGCGATGTTTAATCATTAATTTTCCAGAAGGTTCTAATGAATTCTCTCCAACAGAAGGTGTTTCCTAATATTTCACCTCATTTGCATATTAAATGGGCCTCTCTGCTCATAATCTATGCTAATTTATGTGCATTGTCTTTATTTTTAGCTGGCAGCCATATGTGCAAAGCCTGCAGGTGAAAAACCATCCTCAACAAATGCCACGAGGCAGCTCACCACCCACAGCCACTGTTCCTGCATTTCACTTCTTCTCCTCTGACACCTCGACCTGTCACTGCGTGTGTGTTTTCTTTTTTCTTTTTTTGTTGTTTCTGTTGTTTTCACGCCTGTGTGGTGTCCAACCATTCAATGACACTGCAGCGTCAGCAAATACATAGAGAACTATGTTTACACAGTGGGAAGCAGCAGCACCTACAGGAGGACATTGGCACATACAAGCCAACAACTGCTGGCAACCACTCGGCGATTGTCTTTTTTTTGTTTGTTTTAATAAATGTGATTTTTCAAATGTGATCAAACAGCAGATATTTTATTACAACACAGAAGGAGATATGTATGACTGATAGTAAGAGATAGCGGAAGAGAGGGGGAGACACACTGCTTTCCTATTGATCACCCCACAGTGGGACGGTGTGACCTGGCAGCAGACAGGTGAGACATGTGACACACACAACCCACAGAGAAGAACGAGGGCAGCCAAAGGAGAGACGGAGAGAGAGAGAGAGAGAGAGAGACACACAGTGAAAGTTACAGGGAAGAGAGGGAGAGTCAGAGAGACAGGGGTAGAGACGGGGGCCGGGGGGAGAGAGATAGGACAAATGGATAAATACCAGATGAGCAGTGATGAATATCAGCAAGTAAACTTTTTTCTTTCCCATTGTCTGCACCAGTGCATTAATAAGTGTCCCAACAAATATTTGTATGTGTGTTTGGGTATAAAACATCTGGACTCAGCTGGAGAAAACAGTTTCCCAGGAGAAGAATCTCCCATCATGCACTTCCTCTCATCCCTCTTTCTTACTCTCTCTCCTCTCTCTTTCTCTCTGTAACAGAGAACATATGTCTCTCTGTCACAGAAAGGAAGCCGCTCATCACAGAACATAAAGTTTGTTGAAGCTGAAAATGTCAGATGATCAATCACATACCACCAGATGAGCACAGAGTTAAGCTGGGAAAAGCAAACAGCACCACAGTCAAGTCAGTGAATCTGTCCTGTAGAATTACACAAGCGACTTGATTACATTGCCGTCTGTAGAGGATGACTGTAACAAAAAAAATGCAATAAAGCGCAATAAAAAGGAACAGGCAAATAATTAGAAATTAGGACTTGGCAAAATATATCTGATCTTTAGTGCAAACATCTGCAGTGACGGCGTTAAAACACTCCAAAAACTTAGCAAGGAGACAACCTTTCTGACTCGTCAGTCCATGTCATTGTGATGTCCACCACTGCACACATTGAAATTTGACCTCTGCATTCAACCTGTCACCAGAGTGCCATACTCAGAGAACCTCAGAAGTAATTTGGTGGACACAAACATGAATTATTTTGGTATGCTTTTTTTTTAACTTTGTTTTTTCTTAGAAAATGATCATTTTGAAAAGACATTGTATTTTTCTTAAACTTTACAAACACTAAGGGAGGATAAGCCAGTGTTTTTTAGTGCAGGTCCCAAGCCCAGATAAACAGTGAGGGTTGCAGGATGCAGGAAGGGCATCCTGCATGAAAACAAAATGATTTCCGACATTGAGGTAGTTGGAGTACATGGAGGTAGTTGGTGTTAAAGTTGAGGATACAGAGGACAGGGTGATATGGAAATTGTTGATTCGCTGTGGCAACCCCTGAAAAAGGGACAAGCTGAAAGGAAAGGAAAACTACACGTGTAGTACATCTTCCTTCTGACTTACGCTATGCATGCACTTAGTGAGATCAGCCAACAGGGACTAGTATGGATCAAGTTTGGTCCACAATGGTATTAGGACAGCAAGCCTCATTTTTTGCTTTGTGGGTGATTTCCCAGTCTCCACCCACAAACTGTCACAATGAACCTCCACACTTCATCAGTGATGGTTTTTCTTCCCTCTCCCTGCACCTGCAGGTTTATATTTAGAGCTGAGCAGAACCATAGAGTGGTCCACTTTGCCCAAGTTAGGTCATTTCCTGGAAATGTACAGGAGTACCTATCCTTCACCTTAGTGAAACAGCAGTCCAGAACTGTTTTCTCCTCATGCTACAAAAAGTACATGTGAGAAATCATTGACAATATAATTGGGTAAATGCTGACAGCAGTATTTTTGGCTTTGGGCGAGAAGGGTGTGATTTAAACGTTGCATCGTCTGGTGGACAACAGTGTTTGTTAAGAAACAATCAGTCCGCCTCCACTGTTCTTCCCTAACACTGAAGATCAGTCTTGTGAAAAGCTGCTCTCATTTTTGAAGGTTTTTCTAAGATCTCTACTGGCCAATCTCTAAGGCTTTCACCTAGGCATGATTCTATGAAGGCCATTAAACTAATAGTTTTTGTGAATGGGGCTCCTTAAAGTCAGATTTTTCATTTGTACAGCTTGTTATTTTCTTTGGTAAATTTGTATAAATGCACTGTGGAAGCTTAGTTTCTCTTTATATGGGCTGACTCTGATGTTCCTGAAGAACAATCCACGTACCAACTTCAAGCTTTTTATTTTATATTTAGAGAAGCAAATGTTATTTTCATTTGTATAAGAAAAACAAAGTTAGAAACATACAGCTGTTATTGTTTAGTAGAAAAAAATTACAATTCAAAAGCAAAAACTCATTTGGATTACAACAACACAGAACTTAATGTAGAGAATAGCGGCAAGTACAGTTGGGTGCCATCTTAGAGGAGCGCTGAGCAAAACAGATTATAGAAAACCTGTCACGGAGCAAACTGTTTAGTGCAAGAGGCAATTCTCAGAGCTCTACTCCATTTACGTGCTCCGTTCTGCAACATAAGCATTAAGTGCGACCTCAACTGTAGGAGAAAGTACATGCTAAAGGAGAATCTCCTGAATTTAAAGAAAACAAAATTGACGAGTCAGGAATTATCAGCTAAGTGACACGGCCTGTATTCACTATGTAGTGTTGTTGTAAAATATTTGTTGTGAAAAAAATGTTCACAGAGATTTCCCTACAAAACTAATGTACAGTACAGTGTGACGGACAAATACAACAAACACTCAGTGAATGTAGTATCCCTGCAGTCAGTCCAGACTGAACTATAGCTTTGGGTTGGAAACTAAAATACACACCTCTTTAGCATCAAAAATGTGTGGAAGTGTGTGTGTCTGTGTTCATTGGAGACTGACAGCTAACACTGTGACTACATTAATTAATGACTGACAGCTAAACGGCCACAGCAGTAATAACAGTTAAGCCTGGCGGCGCTCAGGGGGGCGCCACTGCTACACCGCCACGATCAATGGATCAATGCTTGTTCTCACACACACACAAACACACACGCTGGAGTCTATCATTCTCACTTCCTTGGCGCACACCTGAACTCTCTCTCCCTCTCTCTCTCCCTCCCTCTCTCTGAAGTAGGTGGCCTGCTGCCCCCGGCTCAGCTCGATTTTAACGGACGTGAAGCCTCCAGAGGAAGGAGGAGAGGAGAAAGTGGAGGAGTAGGAGAAGGTTGGGAGCAGCCTCCAGCTGTCTGTCTTCTCTCTTTTCCTCTATCTCCTCTGCTTAGTTTTTTTTCCCAGCATCCTCCAGCTAATTAAAGAGTGACCACGAGGACAAGGTTTGATTCCAGCTTCAGGTTTCGCTTTTGACGGGTTGGATTAGTTGCGTGTGATTAGCAAGGTCGTCCACGTAGCAAAACTTAAGCCTCACTGTAAAGCCCTGGGAGTGCCTGCTGTGCATGCTGGGAAAACTTGGAAAAAAAAAATCTGCAGCTCGTCACTACAGATGCTGCATTGAGCTGCTGTGTTTTCTACGTGATGCTATTTCACACTTTTGTGACTTTTCATTTAAGGTTTACTTTATTTACTGGTGTACATTCAATTTTTAACATTAAACTATTTAGAATCTTAAAGGTTTATTCGTGTATAAACTTATTCATTTGATAAAATTCATTTGTCAAACTAAACTAAACCAGTCTCTAGCTGCTGCAGCTTCATGGAGGACAGAGCTTAAACCAGCACCAGAAAATATAAGGTTCAAAGACAAAAGAATGGCAGAAAAGGTGAAAGAGAGAATTGGAGGATGGGAGCAGGAGGAGTCGGGTTTATGGGAAAATTTTGGCAGAGCACAAGTCTTTGATCGGCTGGTGGTGGAGGGAATCAGGCTCAGGGGTGTCCTTACCAATCTGCCGTTGAACGTTAAATGAACACCTGGATGTAGAGCGAAGGATTCTGGGTAGTGATAAAGAGTAGGAGGAGGAGGATTTAGGCCAGTGGTTGAAGGATTATGTCCTGTTGGTCAATATTGACTTGTAGTCAAGGATTAAAGAGAACAGGCAGGAGTTGAGAACCAGCAGGGGAAGTACTTATTTTTAACATAACCTGCTTTTACCGTGAAGAAAATCCATGAAGTAGAAGAAGGATACAGCATCAGGTCTCTTCAAGTTCATTCAGCTCCAACTTAATTACTTGATAATAAAGAAGAAGCCAATTTCTGGCTGAGAAAATAAACTCTCAAAAGTAACAAGCTCAAGGCTCCAAACAAGACGGAGGGTAGATGGAAGAACAGGTCAATGGACCAAAAAGGTGGCCGTCCAAACAGTGTCATCTAAACCCACATCCAAAAAGGGTCTAGTCATCAGCAACTGGACTTCTTCTTGGAGTTGAAAGACGTTTCATTCCTCAACTAAGGAACGCTAATAGTTCAACTCCTTTAGACCACTCCCTTCACCACTGGACAAAGTTGTGAAGAGTTGTTTTGGTCACACCTTTTCAGACAGAAACTGCTCCTAATGCTAATGAGCATTTTTCTCATCACATGTCCAGATGTGAATGGGAGTCATTGTCACGCCTGTCTAGAGAAGACTGCGGGAATTAAACATTTGCTTAGGGTCCTGACAGTCAACTGTTACTCCTTGACAAAATCTCAAATGGGTTAGGTCTTTTCAGCACTGGTGGCCTAACGGTTTAGGAAGCACAAGGCTTCAGGTTTGGATCCACCAGCCGCTAGATTGCCAATGAGATGCTTTGACCGCACCACCATCCCTAAACACATAAGTGTGAGCTCCCCACCCACAGGAAGGCCAACTGGTTCAGTGCAATTTGGGTGGCAGTCATGGAGACTGCTCACCCAGCAATAGATAAGAGGATGAAGATGATTGAATGAATGGGTTAAGTCTTACTGGTTATGTGACCTCTCTATAATACCCTAATACCAACTGTCATTTTACAGAAAATGATGTTCTGTGCTGTTTTTCATCTCTATGGACTATGTTTGTGTCTTCACGTCACCCAACAGTCTCCGCCTCCTCCCTCCGTGTCATCAGCCAGCTTAAGTTAAGGTGCAGTGACTGGCGGTGATTTGCATAAGTAATTAGCTAATGTGCTGCTCAATTTCTGTCCCATCTGGCCCGGCAAGCAGCGCCTCATTCCTCAAATTGACAGGCCGGTCACTATCGCTACCCACAATGCAACAAGGCTCCACCAAATTAATTTGTCAACCTTCTCCTGTAATGGGACGTTCACCTTGAAAACTCAATTTACCTGAGGAGGTGAGGAGCCTCCAAGAGCGGGGAGTGAGAAGGAACGGTTTAGGAAAACTAGATTGTGTTCAGAGTTAAAATAAGAAAGAGCGCAAGGGACAAAGAAAGACAGTGAGAAGATAAAGAAAAAGAAATGCCTTCACAAAAAAAGGAGAGGCAAAGTACAAAAAGTAAAAAAGTATTACATGACAGTTTGTATGTAGTGTATTAAAACAAAAAGTTTTGTGGAGTGACAGGAAAAGTGACAACAAGAGTTTTCTTTGTACTGTATACTCATGGGCAGTATTTCTCATATCCAGTCATTTCTGGTAAACTTAATTTGTTATTTGTTTTTGTAGAGAATCTCTTCACTAAATTGCAAGACCGGAATAATACAGTAAGTATTATAAACAAAAGTGTAATTCTTCCTTAATTTTACCAAAAGGAACTCCTACCGGATTAATACCGGATTATCTATCTGACAACCTATCTATCCATCTATCTATCTTTCTATGATCCTCCCTGTCTATCTATCTAGCTGTCTGTCCTATTTATCTATCATTTTATCTTTCCTGTTTACATTTTCCATACTGTGTGTCCCCTCATCTGTCTCATATTCTGTCTCTTGTCTCTGTCTCTCTGTCTTTGTTTCATTCCGCTTCACTTTTATTAAATTCCTTTGTACTTGAAGTCTTTTCACTCTGCCAGCTGCCACCTTACTGTGTGTGTGTGTGTTGTGCACACATTAGGCTAACATAGCTATTAGCTTTGATAGCAGTAGCCCTCCCATATGGCGAGCTAGCGCTGCTCTTTAATGTAGCATAGCATGGCCCTGATGTTACTCTGGCTCCAGCGGTGCTGCTGCCCCCACCTTCCTCTCTCTTACCCCCCCCACTCCTGTCCCTGCTGCCGTTTAGCTCTCCTCTCCGTGGCGCCACATGACGCCTCGACCTTGGCGTTTTCCAGCGGCACGCCCGCTGCCATCTGCAGGCAGCAGGCTTGGGCAGTAAAGCATCTCGACCCCGAGTTTTTTCGGCCCCGTAACGCCTCCACCAGGGGCTCTGGCCAGATGGCACTACCCACTACGAGGGTTTTACTGTGGGGCTGAGGAAGACGACCGCAGCCCCTCCTCTTCTACCTCCTCGGTGCTCTGCCAAGTGCCACATTTCTGCCACACTTGCCTCCAAAATGCCGCCATTTCAATATTTCAGTCATGATTATCCCACAGCAGATGAAGAGACATCAGCCAAGAGAGCTGTGCACAAGCACAGAGCACAAGGACCATTAGCTACAACCAAAACCTAAGACCTGCTGGAAAATGACTCTTTAATTTCTTTTTAGTCCAAATTATCTTAAGACTTTAAAGCAGTATAAGAGTTTTAACATCACATCACTTGTTTAAGTCCCATCAACTTGATTAATGCCTTCGAATTGGTGAGATGAGATTATGGAGCTATTGTAAATATTCAGGTGAGGACTTCCTAGAGGGAAAATGCCAGAGATAGACAGGTCAGTTCTAAGTCTGTAAACTCTATACATTTAATGAAACTATACTTAAATTTAATAATGATTTTTAATAATAAATTTAGTTTAATCACTGTTGGGAAGATATTAAATTGTTAATCAACAAAAGCCAAAATATCAATCTGTCTATCAGTCTTAAAAATGTAAACCTCCTCTTTTAGAGCTTTAAATTTTCAAAGTAAGACTCGCCTTATCTGCTTTTATTCTGGAGATTTATTTATTGATTTGGTATCTCATAATAAAGTCAGAGGAAAATACGTCTTAAGATTTGTTGGCTGCTTGTGGTCAAGAGGAAAATCAATACGTTTATCCAGACATGGGGGTAGCAGGGAGGACTCTGGGTAAATCATGCCTTCAAATTATGTCAAAAACATTTTATTGTTATTATTGTGTGTGTATGTGTGTGTGTGTACGTGTGTGTGTGTGTGTGTTAGTGTTTCCCAGTTTTTATCCTAAAGTCAATCGATGAAGCAGATGGGAATAAACTGACCTGGATTGATTGTGTGTATCTCTGTTTTTCTAACTCACTCACTCACTCACTCAAACACACACACACACACACACACACACACACACACACACACACCCTGTTAATAAGTGTCGAACAAAAAGTCTGTTTGAATGTGAGCTTTGACAAATCTACTCAGACGGACAAGCAGCGCAGGCAGCTCTGTGTGTGTGTGTGTGGTCTCTTATACACATCTGCTTCACTTTTGTGTGTGTGTGTGTGTCAGTGTAAGTTATTAGACACTGTTAGCCGTCTCATCCGCAGCTCAAAGAGAATGAATAAAGAAGACTTTATTCCACAGAAACACCCAAAAGCAGCAAGGAAAATGGGGAATGGGAGGGGTGGGAGGGAGATGGAGTTTGGAGGAGAGGAGTGGGGAGAAAAAAAAAGCAGAAGACGAAAATCTCCAATTCATTGAGATCAAGTCAATAACACTGTAATATTTATGAAGGCTGGAAGCCAGGCTCTGCCCTAAAACCCAAACTCCAGCAATCCTGAATTATAAAGTGGTATTGATTTGTGTTGTGGCTGACTGAGCTACAGTGTGTGTGTGTGTGTGTGTGTGTGTGTGTGTGTGTGTGTGTGTGTGTGTGTGTGTGTGTGTGTAGCAGCAGGAAGCAGCTCAGTTCAGCTGCTCAATTGTTTTCACACTTTCGCCAAATAAAAAAAACTGCAGAGGTGAATTTTGTCAAGCACAGAAAAACATCTGCCTACATATATATGTGTGTGTGTGTCTTCATACCTGTGTGTGGAGGAAATGTAATCAGCATCAGACCTAACTGTTGCTACATTGAAAAATCTATAAAGGTAAATTCACATCTAAACTTTGAGGGTTGTGATTTTAAAGAGTTCCTTTTAATTTGAAGACTGTGAATCCAGCAGTTTAGATGTATATATTCTGAGAAGAAATGTTAAGAGATGGTGTAAATGTATAATATATGTATTTTTTTTAAGTAAAACGTTTCACAGTTTCAATTAACCCCAAGCTTGGACAAAATGTTATGATGGTATAAATGAATGTGGGTTGGGGCACTGGGGACCTAGATTCAATCCTTCTTACCACCTATTCTGACTTCTATCCAACCATCGTCCACTTATCCTGCAGGTCCTGGGGGCAGCAGTCTCCAAGACCCTCACCCAATGCTCACTGCACTGTACCTGTACCTTATTGACCTCCCAACATTGACATTGACTTTGGGCAAAAGCTTCACTAATTAACATTCAGTTACTCAAATTAAATTCAATGTCCCAGTCAACAAGAAGTAACTTGTCTGGGTTTTTTTTCAAATATTATCAAATGGTAATAGTAATAGGCTGACCCCTGTAGGTCAACATGTCGAGCCTCTCTAACATCTTGTTGGCTTGTCTCGTATGTCTTGCTGTTTCCATTGTAGACTTTACCCTACTGTACTGTCTACCTTAGGGGCATCACCTGTGCATCTTAAAGTACTTTTAAACACATCAGTTTATAAATTAGTAATTAAAGAAGACATTATGGAGATATGATCATATTTTAAAATAAACAGCACAAAAGATAGTCCACATAAATGTCTTAAAGGCAAGAACGAAAACACAAATTTTAACTTTAGACACATTTTCTCTTTATAATTTTATTTTCTCTTGAACTTAGCTAAATTGTCCCTCAACTTATATGCAAGGAAAAGCACACAAAATAAAGCTGCTAGCATGGGGGTGTAAAGGTGGTATAGGGACTGGGGGCTGGTGGTGGGGGAGCAGTCACTGTGATGGGTATGTACTCCAACCTCTGTGTAAAAGAGGCTAAGGAGACCAAGTATCTAACTAAGCAGAAGATGTGTAATTAAAACCCTCTCTCTTTCTCTTCATCTCTATGTCTCTCGCTCTATTTTTTCACTTTTCTCTACTCTGTCCATCTTTATATAGAAATCAATACATCTGCCCTCCTCAACTCCTCCTCCTCCTCCAACACCCCTTTACTTCACCCCCCCATTCTTCACCAACTGTCTCATTCTCACCCCTCCATCACCACTACCCCCTCCTCTTCCTCCACAACTCACCTCTTCATCACACATCATCATCTCTCCCTCTTTCTTTTTCTGCCTGGGCTTGCCCGTCTCACTTTGCAAAAACACACACACGGATGCACACACAACAGCTTGTCTTTTCCACACTGGTCTTTTCAATGAAATCATCCTGTTATTCCTTGTCTTTGTTAAAAGATGAAAAAGTAATGAAACAACCCTTAATAATACACATAGTAAAGTTAAAAACGACTGTTTACATTCTAATATACACAAATGCAGTATATATATTTGATTTAACACAACCACTTATAAAAATCCCACCATCCTTAACTTCCTGTGGATTCCTAATTGGATCAAAGATTTAAAGCCAAATGTGATTACATCATCACCTGCAGCTTCATTAACCACCTCCATGTCAACATCCAGGCGTGCTCAGCTGGAAACACACACACACACACACTCACACTCACACACGCACGCACACCCACTCACACACACCAGCACCGGGGGATCATGGGAACCGCAGGAGTCGCCCCAAATCCTCACCGTTCACCAAATCCTTCTCCCAGCATGCACTTCAACCCCTCGAGGCTAAGCACCTTGTTAATTTAGACACACGTTTGCATACATAAAACAACTACACACACACACACACACCAAGTGTTGAAATACTGAAAACAGGACTGATACTTGAACCCTGACCCTTTAACCTCTGGGTGTAACAGAAAAAAGTATGGAAGTTTCCAGATGTTCTCTCCAGAGGCTGTGTCTTAGTTCAAGAGCTGCAGGGGTCTGCATTAGTCTCTTGCAAGCATTTCCCACAATGCATTTGCTGTCTACGGTCAGGACAAGGCTCTAAATCGACGTGGTTTATCTGTGATGCATTACTCTGTTTATGCGTCATGTCTCTCAGTTGCGTTAAATAACGGCAGCAGTTGACCTGCATATATCCGCCTTCACTCATAAGTTAGATTACCCACAATCCCCTGCGGCAACCTTTGGACCACAAACCCACTTCTTTCTCTCTCTACGTCTCTGTGTCTTTCTGCATTTCACCCCTCCTCCTTCTTAACCCCCAATTTCAGCTCTGCTCCACAGTATCCTTCTGCTTTTATAGTAAATCTATACTCTTCATCTGATGGTCCTCGTCTGCCCAATCAATATCATATGATGCTGAAGAGGAAAAGAGAGAGGGAGAAGGAGAGAGAGAGAGAGACAGGGGGTAGGGAGGACTAAGGAGGAGATAGCCCACACATAACAACATAATTATCTTAACAATTATGAGGACAAACACATACATGTTCCTGTAGCTTTTCATGTCATACAGCGTCATTATGATCCACGCACTTGTAAATAACCATTTATAGGTCTCATTGTTGACCTTAACCAGCAGGCCAACAGCTAACACTAATCACAAACTACAGACTTCCACTTCAAATCTATTGGCCAGTGTCAGTTTAATGAAAGGCAGTTACACGTCATCATCTCACCGCTATTCCTTCTCTGCTGTTACAAGCATCAACCATAGACATCTTCAAAATGCTCACTTCCTTCAACAGTTCACAGTGATCCACTTATTTACAATGGCATCCAATTGAACATGATCACTCCAAATGACAACATCACTGTCAGTACCTTTACCAACAGAACCTTCAGCTCATTATCCAGTCTAATAGCCAGAACTACTATCTCCAAATTATACGTCATAGCAGATCCCACTATCAATTTATTCTTCATGCTGTAATTATTTAAAGCAAATGATGTAAAGATTAGCATCAAAGAAGAGAAAAATAAAAAGAAAGGAAATGAAAGTACAAGAGAGGATAGGAGAGGAAAGACAAGAAGAGGAAAGGAGAGAAGAGTAGTTTTTTTAGACTTTAGAAATGGAATTTATTCACTGGGTACAAATTAGTTATGATCCACTGTCATCAGAAAAAAAACAGTCCTCTCACAGGTAACTCACAGTAATTTACCGTGAGATTCCTGTGAGTGGGCTGGTTTTTCTACTGGTCAAATTTAGTTGTGTGCAGTGGTGTGAATCACAATGACAAAGAGTTTGCTTTACTTTACTATAATATCATGAACCCACAGATGTGTAAAAACATCAGTGTTATCAGTGATCCTGTGGAAACAGAATCTCAGAGCCTTAGCCTGGCCTTCACACTCTGCCACCACAAGACCACAGAGTAAAAGAAAGATGACAAGAGGAGAGAAGAGAAGAGGTGATGAGAGGAAAGAGTTTCTACTGTTCTAATTTTTCTCTGACACCTGCCTTGTGTGTGGATCTTCGGTAAATAAGATTTTACACAACAGTGATTTGTTACATTTCCCTCACGTCTCTGCCTTAGGTGTTGGCTGCTGAGAGAAGCAGCTGACAGGGTCAAAGGTAAATGATTCTACATCACTCGTAACCCGTCTCCAGAAAAGGACATCACACCTGCAAATGTTGTTAGAGTACCAAGTAACGTGTGTGTGTGTGCGTGTATGTGGGAGTCTTCAAGGGTCATGACCTCACAGTAAAGGACTGACCATTAAAGCAGGAGTGTGTTGGTCAGACAGCAGGGGTGTGCGTGCAGAGGTGTGTTCTGGGTAATTAGAGCTCCGCCTCTTCGTCCGCCCTGACACTCAGAGGGAATTTACTGCCTGGCTCGCCCATCTAATTGCAATATTAGCGTGTAATAACGGCATGTAGCGACCATCAGTCTGCACAGCCTTCTGCTGCGTCTGCAGGATTTCAGCCATTAACACAGAGAGGAGGGAGAGACAAAGACAGACAGACAGAAGAAAGGGAGGGGGAGCGAGAGCAGGACTCTCCGGTCGGTTTCAGTTTTGATGAAGATGTTCCATTGATATTCTGTTTGACCTGAACAGGAATCACTAATGAATTCTCATCACTCAGTCGGCTTACACGTAGGAAGTGGGTCAATATTAAGTAAAGAACAGATTTAAATTAACCCCACTTTTTTCCAGTACTTTGACAAATTGTTCAAGCAGTTAAATTACTTTTTATAGCACACCAATTATGGATATCAGAAGCACTTTGTTTAGATCCAATGTCTCCTGGCCTTAATTGTCACTGCACACAGAAAGTCATTTTTACTCAAGAATGATGGAGGTGAAAAGGAAGCAGTAACAGACTTTAGACGTAGGGACAACAGAATGTAAGCTTCTGGATGTCAACTATGATGATGTGAGTGTCAAAGTCACTATACGTAATTGTGATGATGATGATAGGAATTCCAATTTAGTGCTGCATAACTTAATACTGTTGCACATTCCCACACATTATCTATAAAAGTAATTTTAAAAATGGTACAAATGTCCCATTATAAAGACATTAAGGCAACAATGGCTCACTGTCCAGGAGGAATATTTTTATGGATTTCTATAAAAATTAGGAAATAAAATTCAGTCTAATTTGATCATTTTACTCTTCAAATCAGGTCATATATTTAAACAATCACAAAATCCAAATCAAATTATTGTATTAACTCAGGCATACGTTGTGCGTTGTTTTTTTTGTACAATAAATTATTGCATTAATATGATGCCCAGGTACGACTGGACTGCTCACACTGTACGATCACACATGGCATATAATGTAAATAAAGAAAGGTAGAGGTAGAAGAAGAAGTGGGAAGTGAGAGACAGGCAGATGCTCACAATTGCGACAATGAGAATGGTACTCAGCAATAAAATCTAATTTCCCTGACATTTGTGCCATTCCATGCAGAGACAAGAAAAGAAAATGTGACGACGTGTATAGATAAGGAAATGTCTTTACAGACATGTTCAGTCCAGTCTGTAAGTTTAACTTGTTTTCCCCATATCTATGTTCTAGCGTGTGCACTATGGCAGGTTGGGATTTCAAACATGTTCTGTTCGTGTATCCTGCATGTGTCGCAAGACAAAAGTAAAGAAGTAAACTATGTGAATGTATTGAAATAAAACTACACTTGAGAAACAAAGACAGATATGGAATGCATTTGCTTTCATGTTCTTTGTATGTGTCTTTTGGCAGTGGGGTGTGTGGTGTTGATGACAGAATTCACACGGTTGAGCACCGACTTGTTCCACTGATGTGAGAAAACAGCGAACAAAGAGTTGGATGTTGTCAAAGTGGAACAAAGAGCAAAACTGAAAATGTGCACAAGCCACCACCAATGAATAATAATAAATAAAAATAATAACAAGAACAAAACCAATAAAAAGAAAAAAAAAGCGCAAATTCAAAATAAATAAATAATGATAATCCTAAGGATAAGTTGGATTCCATCAGAGAGTCTGCAAAGTAATGTGATTTTGCTGAACTAACCTTCAACTCATGACCCATGGGTGAAAAACTCAACTACATCTGTTAGTTGTCTTTAAGTGGGTGAATATAAACAGCAGCAGTTCTTACCTGTCAATGATGACGGGATCTGATGGCGTTTCATTACGATTTCCGCAGCTTTTCTTGTCACAACATCGACTGAAAGAAGAAAACAATATAAATAGTAAATAAGCTGTTTTTAAAATGAAAGTTCAGGTTTGTTAAAAAAAAATAGGAGTATGCAGTGCGCATGTATGCACCAACTGCCACCACAACAACACTGAGGAATCTCCCCAGCAGAAGAATGACGTCTGCCAGCATACGAATAAGAAAATCTAATTTTGTCAATTAACAGTAGGGTCAGGTAGAGAAATGTATGTTGTCGTATATCAGTATACACTTCCTGCTTGTGCAACCGTTTGTAAGCCTTTTTCAGTGTTGCCTATCAGGACATAGTAGACACTGGTCCACTGCTGCCCAGTGTCATTTGTTTGTACTGCAAGAATCGTCCTAATGAACAAAGTCATGCAACAAAGAGAATAACATACTTAATATGAACGTATTTACTCAGGCAGTGAGAGATTAGCAGCTATTGTATAGAATTTCTAATTTATACACGCAGCCTCGATGTGAACACAAATATAAAATGTAAATGTAAACAATACAATACAAGGTATTGATGTAGTAACAGAGATATATTCACAGAACCCAGTTAATTTTGCCCTCAGGCAGTAATGTTGTTCTGCATCACAGAAATACACCATGAAGCTTAACTGACCTTAAATAATATGCATGGTATTATAAGTTGCATTCAAATACCTAAATGCAAAAAATGGAACATACACATGGCTCTGGTCCAAAGGTCACTAACAGATGGCTGAACCCCAATGACCCAACCTCCACCTCCACCTCCACCACCCTGACAGCCAGCCAGTGGCCCAGGAAATGGCTCATCAAACCAGAGGTCAACCTGGGCATCGACCACAGCTGCAGGTGGGTGGAGGTGTGGGGATGGAGGAGTGAGGGGGTCAGTAGGAAATGACGAAGCTTAACAAGGTTTCTGGTCACACGTGAATCAAGAAGAATGCAAAGATAACTGTCTTTCTACAAGAGTCAAAACTACATATTGCTCTTGAACCACCTCAGGGTTGTGAACCAGCAGTTGGTCTCAGCAGAACAGACTCAGATATAGAGCTAGATACAGCACTTCAGAACAGAGGGGTGGGGCTACTAACCTCGATTTTCAATGTAGCTTTACAGGAGTCCTGTTTTTATCTGATGCTGACCCTGTCACCAACCTCACATAATCATTTAGGACTTTATTGTTAGCTGGACTTTGAAAGAGCATATTTGTGCTTTTTAGAAAAGTGAAAGTTACTGACTGTAATGTCAATTATTCTAGTTTCATTAGTTATTAAAAGATTTTAAAAGTTTGAACAGAAAAAGTGCAAAGATCAAAGACCAATGACTTGATCATATCTCTGATAAAGTTAAAAGTCAAAATTAAAGTTTCCATCAATCAAATAATTGAACATTTTGTCTTTGTCTTTTGTCTTTAGCATATCTTCCGGTATTTTCTAAAAACTTAATTGACCCAGTGACGCCCCCTACTGTCCTGAATCAAATTAACATTTGACCAACAAGCGTTAGATCGAATGTCAAATGAGGTGTTTATGAATCATTCATCAAAGTGTCTGATCTGTAAGTGCAGAACAATCAGAAACTGGGTGGGTGGCAGCGCCCGTGAGCGAACTTGCATCTACGTTGTGTTTGTGTGCGCGACAGTTGCCACCGAACCAACCAAGTCGCCACAATAATTTATTCCCCCCAGCCACTCGGAACCATTAGCCAAGGTTCCAGGAGACCAATTAGCATTGGAACCCACTGGTGCTGCGGCACTGACAGCCTCCTCCAAACTGTCATAAACAAACCGGACCCCAGGAGCGCGGCGGCACCCTCCAGGGACCGGAGGCCCTTCCAACGCCAAAACAAACCCTGGCTGAGCGCCTTAATGACGGTTCCCCCTGGACCGCACACGCCACGCCAACGAACGCCACGCTGCCTAATGACTAAGTGTGTGTCAGTGTGTGAGTGAGTGAGAAAAAGAAAGTGAGAGACAGAGAGTGAGCGACAGAAGAGAGAGAGAGATAGAGAGAGAGAGAGAGAGAGAAAGAGAGAGAGAGGAAGATGGCAAAAAACAAACAAACAGTATTTGTGTGTTGTTCTTGCTGTCAGTCACTTGAGCAGACATGCTAACACACACACACTGTCACACAACCACAATACACATGCCTGTTAATCTCCTTATCTGAAACAGATATTGCAAGACAGGCCACGCCTCTTCTAGTGAGTGGCCGCTTCAGATGTGGCCATGAGTGGACCCTCCTTAATCTACAACACTTACACACACACGAACACACAACTTAGGAACGCTTCAAACAGTCCCTAAGGATGCGATTGTGTACTGTGGGAGAGTGTGGTATCAGAGGTCAGGGTTTGGACCACGATGTCCAAACAACGGCACCAGGACTGACTAGCAACTCAGGGCTGACTATCAAAGGCCAAGTGGTGTCATCACATGGGGACCTTAAAGTCCGCATCAGCCTGCTGGTGCACTTTGGAACCCAAAGTGCACCCTGGGACTTGAGGAACTGGTGTGGCACACATCTCTGCTCAGCATCACCCAGAGGCACAGTGACCATCAAGGTGTCAGCGGGGCAGGTGGCCAAGAGCAGGCCTGAAGTCTGGGAGCCTACTGGCAACGCCAACAAAACCAAACCTGGCCACCGCTGCTGCAGTTCATGATAAGTGTTTGTTGGCTCCAGAAATCAAACAATGTTTTTTTAACATATTATGGTTTCTGCAGCCATAAAACAAGTACATTATATCACATTTTTCAAAATCCACTGTCTCTGTTAAGGACAAAGTAGGATTAGTCCAGACATGGGCAAACTAAGGTCCAGGGCCCAGATGTGGCCCATTTGGCTTTTTTAATACGGCCCTCCAAAGTTAATTCAAGTTATTTTATTAATTTATGTTACCTTTTCCTTGCAAATTCCCCGCTAAATGGCATACAAAAGGCCTAATGCATCTAAGCCAGGCATGATCAAATTGTTCCACAAAGGGCCAGTGTGGCTGCAGGTTTTTTAAAGAAAGTCTTACCGCTGACTCATGGGCAAAGTTTGCCTATTTTTTGGATTGGAATGCAATGTTATGATTTCCTAGATGAATACGGGGGGGATATTTAAAAAATTATCATTGTGGTCACTTTATGATTACCAACAGGAATGTAAAAAACTGAGGTGGGGTCTTGACCGACAACAAGTTTACGGTCCAAGTGTTTGTAGAGTATTAATCTGTTTCACTAAGAATCACTGGAACCATAAATTTCAATCACTGAAATGATAAAATAACACTTTTGACAGGGGCAATAATGGTGTTTTCCTCCATCTGTACCCACTGTAATCCAGGTAGACTAACCCACTGGGATAAGCTCACCTGGGAACCTCGTGATAGAGACACAGCGAGCAAGACTCATTAGTGAATGGAAACAAAGTGTCCATTAGGGGATTCTGAGTAATGATGGTACTCAATCACATGGTGAACTGACACACGGCGTTATGGAAATGCAGCTATTGAAGGAATCTCAGTGGAGCAAAGTAATTCTGACCCTAACGCTTTAAGACTCGATTAAGTTTTATGTGTTTTCATTAAACCTCAATAGTCCACATTTAAATGCATTTACATCTATTTACGGTAGTCAAGTGTGACAAGAAACCTCTTAATTTCAAAGAGAAACCAGGTCACCGCAACAGTAAAACAGTTCATTCTGAAAATGTGACGTCAACAGGTCGACTGTCTCATCACACAGCTGAGCTTGTCTTGTCAAAAGAGCTGTATAGATATAATAAATTATTAATTATTATTAATTATTTTATTTGTTCAGTTCTTTTGTTGATATGTGTATGGATCAAGTGGAAGTAATAGACAGATGGGGCCAAAAGGAAACATTATTTCTCTTCAGCCTGTCCCCTATTCACCTGTGGACCGGTTCCGGTGTCCAGCCCAGTGGTTGGGGACCACCAATTTACAGAACATGACCATTAAACTATTTGACAACAATAGCTGGCAATATGGCTTCTAAGAATTGTGGCATATTTTATTTGAATATGCAAGAAAATGTGGAATGTAAAGGTAATTTTTCCTCATAAGAATTGATATTTATAAATACACACACCAACCCACACATAAACATATGAACACATGTATATAAGTGTTATATGATGATGTTAAACCATGCATAAAAAAAAAAAGAGTACAATGATTCCATACACAATCTACTCCTACACATTTGCGCGCAGTTAAATTGCAACAAACGTACTTTGCATGAATCCCATTTATACAGTCAGTTTTATTTCTATCATTGGTGTAAGTGTTTAGACATTTAATTTACCCTTGTGGCTATGTTTGGTTTTGATGATGGAATCCTAGCCATTCTATTCTAGTTAAGTTTATATGTTCATATGGGTATGGATCAAGTGTGAGTAATGGACAGCTGGGGCCAAGAAAAAGAAAAAATTATTTATCTGCAGCCAGCACCAATTTACCTGTGTATCAGTACTGGTCCCCAGCCCAGTGGATGGGGCCCCGTGCAGTAAAGAACTTAACCAGAAATGTTACTGTTTAATACAGTTAAAGGTGGTAGTTTGAGTTTTATAAGGTTTTTTCATCCAATAGGTTAAGAAAATATCAACTGCACCTTCACTCTGTGTTTTTGAGTGTGTGCATGTGTGTGTTTGTTGTCTATTTTTATCACTCCTCTCTCTGTACCAGTAAAACCATTAACTCTCAGATGACAGCAGACACAGGACCAGCCAACGTGTTGATTGGTGTGATGAACGACGAACCAACAGCTGCGTTTCACACACACACACACACGCACCTAGACACGCGTGCACACACACTCACTAACTCACCTACACACACACATAAACAGATGTGGTGGTGTGTTTGTAGTAGTGGATCAGAAACTTCTGTAAACACTGAGCAGGAAATAGCTAGGCTTTGTTTGAACTTAAAGGTTTGAACAACAAAAGATCAACGGATCCATTTCTATGTACAAGCGTGTGAGACCCCAAACCAAAACTGCTGCTGCTGCTAATAAATAACAGCAGCATCAGAAGTGGATTATGTATAAAAATCAACATCTTAATAGTTAACCTACAAAATAGAAAGGTTTACCTGCACATGATCTCGTGGGTGAGGAGGACACGACACATCTCTGGATTTTTGTCCTGGCCTTCATACAGGATTGGCTGAATTAAAAAAAAAAAGAGATAACACGTCACCTAACAAGACACAACACAAAATGCTGCTTTTAAACTCCATTTGTGATTCTTTGCACAGATCGTAAGAACATTTGACTGAAGCTCACTGAGAGACATGCCCATAGTCTTTGTATCTTTTAGGCGAAGCTCTTGGTTTCCAAGTGGAGAAGCAGTTTTGAAGGCTTCATTGCCTTATTAGAGATATGTTAGCATGTACTATGCAGTCCAGGCTTGGTGTGTGCATCTAAATAAATCCCTATTCACTGAAGGACTCCGGGAATTGCATGTTTTAATGCAGCTTTATTAATCTCTGAAGACAAAGGGTCTACTTTTGCATAATCTCTGGTTCTTTTACCCTTAACTAAGAAACTTTCCAAAGACGAGGTTGTAGGTTAGACATGTAACGGAGGAAAGCATCTGTTAAGTATCAAGTGTGGGTCATATGAGACAGAATCTAGTATTTTTTTTTAAATAAATTATTTATTATAATCAGATAATAAATAAAACGGATATTATGTAAGTTATATATTTTTTTATTTTGTGCAGCCAGATACCAACTCACCTATGACCCCAAGGTTTGAGACAACTGCTACATGACCTTCTGCACCGATCACTGCACATTTATTCATTACTAATCTGTACTAGAAGCAAGTGCCTCAATACATATTAGTTATAATACACAGGCGTGTGCACACACACTTAGGTGCACACTTCTTCATTACTGTACAAAATGGCAGCTTATTCAGACAGCCCAAGACCTACTCCCCTCAGCCCCCCTCGGTGGTCCCAGCCTCCTCTGCCTTTCCCAGAATTCCCAGCCAGATGGCGGGCGGCACCCCAGGATGAGCACCCCCCAACTTCTCTCCCCGATCTTCCTACCCTCACCCCTACTGGGCTGTCATGTCAGAGTCCGGATGACGGATGACCGCTGAGAGAAGGGAGAGGTGTGTGTGTGTATGTGTGCACGTGTATGTGTGTATCCCAGTGGTTGTAAATGAACTCCAGTCAATGCACGTGTTCATCCTCCCCCCTTTTCCTCCCCTGTCTTTTTCTGCCATGACCTACCACTACCTCATCCACCTTTATAGTCAAAACAGACCTCCACCCTGCTGCACAAACACACCCATATACACACTGATACACACACACAGCCCTGGGGGACAATACTTTTAGGATAACGACCACTTCTGCATTATTGATTCTGATCCTAGAGGATGAAAACGCTCCAGTTTGACCAGGAGGGATGTGGATTGCTAACCACACACATACACACACATTGGGACCCTCCTGCGTGTATCTTTGGTGGTCGATATTTAAACATCATTATTCCTCGTGCATCAATCCCCGGTGTGTGTGTTTCTGACTGTGTTAGTGGCTACAGTGCCCCCTGTGGCAGTCAGGTGCAGTGACAGACTCAGCCTGTAACTGTCCCTCTGTGAGCTCTTATTGATCTGTGGGGCTTTTCAGTCAACCTGCTGTCAGGTGTGACACCGTCTGTCTGCGTGTGTGTGTGTCTCCGTCTATGTGTGTGTGGGTCAGCATCATTGTCTCCAGTGTGCCGCCGTCGCTGCACCACATTAGAGTCCATTGATCTGTTTCTGTGTGCAGAGACGCTCGCTGCATCGATCGCTGACATGCCGACAGGGAAGACCGGCGTGTGAGGAGGAGGAGAGGAGGAGGTGACAGGGATGGAGGTGGTGAGATGATGACAGCAGGGTAAGGTCTTCAGTTCATCACACTGTTAAAGTTTCCTGTCTGAGGCCCAGCGTCTCATATGTTTAACTCATATGTCCTCGTACAGCCGAGCAGCCGTTACCTCAGCTGAGGCCGAGACTGAGGCAGCATCACTCTAATCCCCGACTCCTCTACATCGACCTCACAACACTACAGACTGGAAATAAACTGCAATTGTTCCTGGCACCGCAACATTCACACGTTTGGAATCCAAAGCAGAGGCGTGGAACCGGAGGAAAATGGAGGAAACGATAGGAGGAGGACAGAAGGAATGTAGAAGAGAGGTGAGAGGAAGAAAGAAGTAAGGGAGGGTAAACATCAAGAACAAAAAAAGTTAACAAAAGCAGGACAGAAAAGGGGGAGGGGTGTGGAGACAAAATGACAAACACAGAAGCAAGAGGCAAGAGAATGGAAGGAATGAATCAGGAAAGAAAGAAAAAAGGAACAAACGAAGAAATGAAAAAAGGATGCAAGGAAGTGAAGGAAGGAAAAATTCAAATAGGGTAAGCAGGATAAGAAGAAAATAAAAATGATGAGGAAGGAAATAACAGAAGAAAAAAAAATAGGACGGAGGGAACAAAATAGGAATAAGGTAAAAGAAGACTGGGTTGAAAAGAGAAAGCGAAAGATGAAGGAAAGAAACAAAGGGACAGAAAGATAAAGCAAAAAAAGGCAATGAGGGAGGAAAGAATAAAGTAAAAGGAAGAAAACAAGGAAGGTTAAGTGTAAAGTTATCAATGTCCAGTGTGTGTTCAACAAACTTAAGTCTTTATAATCAAACAAAAATCCTTACGTCAAACAAAACAAAGGTGAATCTATAAGAATTCAGGTTGGACTTCCCAAACTAACCCACAAGACCCATTATAGGGAGCGCATTATATGAGTCACATTTTATTAAAGTTTAGGAACACTGACCAAACTGATCAGGTTTTGGTCCAGGTTTTGATAACCTTCCTGTGAGTCTCAAAGTTGGACTACAGTGTTACTTAACGCTACTGTTTCACAGTACTCCGAAAATTATTTTTGTATTTGTTTTAGTTCTTAGGGCTGTATGTCATCGTTGTATATTTCTCACCTGTTTAGTCATGGAATCAATCAGTCGGATGTATAGATCCTGTTCCGTCCTGATGCCTGCAAAAGAATCAACAGCCCATGAGTGAGACACAGACGTGCATGTTATCTTATGCTAATTTTATGATGTCTGCCGTCCATAATTATCATTTTATAAAAAATTATGTCACGGTTCATTTCCTTGTTTGTTGTATATTTATGTTTATATAGCTGAGGACCCTCCGGTCCCTCCTCTCTCTCCTACTCCTCCTACTTTTCCTCCTCCTTCTCCTCCTCCCTGGGTCTAAACAAACATTAGCTACAGACCTCTTTATTATTTATATTCGTCTCTGCGCTGCCCCCTGTCTTTCTGCTGGATAACGAGGATTCTGATTCTCAGACAAATGAAACATTAATCAGACTTGCGGTTTATTAGCGCTACGTCTGAGCACAGACGCGGCGTGTGGCGGAGCAGGAAAATAGCAGGGAACACCTGTTAGCGGCGGCATGGCTCTAATTGCTTTCCATGTGTCTTGTTTTTCGGGCCGTTTGCTCGCAGCTTCCTGCGCTTCCTAATTGACATGATTCACGCCTTACTCTGGCTCTCAGAGCACAGCAGTCACACTCTAAATGGCGACTATCCGTCCCCACTGCAGATGAGGTCAATTACGGCCATACGACGCTAATCCGCCGCTGCCACCACTGGCCCATATTAGAGAGATTTATGATCCCGAGAAAGAAAACGCTGTTTTATGTCCCACTTCATCAAGACAGTGAAGGCTTCACAGTGATGGGCCATGCGTACCGTCAGAGCGAGATCCACCACCAAAACATAACACAGTGTATTCCAGATGTTTTTCTTTTCTTTTTTTAAAAAAGAAAAAAACTTAATGATGCCTTTTGTTTGACAACAGGCTTTAAATAAAACTGCTTGTAGTTGAGTTTTTTAGTTATGAAGACTTACAGTTTGTCCCATATCGTCTGTGGGCAGCGAAGAACATGGTAAAGAAGATAATAGGGTGTAAAGGGACAGTGTTCAGCCTTTACTGTATCAATACAGACCAGACTGACTCCAAGTTAGAAACTTTTAGGTTTGTGTGTGAGGTGAATCCATAGAGAACCTAAGTGATGTCCTCAAATTACAGTTGGATAAATTCCTGTACTTCAATTACTTCACTTGGGGCATGGTACACATGTACATGCCAGGGCTTCTACAGGGCCCCTAAACAAGTGATTTTTCATGACTTTTCCAGAACATTCCATGGGATTTATATGACCAAAAACATCGTAAGACTGAGCAGTATCTCCTCTTCTTTTCCTTCGGCTCGTCCCTTTTTCACGGGTTGCTGCAGTGAGTCACCAATTTCCATCTCCCCTTGTTCTCTGTATCTACAACTCTAACTCCAACTACCTCCATGTCCTCTATCTATCTCCTCTTTGTCTTCTACCTGGTAGCTCCATCTCTAGCATTCTTCTACCAATATAACCAATATATCTAAGTAATATTAGCCAAAGCGTGGTGTTTATGGGCCTTCATGTGGCTCATAAGTTCTGTTTTGCCCATTGTTGAAACTTCCAGAGGGAGCAGGGTGGACTGTTAGTCCCTCAATGTTTAAATTAATAGGAAATGAGAGAATTCTAATTCCTTTCATGGTTTTGATTTGCACCATTTTTTTCCTACTTAGTAGAAAGTAAAATAATAGAACATCCAAAGCCAAGTAAAGCCAAAATAAAAAAACCTAGACAATGTCTTGAGAAAGTAAAGGGGTTGAGACGGGTTGTGTTCTCACCATTGCTGTACAGTAGCTGCAGCCTGTAGTGAATCCCATTGTTTGTCTTCTCACCGTTGTATTCCTATCACACAAACATGTGTAAGTCACATAAACAGGAAGGACAAGGATGCAGAGGTATAGAGGATGAAGATCTTTTAAAACCCTCCTTATAACAATGATTGCAGAAATGTTCTTCTTTCTTCTAACAGCTCAATGAGAACACACATACACATCGTTTCTTCTGATAATAAAAGTCTAACGTTTTAATTTCATCTCAGCAACATAGCTTTTTATCTTGACCTTATTGGCCATACTCAGCTGGAACATCTGTTCTCTTCCTCTCTCCTTCTTTAGTTATTTTATATGTCAATATTTTCTTTTATTCCCTTTTATTTAATGCCCTCCCTCCATTTCACCTCCTTTCAGCCTCTGTTGGTCGCTCGCCCAGTGCCAACTGAGCCTGGGAGTGTTGGCTAAGTCCCAGTGTGTGTGTGTATGTCAGGGCGAGAGACTGGAGGTCAAAGCAGAGGTGAGGTGAGAGTGAGTGGGAGGATGGGGAGGAGCTGGTGCCAACTGGCAGCTGATCACAGAACAAACCTGACTGGGTATAACTATCATTATTAGTAATATTCATATTTAAATGAAAACGATAAAAACCCATCCTTGAATATTCCTCCGTTTAAATCTAGATCTTAAGTGAATGTCAACCAGGACAGCTCTGGTTTATCAACCCCGACACCATCAATCCAACTTATTCTGCATCAACGAGATTCTGTGGAAAAAATATATATTTTTGCAAGGACAAAAGAGCAGGTGTTTCACTGCTGCTTCGTACTGTGAGCTAGTGTAATGAAGGCACATTTAAGAATTTTTTTTAGTTATAAAAAAAAAAACACAGGTTTATTGGATTGAGGAAGCAAGGGTTCAAACATAATTTCCTTCTGGACTTTGGTAGATTGTACCCTAGTGGCACAGTACTATCTGAAAGACCCTTTAAAAAAACGATTCTCTTCTTTTAGATCACCTTCTCCATATATCAGGCTTAGTCTAGCAGCAGGACGTACAATGTGCGTGTTAGTGCACATTGTAAACATTGTAAAGTGAAAAAAAGTGGCAAGCCATTTGGCAAAAACTATTACAATTGGCCAAATGAACCAGTTGTACAACATTCAAAACCTCAAAAAGGTTGATTAAATTGAGCATTAAATAAATACACACACCAAAAAAGTAAGGTATTATTAAATCACATTAAGCAGACAATTTTGTCCAAAGAGGAGGATTAACATTATCAGGCAGGTGGTTTCTCTGGGGATCAAACACTGGACTTTCTGCTCTGTACTTCCAAGGTGGGCAAACTAACTGCTACACTATGGAACCAAACCAAAATTTTGTTTCCAAAGATAAAAAGCAATCTTGGGATGTACCCGTGTCAGAAGAAACAGGGGTTGTCTTCCCAACGGGGGTCAGGGCTTGGATCCAAAGCCCATGTGACCTTGTCTAAGGACATGCTCTAAAACAGCTGCTGTTTAAAGTCTGTGAGAAAACTGATGTGAAGGCTACAGAGAGAATATCGTTAATGTACTCTGTACTTGAAAAACTGATCTCTAATGAAATCACAAGCAGAGATGTATCTTTAATCAGCCTTTTAAGTTCTTGCTGTGAGTTTGGGTGTTTCACCTTGTCCTTCTCCACAAAGTCCACATAAGACGTCCTCTCAATCTCCACTGGCTGGCCCTGACGGTCATAGAGGGCCAGGACGAAATGGAAGAAGTTGGACTTTCTCAGGTTGGAAGGCGGCTGCTTTTCAAAGTGTGCTCGGGCCAAACCAACCCCACTGAAACACAAGCACACAGACAAATGTTCCACTGTCACCAAAAGATATTGACTGATGCTATGCTATGGTATGGTATGGTATGTCAGGGTTTTTTTTTATTTAAGGTGAATCAGATGACTTTACATGTTAGAGCCTTGACTGACTGTGAGACATTTCCTGTTTCCGTACAGACACTGACATCACCAGGAGAAATTCAGAGGTGATAACAGATGGAAAACAGAACAGTTTCTGTGTGTGAATGTGTGTCTTATCTCTATATGCGTGACCTTTAACATAAAGCTACGGAAAACACAGACACTGAGACGAAAACCCAGAAGACAGAGAAGAGGAAGACAAAAAGGTAAAGAAAAGTTATTGTATAGAAGATTCAAAACTTGGAAAAAAACATTGTGTGTATTAAGGGACAGACCAAACAGTAGATGAAAAAGGTTTTTGGTCAAAACACAAAAATAACCTATTTATGCAAAGTTCTGGATTAGTAAAAGGCAGAAAGGACCCGAATACTCCATATAAACTATTCATTTTCTCTTCAACCTGCAGCAGCAAAATGGAGTGCATTAAAAAAGTAACATTTCCATTAAATATTCTCATAGTTTAAGGAAGACCACAGAGGATTTTGCAGACCTCAGTATATCCATAGGTTATATTTGCATATGATACATGAATGGAATAAATAAACACATATTTGGTGTAAATTTATCAAAATGGCTTAATGATTAATGATAATGAATGTTATGTTACTCAAAATACATAAAGAGTCAAGGAAACATGTTGAATTTTCTTTTAATGTCTATTTTCCTCTAGATAGGAAGGTAATTCACAAATCTGTCACGTGATTTTTGGTTTTATTAAGTTTCAAATTATTTCTACTCAGTGAAGTCACTACTCATGGTAATTATTATATGTCAGGCCTCACAGTCGACAGGCCTCTACGTCCACGTCTTACATATGATCTGTAGTTCAGATACACAGATCTAATTTAAACACTGTGTTGTCGAGGAGGTTGTTTCTTACGGAAAAGTTCTGGTTTGAGAAATAATTTATGTTGCATTCTGATTAAAATTTCTTTCTGCTAGAGTTGGGCCTCAAATGAAACAGTAAATCCAGATCTGTTGCCTACATTTTCCTTCTCCAGACCATGGTCTTCACCAACACATTCACTCGGTTCAGCGCTGTGAGCGTTAGAGCAGTCTTTTAAACAAAGCGGGCTACAAATGAGGCATTAAGAATCAGTAATGGGGAGCAGAAAGGTCACGGCTGTTTTAATGTGCCGTCTGGGGAAAACAGTGTAAGAGAGAGAAAGTGAGAGATAGAGTGAGGGAGAGAGAGAGAGAGATAACGGGCAACATTCCAAAATCCGACCCTGAGGATGAATAAACATTTTTCTGAGTCACTGCCATTATATTGATCACCAAGTGTTTTAGGAAACAAAAACGAGATTGATGTAAAAATATTCGGCGGCTGTGAGATGTTTTTCCCCCTGGACGCGTTGAGGTTTTCTGGCTGAGAGCGAGGTGACTTCCTCTAGGAACTGTGAGTTTGAATCCAAGTCGATGTGAATTTCTATTCACAATCTTTGAAGGAGTATGCAACAGCTCTCCATGACTGTTCACAGACAGAAACCTCTGCATTCCCCTGCAGGAGACGCCGGAACAAGCCATCCATTAGTTTTTGTTACAACTATTCCCTTCCTAGATGAAAAGTTAATCTTAGGGCTCACATTTTCTAACCAAGAACTGTCCCATGTTCATGGTGACGAAGGGCTCCACAGTTCTAGTAGACTACACTTCTCTAGCAACAAAGCATTGAAATAATTATTCCTACATCCAATAACACTGTATTGATGGTCCACTAATACCACCAAAATAGTTTTTATTTCTGAATGTATTGTTTCTTCTTGTTCTCTGAGGCTCATCTAAGATGATCCCGCTCGTCATGAACTCAACGTAATGGTTCTGTACAACTAAATAGATGTTCTGTTCATCTTGCATGCCAACAGCAAAACAACAAATCGTAACTGTATTTTCACAAGGTGCGGAGATGATGCATTAACACCTACTTCAAACACTGTTAAAATGGCTTTGTTGCATATTGAAAACTTGCATAAACTCAACTGAACTGTAATCTCCACAACTTTTCTTAAAACTAACCTTAATAAACAAATTCAATGAAGAAGAAAACAGCATTTGATGCAGACAAACTAAAAGTGCCTGCGCGGTGATACGGTTATCTGTGCACTTTCAAGAGTGCTTTGTTAATTTTTTTTTCCTCATTTTAGAGACGAAACCTAAAGTGATAATTAATTGTATTAAAACATGTCAGAACCCGTCGAATGGGAAGAAGAGACGAAAAATATTAATAAGGCTTCAGCGAAAGCACATGTGGACAGTAGTTAATGAGTCTGTGAAGGAAATTAAACAACAAAACAATGTGAACTTAAACAGAGCTGCGCAACTTATAGGTCAAACTTATCGTTTGATCTATTTGGCATTTTAAAACCATTGTCATTACTTTATCAACTACTAAAATTATTGAAACTATTGTATAATTTTATCAAAAACGTCACAAATAGAGCTATAATTTTTTAGTGATTAACACGCTAGTTTAGCTAGAGTTAGCTTACTAGCTACAGTTTACTTAAATATTTTTTTAAGTGTTTCTAAACAAATAAAAAAGGCAGTAAATGCTGCACTTCTCCAAATCATGGTCTAAAGAGAAAACTAAACATTCTTTGTTATTGCTAACAGAAATTACTGATCCACTGCTACTTCCATCTGTGAGCCAGAAATCTGTTTTTATGGTTATTGTTAGTTTCACTCACTTTAGTGACACCAACCTGCCATTCAGAGCATCAGTAGACACACACGATTGTAAAAATTTAATAAAGCTGAATTAATGAATTAGGAATTGTAACATGAGTATATATTTATTAACTTCTATTCAATTTCAAATCTCAGAAGTTGAACGCGACACCATTTCAACAGAACCTGCCACTTATGACACCATCACCAAGTTGTGTTTAAACCCGAGTCAGAGAGAAAATTAAAAAGTTGGCACCTGTTCTTCATCGGCAGCTTCATTTCCACCACTAATCCACTCCATTATCCCTATTACCCACAATGCTCTCCTGCTCGTTAACATGATTATTATTTCTAAGATTCTAATTGTAGTTGCAGCCACTCGTTGTCAGCTGTTAGCACATGGCACTGGGTGCAATAAAAACAGTTCGGCAACGGTGCATGAACATTAGGGGGAGAGAGAAGGGAAACCATGACACGGCCTCATAAATACAACCACACACACTCTCACCATCAATGAATCCCTCTTCTACTAAACCCACCAAAACCCACTGATCAGAAAATAAACAATAATGACATTAAACACTGTCTCTGAGCCTCACCGTGTCATAAAAACATCAGTCAGTCGTCAGCTTTTTGTGAATGACCGCAGAAATCAATTTCTTGTGGGAGGCTTTTGTCTGCCTTGGTTATGATTTTGGCAACGCAGACTTCAGAGGGGGAAAAAAATGGTCGCTGACTGATTTCCATTTGCACACGTTAATAGTGTGTGTCATTGGTAATTAGACAGAGATGCTGCAGGAAACAGAGGATCAGTGCTGGAACGCTACTGCTGCTGCTTTCACGCTGCAATTAACATGAGATCACACACACACACATACACAATTCTGGTGTGTGTGTCTGGTGTGAGCCACTCAATGTGTGAAAAAGCCGATGTGTCCTTACAGTTGTCGTGACTCGGACCAGTGGCATCAGCTCCTAAACCCAAGTCGAGTAATCTGATTACACACAATAATAAGCGTTCAAATTCTGATTACACTCCAGTAAACACTAAATTAAACTATAAATATGTGACATAATCTAGAAACCGGGAGATACATGTCCAAACACAGCTATGGTAACGAACCATAGGAAAGCCTGTCAAAGTATCTAATTACAATAAATGAAGTAATCTGATTACACACTATCAAAATGGATGAGCAAGATTCATATCAGTACTAAATCATCTTCACTTTGACAAATAAACTATACATATGTGAATTAGTTTAATTAAGAACAACCACTTACAAGTTCAATAATTACGCATGACCAAACAAAGGTAAATAAATTGTTTTTAAACAACATACATTGGCTGATACATAAGTAACAAAGATCAAATAATATTATTATTCGCTTCCAATTATTTCTAATTTTTTAATATTCTTTTTTATTGAATCCTGTTTATTTAGTACTAGGTCTGTGTTACATTTACAGTCTTATGAGAAAGCTTTGGAAACTAAAATTGTTGTTTGTGGCAAAAAGGCAAAAAAAAAATTAATGTGTAATCCTCACCGTGTTGTTTTTTAAGGCTTTGCTGTTGTCAAAGAAAATTTAGAATGAAAAACAAATGTCTTTTCTATTAAACTTATTTTATCAGGTGCAGCCCGGGCCTCAGTTAATCTTGGTGTCACATTTTTCTCCACTAACAACAGCAGGGAATTCCTTTATTTGTATTTGATTTATGGAGAAAATCACTATTTAGAAATAAAGAAGTAAAAACAAACAAACAGCGACGTTTCTTTTATTTATTGACTTTGGACTCTGTGCTGCGTTCAGGGTGTTGTAAATCTGAGCTTTTCCCTGCTGTTTGATGATTTATATTGGATTTCAAGTGGAAGTCGCACTCGCACCTACAGCTGCGTGTTTGCTTTAGTCAGCTGTTTTTCACACACACAATACAAACCCTTCCTTACTTTGTCACATACACACAGAGCTGCTCTTCTGGGTTAATCGTTTGAGGCCAGTTCTTCCTGCGTCGCTGCCCCTGATTAGCGGAGCCGCCTGTCTCTCAGCAAAGCTGCGGTGTCACAAAGAAACGCAGCGCTCAAGTGCCTGAGGTTTATTTACACGTACGTACTTCACCCCCGCCGCAACCATGAGCACGAGGAGGCGTACGTGGTCTGTCAAGCAGAATTTACAGTAACGAGGCTGAAGTAGCATCTGTTTAATGATCTAACAGGTTGTTAAAGGAGACGGCTGTGGTGGCATTCAGGAGTTTAATTGTGTGTGTATGTGAGGAGTTAAGGAAAAGCAGGAGGGAGAGAGAGAAAGAGAGGTGTTGACAAATGCAGACACAGGAGGTGTCGTTTTTTTTCCTGCTTCTTCTTCTTCACCCAGGAGTGTAAGATAAGATGTTTAGAATGAAGAGGAGGTGAGGAGTGGAGGCCTCTGCTGACCTCTCCATCATCTCTGCCACCGCTGAGTAACTGCCTCTGAGTAAAAGTCTCTCATCTTTGATTCATCACTGAAGCGCCACACACATCTGTATCAGTCCACTGAAGAGAATGCCCTCCCTATACCATATACCAAATATATTGACACACCCCCACTCCACACCAAGCTGACCCTTCCGCAAGTAAATAACGACCATCACCACTATCAGGACCTTGACTGAAGCAGGGATCCCCACTTTATGTATCATGTTATTATTTGTTTTATAGTCAAATTGAAATTGTGTTGTGGATAAATTGACTTTTTTTTTGTATTTGAAAGTGCTTCGAAAAATCAACACAATCATTTACCTTTTTTAATCTAAAGGTTAAATAGTAATAAATTCAGTAGTAATAAATAGTAATAAATCTTTACAACCCCCCCTGCAGTGCAGCAGCAGACCACCTATCTTCAAAGGCTGCTGTTCTCTACATTAGGCAAAACATTCTATAGTAACCTATTTATTTGAGGCCCTCCCTAAAATTCTGCAAATGCCTTTGGAAAATGTTTCAGTCAATTTGACAGTAACAGACATGGAACAAGTGAGGAAGCTTGATTTGATACATATTTGTTGTGTCTTTACAGCAGTATGTTGTGTCTTAACAAAGGTATATGACCCAACTCATACACAACCTTATAAAACCAACACCACATTCTAATACATTTAGCTAACACAGAAACACCTGGCAAGAGCACCATGCTAACAAACTAACCTGACAGACTGAGCTGCAACACAAAGAACTCCAAGCATTGCTAACACAGCGACTGAGCTAACACATCCAGCTTACTGAGCAACACAACACTCTACATCTTAAGTACTTCCTAGCGCACCTCGGTTACACACACTACGGTTATACATTGCTGAAACTCAACAAATACACCCCACTCTCCTAAGATAGGATAGAAAACATGTTCATGTGAACCAAAATAGGTGACACGTAAAAGTTTAAAAAGCTTGATCGGCCAGATTGCAAAGGACAGCTCTGGAATCCTTAAATTGTGTTAACACAACATTTCAGAACACCACACTGGAGACTGGCCACCAGGTGGTGGCAAGTTGTGGAATCCCAAATCTTTGCCACTAAGCTGAGGGTGAATGATGATGCCAACAGAGAAAGAGGCAGAAGAGGGAGACTCCTGATCATTGATTATTCCCAACACACACACACACACGCACACACACACACACAGTTTAACCACAGAGGACAGAGACAGGGCGTGGAAGACAGGATCACTCACTCTGCTCTGTCTCCAAGAGTGTCAGTGAGGGTCAAGGGAAATCACCTGGCTTCTGTCTCACACAAAAACGGACACACACACACTTATATTTGTTTGACTTTTTCAATCAGAAGTTTTATAAAATGCCACTGTCTGAAAATCTTACTTAGAACAGGTGATTAACTGAGTCTCACACACCTTTAGTAGAAAGCTTCTATTCAACTCCCCATACTCTTGCATGCACAAAATACATACAAAAAATATTAGTATCCATAATCCTGTTCGGGCACACAAAAAAAATCTATTTTGACCCTCATCGTTTGTCAGGATCTGCTCATAAACAGAGCCGACAAACACATTTAGGTGAGAAAATAAAGTTGAATCTCATGACCGATGACACATGTAACATGCTGTGAAAATAAGAAAGCAGAGCTGGATCAGTAGACAAGAGCGGTGACACAGAGAGGGAGACAGAATGAGAATCTTGAAAGCAAAAACAGACAGATATGAGGGAAACAGGTTGAAGAAAATAAAGAAGAAAACATGTTCTTTTCTGTTCATTTTTTACAGGGCTTCAAGTATGTATATTCATATCTTTGAATCTACAAAGCTATAGTCTCTTCAGTTAAGTCAAAAGTCTGGCCCGAGGGCCCATTATGGCCCTTGAACAGGGTTGCTGTGGCCCGCGGCTGAACTGTATATTATTTATGCCCTGCCACGATGATCAAACCGAACTAATAAATCCTACAAGCTTAGGTTTTACGTTGTCTCCAGTGGTTTAAATCTGCCTTTGCATCTGTCTGGGTCCATAAAGGTGATGTTTCAGAAAACACACCAACTCAAGATCTCAACCTTAATATTACAGCGGGAATAAAAGTTTGAGTAACGTGTTTTTTAAAACATTATTTTAAACTACGGTTGTGTTCATGTAGTACAGGAAAATATATGGTAGTACAGCGTTGGTGGTTGTACAGACTTCCACTAGTAAGAATTACACCCGCTCTGCATCTTGCATTTTATACAATTTTTTTAAACATTTGTGCCATATATATCAGTAACTAATACAAATGCAAGACTGCCCTGTGAATACATGGATTTATTACTTGGACTTGTTTCTGGATTTTATTGCCTCATTCCTGTGGCATGTGCAAATAAAAACATGGAATTGTGTCTTAATTTTTACATTATTTATGCAGGTATTTAAACAAAATAAATAAATACTTTAAAGTAAATAAGCATCTAACACATTTTTATACAGATTGGAGATTCTTTTCCAAAATTCAGAGAAAACAGAGAGAATTAACATTGACACGTGTTTCTTCTGTTTTTTTTTTTGTCACACGAAGCTTTAGACAGAGTTTGACTCTGAACACTGTGGAACCCTAAATGATGCTGCTGAAAGGCCGAGGTTGTCAAATCAGGATAAATATATGAGCAAATACCATAGGAAGGCAGAGAAAATAAGAATGTGTACGATGATGTGTTGATACTGTTCTAATATGCACGATGACTAAGACAGCCCAGCCATTAATTCAGCAGAGAGTTGGTGTTAAACCACTGGAATTAACACTGATGAAAAAAAGGTGGCAGATAAAACGTTTTAATTAAGTTAATCGATGGGGCAACAACTTCTTTTTATGTTCTGTGATTTGACTCCGTTCATAATGTCAACACATTGTTGCCTCAGTGGTTTCTTAAACAAAACTCATTTCAGAGGGAATGAAGAAGAAAAGTGAATGTTATAAAGTAACTCCCAAAGAAAAAGGTGATGCTGAAGAATCCCCTACACATCATCAGAAGCTCAAGTCAAACTCGGTCTGTTTTAATTATCGTCTTATCTTTCAAGCATTCAGAGTGTGTGATAAAAAATTAAATGGGATAAAGATCATTAATATAAATTCCAGCTAAGGGAAATCATCTTTGATATTTTTGTTTCTGAGAGTTAGGCGCTAAAAAGATCAACACCTTCACACTTTGAGTTTTATGAAAATCTGCGACATCAGATTTAATATTAATTTTGTATTACACCCCAGTGCCCAAAACACCTTTATTATATAATCTATATCATACACTACAATTGGGCTCATTGGATTTAATTTGTTTTAATGTCTAGGATAGGTGACATTTACAGAAACAATGATGTTGAACATAATTCCATGTGACCTAAATTAAATTATTCCTGATAACTCAGGAAAATAAACCAATTTGATTACAGCGGCATAGAAAACCAAGTTTTATTTAATCATTTGTTCATCCAAAATTGCAGTGGCAATTTTATTGATTTATTGCTTTAAATCTGCACAACTACAAAATATATAACACATTTTATGTTATTTTAGGTGAAAAAAGCTTCCTATATATGCAGAGAGAATAAATTGAATTTACTAGTGAACTCTTTAAACAGGGGAGTGAATGAATGAATGCAGCATTAACTGGTTTTGACAGTTTTTTGTTTTTTTTCTGGCTGAATTCTGTCTTGAATAAAATACAAAGTTGGCATTTTCTATGTTATTCTGGATATATAAGACATTTTTGGGTGCATTTGTCGGTCTGTCCAAACTTTTTAAAATGTTTTGCGCTCTTTTTTAAAGCTGTCGTTATTTTGATGGTTCTGTTTGGATCTGGGTTTGTGCGCGTTCACTCGGATGTGTCTGTTTAGTCCGAAACAAATACAGAAAAAACAACAAAAGAAAAGAAGGTGCAAAATGAATGAACTGTGTCCTATGACTGTGACTTTGAAGCCTGTGCTTTGTTAATTAAACACACACACACACACACTTGCGTGTTGATTTCACTTATTTGCAATTTGTTTGAATGTATTGCTGTAGAGTCGGCAGCACCTTTCATTTCTTTCTTTTCTTTAACCATTAATAAAATCTTTATCAGTGTTTTAATTTTAAACGGCGATCGTACCTGATACATAAAGGTGTAATTTATAAATAGTTATAATAAATAATTTTCCACTTAATTTGATGGCTGTCTAAACGTTGGTGGATAGAAGATGTGTGGTAAGAATGTGAAGCTGTTTAAAGTCAATGATCACAAAACTTTTTTTTCTTTTTTATCGGTCATTTGACGTGCGCGGCTGCGGCGGCGGCGGCGCAACATCTGCCGCTGCGCGCCTCTGACGCGCCGTGTGTTCGAGTCTGCACCGGCTTCCGCTTCATACAAGAGACTGGAAAAGTTTTGGTTCTGCTGAGGTTTTGGTCTCCGTTCTCGCTCTGGTCCTGTTCGCAACGGATGCAGAACCACGAACCCAAGAAAAATTACAATCTATAGGGTGATTTGTCAAATATAAAACGAGGGAAAGATTGTGTTACTTCAGGAATCGATTGGTTTTGATGTGATAAATAATCACAAATGTGAGTTTTTAAATCAAGGAAATAGTGAGAGAAACTTTTGCAGTACAGATTTTGGGTTTCAGTTTTACGTTTTTCTACTATTTTTTCTAATTTTATTTCAGATCAGTATTTCTCTCCAGCTGTGACACTGTACAAGCTGCGCACAAACTTTATCTAAAAAAACCTTTCGTGATCCTTCATCTCCACTGCACTGGTGTGCGCGTGTTTTAATGTGTGTTTGTTTGCATAAGTTGTTCCTGTGTGTGTTTTCACCTCTGAGCCGCTGTGTTCGCGTCCAAAATCCCTGCGCCCTGCATCCAGGAGCGCACCGGGGTCATTCCGGTGGGGAGCGGCTCCTCCTTCATGGTGAGGGCCCCCCGAGGGAGGCTGTCCTGCAGGGAGAACATGAAAGTTTCTGTCCTGGAGACTTTCTTCTGCTCCTTCTGTAGCAGCAACGGCGGTGTGAAAAAAAATCAAGAAAAAGATGAAGAGTAATCCTCCTGTAGCGGACACTCAAGCAGCCAAAGTAGCACCTGGATTAAGGTGCAACAGCAGCAGGAGAAGGAGGAGGAGGAAGGAGGAGGAGGGAGGAGGAGACACCAGCGAGTTTCCCCAAAAGTCCCGGGTCCTGATCCAGAGCAGAGCCGGACTCCCTGTGGGCTCCTGCGGGGCTGCTTTTAGATCCGTGTCCGCTACAACTGAAATGAGTCGCTGCAGAGAGAAGAGAGGAGGAGGACGAGCAGCTGGAGCACAGAGGGGAATGGAGAGAGGAGCATCTCAGTCAAGGAACAACCAGGGTCCGGAGCGGTTTAGGGAGGCAGGAGTTGTTCGTAAAGCGGATGAGGTGGAGGCACAGCCCGGTGATGAGAAGAGGCTGAACCCGGGTTAAAGAGGCAGAGCCCGGTGATGATGGGAGGCAGAGCCCGGGATAAGAGGAGGCAGAGCCCGGTGATGATGGGAGGCAGAGCCCGGGATAAGAGGAGGCAGAGGCCGGTAAGGAGAGGAGGCAGAGCCCGGTGATGAGAGGAGGCAGAGCCCGGTGAGGAGAGGAGGCAGAGCCGCTGAGGGTTTAGAGGGAAAATGAAAAAGAAGCGAAGCTTCAAAAAGAGTCAAATGAAATGATTAGAAAACAAGAGGGAGGGACGGAGCTGCAGGAGGAGGCTGATGCTCCCCGGGGAGCAAGGGGGAGCAGGAACCTTTCCTCCTCCTCCTCTTCTTCTCCCTCCTCCTCCTCCTCCTCCTCCTTTCTTCGGCTCTACTGTCCCGGCGGACAACTCCTTCTCTTGGCCTCCGCGGCTCTGAAACTCCCGGGGGAAACGGCCTGGACAGGAGAGGGCGGGGACATTACCATAAAAGGAAGACTCGTTTGCATGGATGACACGCCCTGTAGCTCTCTCATTGGCTATCGCTCTGAGTTACGTCGATGTTTGTACATGAGGGTTTTTCCGCGTGTTCGAGCGCGTGAACTGGAAAACTGGAGAACTAAACTGAGTGACGTTTGAAATTAGGATTAAAGGGATTAAACAGGTGAATGGATGAGGTAAAGCCTCATCGTAGAAAATCAAAAGGATGCCCTTATTTTTTAAGGCACGCACATACAGGCGAGATTATGGGAATGTCGAATGTCCCCGCTGGACATACTGTACCACATGTCTATGGAGATGAATATAACTGACACAATAAACAAAAGACAGCAGCGATGATCATCATAACAACGACATAATAATTGATATTATTAGTAATTTAATGATGATTTTGTGTTAAAAATGTACTTTATCTTTTGATGATGTATCGACAGAACTAGACTGGCTCTAATGAAGCAGAAGCTGCCGTGCTCGGCTGATTAAATATTTATCTTTACTTTCCTCTGGGAAAAATGGAAAACATCTGGAAAATCAAATATATATTTATATATATACATATAAACATATATTTATACATTTTTTTTCCAGATGAGCTGGAAACATACTGGTAAAGAAGATGAAGATGAGGAAATAATGGGCTGTTATATCAATAAGATCACTGCAAATATGAAAGGCTTGAAAGGTTTAATAACATTAAATGATATATTTGATGATAATTTGCCTAAAGTAAGAACACTTATATTTACTATATTTAAAATAATTGCTAGAACATTACCCAAAACCATGTTCATTATTGTGACAATGTGGTTTTAATTATGATTATCAGTACTGTTCTGTGTAAACAGGATCCCTTATCGTTATTACTGAAATGGTTTTTACATGATTATCTACATCAGATAGGCCAAAGACTCACGGAAACCTGGAATGCGTCCTGGAAAGTCATTATGAATTTTCCTCACCCTCCCGCAAAGCAGATGCTGTCAGGTATCTCCAAATCATTCAAATGAAACTAAAACCTTCTGGACCAGGACTTGGAATGAACCTAGAATGATAGAACACACTGGATATCATCTTAAACAATAACTTGAAAAACTTCCTGGAACACAGAAAGGTCTTGAAAAAATATTTCTGTCCTCATTAAAGAGCAGGACACATGCACCAGGACTTCATCTGGATCGGAACCAGATTTCCTGAGTCCATCTGCAGGAGACCCTGACCTCATTGTGAACACACCACAAATCTCTCGAGAGTTTTCTGGAACATCTTTCAAACACCTCAGAGATTCCTGGGAACCTGCAGTGAAGCCATCAGGCAGCTGTCAGCTGCTTTTCACTTGATTAAAACTGGATCAGAACAGGACCATTAGCAGCTCCTGGAACTAATACTTGGGGCGGGAACCTGCAGAGTATTGTTTTATGGAGATCTGTGATGAATGTTACTATATTGATGTGGAATGATGGGACGTTCTCATGCTCCTTTCTCAAGTCTGTGGAACTTTGTATGGAGGCATATTGGACGTGCTTTGGCAATTTGATCATTATAAGCAACATCATTCTCATCATCATCATCATCATCAACTCCTCTGGATCAATACATTAACATGTAACATGTACATGTCAATAACTTTGGGCACATTCAAAATTCAATTTTTGAATATATATAAATTACGGGAGAGAATGCATCAAATACCGTATTAAATTAATAATTACGATGCTTAATATCTTGAGGCTATATAACTATTATTTGTTTCCATTTTAACCAACACCAATTTAATTATAATCGTAACAACACTACTGTATTGTTACGTCAAATGAGCAAAACTTTATGTTAAATTAAAAACAATCAAAGCGTAAGGTTGGTTAAGGTGTTAAATGTAAATATATTAACCGCGTTATTAATTATTTAAATACTTTTAGTATTTATTCTCTGTTTCTTAACAACACACACAGTGTGCAGTCACAGGGCGACACTTAGGGGTCAAAGAAACGCACTGCACTTTTAGAATTTTTCTATTTTTTCCCCTTTGTTAATATTACTATAGTCATAACACTGAAGGACTCGTTACAATCCCGTAGATGTTAATGTTTTGTTGTCGTGGATCATTTGTAGTCACTACGACACTGTAAATAAACTCAAGATTAAAAACAACCTTGGTCAACTAGCATGAGACAGTAAAACAAAATAGAAACGTAAACGTTTAAAAAAACTTACGATTAGACATTAGACATTATAATAGAACATGTTGACCGTGATTGTATTCCTTGTATATTATATTAAAAATCCATATATTCTAATGCTGCGCGTGGTTATCATGCGGCTAAAACTTGGATAGTGACTTCATGGCTAAGTAGCGTCTGCCCTCTAGTGGAAACAAAGGCAAATAACAATGTGTTTTAGCGTTTTTAGCGGTTTGTTTTCACATACGCAACAAATTAAAACTAAAAGGTAAAACAATAGGACAAGATCCACAAGAGCTAGGACGCCATCGTGGAACACTAGCGAAAACATATAAATAACCCGAAACCAAACCTAAACAAGTTTCAGAAAAACTTTTCAGCGTAGTTTTATTATGAACGGTTCATATATGAAAATAATCGTCCGCATATCACTGAAAACCTCAGGATTTACCGAAAACACAGACAGTAAGATGGACCTATCTTCTGGTCGCACATTTTGAACTAAGCTAGTCGGGATAGATAAATAAATTAATATATAAACAAACAATAAACAATTATCAATATATTTATAAGAGGCATATGGAAGCTTAAATTACACAATAGTGACCAAAAAACACAGCCTCGTTTGTTTCCGGAAGATATAAAAACGTTTTGATATTATAACCAAAGAGCTGTTCAAAAACATTAGTGTGCAATATTCTCAGATTAAGTCTATAAAATACATATACACAAAGTAGGGACTACACACAAAAGCCTAATAACTCACTGAAATACTAAACTTAATAGTGTTTAAAGTTTACCTCAAACAAAAACATATCAAACCTTATAAAACACTAACCTCTGTAACTAAACGTGTCAGGAGAAAAGAGAATTAAATTGTTTTCCTACCATAAAGAGTCTACGACTGTCTGGTAACCGTTTAATGCCCGGTCGTAGACAGAGCTATCTTTAACTAGCTTCCGGCGGCCATCTTGGATGTTTCTACTGCTTGTCATTCATATCGATGTTTCTCACCCTTGTCATTCATATCGATGTTTCTCACCCTTATTTCACAAGTCGAACAATTTCACATGTTACCAAACACTGGTTACAAAGAAGTTACCATGAAGGTAAACAAGGAAACAGGAAAGGAGATAACTAAGAATTTTATTGATTTATGATATGATATTGAAGTTATATGTATCTGCAATGTGACCAATCATTATTTTGTGGCACAATGTTCAAGAGCAGTGCCACTCCATATTCAAGCCTAACCTGGGAATAAGAATCCAAGGTCTTTTGCTTCTCATAAACACCGTAAGCTAAACGCACCATCTTTAAAGACTATGATGTGAAATGACAGACGTGATGTCACACAGATGAATACACACAGAGAGACTTTACCACATGTATGGATCAAAATATATTTTATATCCATGTACAAGACATGGTTGTTTGTGGAGTAACGTACATCAACATCACAAACATTACATTTGACCTTACTTGGGCCTGTGAGTGTATAAAGATTTTATTTAAACAGTTTGAAAATTAGTTTTAACTGACGCCTTTTTCTGTCGCTACATCACAAAGTACTTTTATAATAAATAAAAAAGAATAAATGTGAACATAAATGTGAAATTATAGAGGACACCAAAGAAATCCTCCACTAAATCCTCCTTCTGACCACTTCAGTGTCAGTTGGTAGAAATGAATGTCCTCAGGTTTATGCCGGCAATGTATCACTCCACGATCTTCAATCGAATTCTGATGATAAAATCCTCGTTTTAAAACTCAACTTTTCTACATTTTATCCTAATAGTAAAGAGTTTTCTGGTTAATATTAAGGTTGTAAAAGCTTTCTAAATTGTTCCCTTCATCTTTTTGATGATTGGTCATCACAGGCGTCTTCTTATTTTATTTTTCCTTAATTCCCAAAACTCTCAGGAATAATAACATTTAATCCTAAATAAATGTTGATATTATTTGGTCTGCCTGTCTCTATATGTCTTCTTTTTTCGTTTCAGCTTATCACACATCATATGGTCTCTCTTCTTCCTCCTCTTCCTCCTTCTCCTCTGTCTTCCTGGTGAAGGCTGACGACAGCTCCTGCAGCAGCAGTTCTTTTGACTCAGTGCAGCCAAATTGCTGTGTCCTTCTCTTGTTTGTTGACTGACTACAGTCTGCTTCTCTTTCACCGATGCTCAGCTCTAGGTCCAATGTGTTCATCTGATCCATGTGCCTCGAATCCACTGGAATGAGTCTGAGCGGTGGATCGTCAGGGACTTCGTGAGTTTCTGCATTACTGCTGGACTGAAAACTGGTCTCCAGAGACTTCAGCACCTGCAGGCCGAAGTCACCAACCTCCTCATAGAGCGGTTCAGGGAGGTCAGGAGAGTCCGAGCGCTCGTCCAAGGAGTCGTGCTGCACTTTCATTGGCTGAAAACAGAAACACAAAGACTCAAAACCTTGGAGTGAAAGACAGCGACTGAAGAAAAAAAATATATATTTATATGACATATGATAAAAAAAAAATTGTTCTTAATTAACCTTTTACTTTCTGTTTTATTTACGGTACATAGAAAATTGTTGTTAAAAAAAAACACTTTAATAAATGCAATACTCACAAAATACATAGAGAGCGTCCGTCTATCGTGTAACTTCCTCTGCAGGATGTAAAACGGTGAAAGTGATTATTTAGACAGAGAATAAAAACATTTTTGTGATGATATTGTCTGAGAAAATGTGTTCTAACCAGCTTCTGATTGGCAGACAGCATGGTGCTGTTGCTCTCCCTCTCATCTCCCCTGATTGGAACCAATGGCATTGTTCCAAACTTCTGTTTTGAGATGTCAGCAGATGAGTGTCGCCTCAGCACCGGAGGCCCTGGGTCTTTGTTCTAGAAAAAAAATTGTACTTTTTCCTTGTATACTGAGACTGAACTAGGGGGATTCCCAAGAGTCGACTTAAAACTCACCTGAGCTTTCAAGAAGCAGGTGACCCAGTCCCAGAGGTCTCCCTCAGAGCTACAGCATAAAAACCTGTGAAAGACATACACCCATTACAGTGTGATTTTTGCAGAGCTGGGGGTGGAGGAGTAGAAGATGCTGAGGTTTAGGAGAGACAAGGATGAAATTGGTAGAAGAATGATCCTAGAGATGGAGCTACTAGGTAGGAGACAAAGAGGAAGGACAAAGAGGGGATTAATGGATGGATTAAATAATTGATTAATGGATGGAGGAAGGTTGAGTAAGAGGAGAAGATACAGAGAACAGGGTTATATGGAAAACATCGATTCGCAGTGAATCAATGTTTGAGCCGAAAGGAAAAGAAGGAGAAGAAGATCATCTGCATTCCTTGTCCCTATTGACTGATTCTGATGAAAGAGCAGATGGGACAAGCAGGTACTTACAGCTGGTGTTTGTCCGACATCAAAGTGAGGCCCCACCTGCAGGTGTATAACAGGCTTAGAATATGTCCACCAACAATAACCCTTGACCCCTGCAATAGTTAGGTAATAAAACCAATAGTTGTCAAGTCTCTGTTACCTGGTTGGAGCTTTCAGTTTTCTCCTGATGCCAATGTATACCTTCATAGACTTCAGAGACCACTGCTTCTCTGGTTTAATGCTCTAAAGGACAATTAGAAGACCAGGCACTTCATCACCACCAACAAATTAGGAAACACATCTTGGTCTGATATAAGATTTTCCCTTTGGGATTTTAAAGAGGGAATCAATGGTCCTCTTACCTTCTTGTCTTTGAGTAGCAGCAGCTTTTGCTTTTTAATCTGAAATGTCCTTTCTTGGAACCTGTTTCCCTGAAGAAATTTTGGAGGCTCCTCACGACACCAGACCAATCCAATTTTCATGATGTCACTCTGATAAGCTGCAGAAAAGAAGATGGAGCGGAAATAAGCAGACGTGGATGGAGGAACAGAACAGAAGTTGTATCCATACAACTGGTGAACTCACAGGTGAGGATATTAATGCCTTCTACATTTGGAACCTTCTTCACCACCAGGTACGCAGAACTTGGGTCAGCCATCTTGCACCACTGCAACGCCTGTTCCAGAACTTTTTCTTTAGGATGCAGTGGACGCTCTGAAAAACGGAGACAGAAAAAAAGCCATTTTACATGCACTCGAATTTGATGTTCCCACACGGAGACGGTGAGACAGGCATTTGACTTACCAAGCTGTCCAACCTCAATGGCCTCAAACGTCATCCAGATGTCCCTGTCTCCGGCAGGAACATTCCTCATGTACAGAACCTGGTTAGTCAGTTCCTCAGCGCACATGGTCGGTGATACCTGCAGGATTCAGACGTCACGACTGTTACCCAAATATTCTCTTCTTTTCTGTCTCAAGTACAGGCTGAGATTTACTTTCAGCGTGATGCAACAGTCAGGAATCTTCATCTCCAGGTACACTTCAATGATCAGATCTCCAGCCTGTGACAGCTTCAGTGAGTAAAGCAAAAAACAAAACTAAGTGTTTCTTCTCGTTTTTTTTAACCACGGATCATGGTCTGATTATAAAGATGTCTCTATTACCTGTGTGTCCTTCCAGGTGGTGATGAGGCTGATTTCCAGTTCAATTTGATTCTGATGTTCCTCATCAATCTAGAACCCACACAAATGAGATAAGTCAACTTAAATAACATTAAAATCACAATAAAGAAACCAAAATATTTATTGTAAAGTATTTCATTTACAGTGGTTTCCTATCGGTTGTACTCACATCAAAGACATACAGATAGTTGTCGATCAAATCCTCCACAATCTTCACCTCATGTTCACCCTTCCCATCTGTCTGGAAAAGACTGGGGGCAAAGAGTAGCGACAGGTTCTTGGTGCACATCTGGTTAAGGTCTGCGCACTTCTGAACCCTGAAACAAACACATAGAAACAGCTGTTAGAGGAAAATACGACTGCTGCTGTGTTAGTACTGCAGATGTTGGACTCGCCTGTAGAGGTGACCAAAGAGAGCAGCCAGTGTGGTCCTGTTGACTCGAGGAAGACTCTTGATGATCTCTTTATAACGGTCCAACCGCTGAACCTTCTGAGGGATTTCTGAAGGTTTAATGAATTTCACATAAAATATACAACATAAATATTAGAATTGCAGGCAAAGCTAGCTTCAAAGATAGATAATTAACAAAAATATATACATTTTTATGTATATATATATTATGATTTGGTGTGGAGGGATATCACATTTATCTTATTTCGAGTCTATTTCTGTTTGTTTTTGGAGTACAGCACTTTAATTTGAAAAGCTTTAGTTTACCAAAGTAATTTACTGTACACTTTGTAATATATATAAGAACCAGGTAACCTCAGTCCTACCCATTTGCAGTAAAATTTAAAAATTCTCTGCTTTTTTTACTGTTTAAAATGTTAAATGTTTCCTGGAATACGTTTAGATAAAAAATCTATCTTACTCCAGGTTGATATTGAGTAGTAGTTTACTGCAGTAATTTTGAAAGTAAATCAGAATCATGGATAATTATTACATTTATGCTCTGGACGGTGAATCTTCTCATAAAGGATTTTTTTTTTATTGAAAAATCAACTTTAACCAAAACAGAATCCTAAAAAATGTTGTCATGATTCTAGACAACATCATCTCTATCTTGTGGCCTCAGTGTATTCAGCTGCACTTCAGCTCAGATAAGAGTCAGACTCACTGGCAGCCTCCTGCCACATCGGATGGAGATCTGCCATAAAAACCGGGTCCTCAATCTCTCTGAAGAACCTTTTCAGGACATCGGTCACATCCTCAATAAAGTGGTCTCCAATTCGCAGCTTGACGTTACGAGCGTCCTTGCGGAACTCATCCATCAGCAGCTTTATTCTAGACTTGGCACCGTTTTTCCTATAGATCCCCTCATGGCCCAACCCTGCAGAAAACCAACATCAAAACTCAGCAAGGTTTAGAAAGTCTTTGTGTTGTTATCACCTCGCAGGTCTCGCACCGTCTTACCGTACTGCGTGATGAAGGACATGCAGCTGTCCACAATGATGGGGATGTCATTTCGACTCAACTGCTGCTCCCTGAGGGTGTTCCCTTTACCACCCGCTGCTCGTTGGATGTCAGAATACCACAGAGAGAAATCAGTGCGACCGACACCTTGAAGGTGAAGCGTCCTGAGGAGCAAACAAAAACAAATCATGATAAAAAAGATTGATACACAGACAGAATACAGCAGTGTAACAGGTTAAATGTCAGTCCTCTCACCGTCCTCTCTCCACCAACACCAGGACGTCCTTCTTCTCGTGGTTTTCAATTTCAGTAGTGATACCTGCTTTGCAAAACAATTGTGTTAAACTAAACTTAAACCCGTCTGTGGACTTCACCTGGGTGAAGAACTGCATCAATGCAATGTGTGGCACTAACTCAGCTCTTGCAAGCGGTTCAGGTTGATGATGTCCTCTGCTGCACCATCGCTCTGAGGACAGATGAAGAGGTTGGACTTCTGTAGGACAAAGTAGGCGTCCTTCCACTGCTGAGGGTCAAGCATGGCCCGGTACCTAAGCAATCCGACCCGATCAAACTCCCTGGTCAGAAGACAGTGACAGCTGAGTGGTGTCGCCGCCTGGTGGTAGCACCAGCAACATCAGGGTGAGACAAGAGTGAAAAGCTTCATTAAAAATATGAAATATGACATATTTTAACATAAAATAAATGAATTAACATTAAAAACTGATGCATTGACTTCATCTCTATCTATTTTCAGTTTAAAAATTTAAATCTTTTCAGTACACATACACACTGTTACAATCTTCATCTGAGTGATTTAAGCCTGACCTTCCCAATGGCTTTGGTCCAGTTGTGCAGAGCATCAGCCGTCTCCACACCGAACTGGTGCAGTTTCTCTGTGGTCAGATACAACTCAAAAGTGTAACGGAACCTGCAACAAAACAAGGAGAGGGCAGAGCGTTCAGTTCACATGGAGCTCAGGAACAACTGCACCGAAGATGGTCATCCATCAGGATTTGTACCTGTCGATGAATCCATTGTTGTTATTATTGTTGGATGCATCAGGTCGACTGACGCCCAAACACACAATGTCTTTAGCATTGATCTGAATGGAAGGATCCACTGATTTCTCTGACTCGTACAGCAGCAGTGAACGGTCAACTGAACACCAGAACTTCTGGAAATCTGAGACAGAATCAAACACAAGACACATTTTAATATATACACCAAAGATTGTATAACCCATTAAAATGTATGGATCGTCCTACCTTCCCTGGTTTTCCTGGACAGCGTCCCTCTATTTGCTGACCCAGATTTAAAGAGGTAGCCAGAGTGAAGAACGGGCTGCATTATCTCATCATACACACTGGGATCTGATAAGCGAAACCACACAAATAAGCTTTGTGATCACACAGCCTCAGCTGACACACAAACTGTAGAGTTCAGACCTGATGTGGGGTGATGATCCACCACAGGAGGCTGCTGTTGAGCATCGTCACAGTCGCTGGACGCTCTAGTCAACTCTGCTTCTGTGAAAATCCGCGTGACGGTTTTCAGAAGTGTCTGTTCAGAAACAGCTGTGCACAGCACCTAAATAAGAAGAAATGAGAATGATAGGAATATCATCAAGCAGCGGTGGTGCAGTGGTGATATTTTCATGTTTTCACTATTGGCCATTCAGACCTTGAGCAGCTCCTCCTGACTGGTGAATGAAGGATGCGGCAGACGAAATCGTCCCTCTCTGTATTTCTGAGTCACAAAGTCTCGCCTCTGTTCGGGAGAGGCATCACAATCAAGCTCATCTGTGACAGACATACGTGCTGCCCAGAAGTCGTTAGCTCTGTCGTTACCGATCATGATGAAAAGCTGAAAGAGAAAGAAGTTTGGGATTTAAGGTGTTTTGACACAGTTCATTAACATTCATTGACAACTTTGAGACAGAATCTAAAATCGAAAAAACTGAAAAACGGAGTAAATTATGTTAAATCATGAACCTGGACAATCTCATTACTCCACACACTGGTGTCCAACTTTAGACTTTGTACTTTGGAGATCATCGTCCCCAGGCTCCTGTGCTGCCCTGAAACACAGACACACAAGCTGTAGTTGAACAAGCTGACAGAGAGATGTGACAGAAACAATTCTTCTCCTTGCAGCTTGTCCCTTTTTCAGGGGTTGCCACATTGAATCAACATTTTCACCCTATTCTCTGTATTTCCTACTCTAACTCCAACTACCTCCATGTCCTCCACCACTGCATCCATCAATCTCTTTTTGACCTTCCTCTTTGTATGACAAAAATACATGCATAAAAAATGAAAACATATTTTTTTTCAAATATATAAAAACGTCAAACCAGTCTTGGAACAAACCAGTCACCAAACCCTAACAAAAGCTCAGCTCTGTCACCTGCACAGTTTTTGCAGATGACCACACACAGGTTGATGGAGGCCCAGTCTGGATTCAAGGCCTTGCAGTCGGCACACATTCGGTTGGAGCGGTTGGACCAGATCTTTTCTGCCACCTCATAATCTGAAAGCGTTTCCGCGATTGCCTCCTGCACCGCCTCCATCCAGTCTCGCTTTTCACGGTCTGTCTCTGCTGTAAAGCTGAGGGTGAAGAAAGCATTATTTTAAACCAGGAGTTCAAACTTATGTCCAAATCATGGTTTTAGAATATGATTTTACAGGGACATTTTTTCATCTTGAAGGTAGAATTTATAAAATAAAAAAAACAGTAGCAATCGTTCTTTATGTTCTGTGCAATGAATTAAAATTTCAATCCAGAATTTTAGACACAAAGAACTTCTGTCTTCCTGGGGATGTTACCTGAATGTTTTGTATGGTGTGATCAGGTCAAAGCTTTTGTTTTTTCCATCTCTAATAGTTGATCCACGAGCTTCAATCACTGTGATGCCAATTCCATTACGGAAACACTGCAGACCGAGATGTAAAAAAAAAATGGATCATGTTCTGTCGGCCCACTTCAGGTAGAAAAACCCTCTTCTTGTACGTGTGTCCTTCCAGTCTCACCATCTCGCTCTTGTGAAGCCAGATCTGGTCTGTGTTAATGGCAGCGTACACTTTGGACTTGGTTCCTTTCAGCTCCAGAGCTCCATGTTTCTGGCAGTGGGAGCCAGGACCAAACCGTCGTTGTCCGAACACCAGCTGATCTCTGACATGTTCCTGGAGTATGGACACCCAGCGTCTCTTCAACACTACAACACATGGATCATGAGGCATCAACATAGAGTCATGACTGGCATATTTAAAGCTTGAACTCTTCAAGTTCAGTCAGTCTGAGTCAGGAGTCACCAATTAGTCATGGAACCATTTTTGGTTTCAGATCTTAGGATAGATTAGTACTGGCATCTACAGTTACAACTTCTCCTTTTGGTGTGTGTCCCTTTTTCAGTAGTTACCACAGCAATCAACATTTTCCATCTCTCCCTGTCCTACCAACTACCTCCACGTCCTCCCTCACTGCATCCATCAATCTCCTCTTTGTCTCCTACCTGGTAGCTCCATCTCTAGGATCTTTCCTCTAACAATGTATCCACTGTCCCTCCTCTGACCATGTCCAAACCATCTCAATCTGGTTTCTCTAGCTTTTCCTCCAAACCTTCCTGTCTGTGTTGTTCGTCTACAGTAAATAATAAACACCTGTCTTTTAAACTTATACAGCAAAGTCCAAGTCGAAAAATATTTATAATTAAAGTGATGAAATACCTTCATTTTCAGCTTTAAATACAAAAATCCGATGACTTGTCACTATCTCAAATTTAGTGTCCTTGGCTGGACGGGACATCTGGATGGCAGCCAAAGGAATCACCCCTTTGGGGTAGACATCCTGGAAGGTGACAATAGTGACAAAATGTCAGAAGACGATACTGATGGGCTTCAGTGAATTTTGAAGACTTTTTGGCATTGTGGAGGTTAAGTAATTGTTCACAACAATGACATGAAATTTTTTGTACCTTCTCACTGCCGAAGTACATCAGGTTTTTACCATCAAATTTGACGTATCGCTTCTGAAAGACGTAGTTTCTAAAAAGGAAAAACCAGATCCAGAATTCAGTTTCACAAACTTAACCCAGCAGCTGTTGCAGAAGGAAGAAGAAACAACAGAATGAAGATAAACAGACCCAGTTGAGGATGAAGATGAAAAAGAGGAAGAGGAGCAAGTTAGGCAAAGGCAACTTCTGAGGAGGAAGGAAACGCAAGGAGGAGCAGAGAGGAGGAGGTGCAGCAGGAAAGAAGGAGCTGACAATTGATACCTGACAGACACAGAAGGATTTGACTCAAGATCACTTAAAATTCCGTAAGAACCTCTGATAGATAAGAGGTCGCCTTGAGGACCACAGCAGTGGTTTATGATCTCACCCTTGCGGAGACAGTTTGTCAAGCCAGCCGCTGATGATAGGTGGCGCTCTTTCTGTCAGGGAAGTGTAGCTGGCATAAGGTGAGATGATCAGGTCTTCATCGCTCTCTGGCAAAGACAAGCCATGGAGAGGGGATGGAGATTCACCTACAGTGCTGTAGCTCTGAGTTTCTCCGGCAGCATGAAGGGCGTGAGTCAAACGTTTGGTCCATGACAACTTCTGGGACCTTCAGACCCACAACAGAAGAAGAGAGTATACAGTGATCCTGTTGCTTTTATTTCTTGAGTAAAAACAAGTGCTCAAAACAATGACTCTGGAACTTTTAGTTTGAATTCAGAGTTTTGTGATATTTTACCCATGATCATCTGCATGTTTCCCATCTTCCTTTCTAAAGTCTCGTCCATTGAACTGTCCTCTCTCACTCTGGAAAAAGAAATAATGACTTATAATGACTCTTGTCTTTGACTGCTTTTTTGCAGATGTCAAAAGTTGATATTTTTTTTCTCATGTGAGTCTCACCTCACATCCATAAAGATTTCTTCTTGTCTGATAAACGGTTTCACAGTATGGGCTTATCTCCTCCTCAGGATCATCAGTGGAAACTGGTGGCAGTTGAACAACAGCCTTGACTTCATCTTTGTTTCAAACAGATTTTCAAAAGTTAACCTAAACTAAGTCCCCGGTGAACTTACCTCGAGCTGATCCTGAGGAGTTGTTACTTAAAGTGCTGCAACTGAAATGACACAAACATCACCAAAGAAGGTGTCACACAACATGATAGACAAATAATTTATCTAAAAATAGATTGTGAAAGTTATTTTAGTTACAAAGAAAGTGCTTTATAAAAGTACAGATTAAGTACCAGCAAACCATCCATTAACACACATTTTTCCAGTACTGTATTAAAATATGTAAATTTAAACACCCATCCCAACGTCAGCTTATATCACACCAGTGATGAAAAGTCATCTGGTGAGCTCTCTCTTTCAAATAGCATTTTTTGCCACTTTTACATCCTTTGGATGGATTTGGGACTCAGAGACGACTTATCATAGACTATTTTTTTTATTATTTTTAGAACTTTTTTAATCCCTCGGGGGTATCATTCATTCATTCATCTTCTTCACATTGCACTATATTGTGAGCCTTCCTGTGGGTGGTGAGCCCACAAGAAGTGATGTGGGTTGGGGACGGTGTTATGCTCAGAGCACCTCAGTGGCAACCTGACAGCTGGTGGATTATTTTTAGAACTTTAAATAATCCCTCGGGAGTATCCTTCGAGAAATTATGCCTCTGCATTTAACCCATCACCGTAGTGAGCACAAGGACCATGCTCATGACACCTTAGCAGTAACTTGGTAGTAGGGAGATTTGAACCCTCCACCTTAGGGACCAAAGTCCGCTTCTTTAACCACTAGGCAACCAACTGCCCACTAATATATGTTTTTGAGCTGAATATTTTTACCACAATAAGCACACTAGGTTTGTGTACCAGTACCTGACACACTTGTACCTCTGAAAGTACACACTTTTGGTTGTCAGACTGTGGAGGGCGCTCTACCTGGCCAGTGCAACTTCACAGGGGCAAATAGCTTCACTCAAAATACAATGCAGCAGTGTAATTTGGGTGAGCCCACTGGAGATTACGTGAGTTGGGGACGGTGCTATGCTCAAATCACTTCAGTGGTAGCTTAGGAGCTGGTGGATTAGAACCTGAAGCCTTTTGGACCCAGGTCCACCTTATTACACACTAGAACACCACTGCTGCAATTTCTATATGTTTTTTTTTTTTTTTTTAAGATGTGATTTATACTCTGGGGAACTTTCAATCCAGAAAATACTGTAATCAAATATGTTTTGTTAACTTAAATATATCCACCAACTTGTCAGGTTTTAGCAAGATGTTGAATAAATACACCAGCAAAGGTTTCACGTTGATTGACAACAAACAAATCAAACATTTTTAGATATTTGCAGACATACCTGTTCCTTTCAGGAGTTTGTCTGGGTGGAGTCATTGGACCTGACAGCTCACTGCTGTGACTCCTGCCACCACTGGAGGCAGTAGATCCAGGTGAGGTTCCCCAATAAATCTCATTGGACACCATCTCTATTCCCTCTCTGGGGAAACTTGAACATGAGTTTCTCTCATGACTAACAGGATATGAAATGAATGAGGACAACGTTTGGTTGTGTTCTGGTTGAACAGGTGAAGAAGAAGAGGGTGCGGCCTCCTGTTGGACTGAAGGGAGGGCTTGGCGCTGCAGACGAGGAGGAAGAGGAGGAACGGCATCACCAGTATCAGACAGAGACAAACTATGCGTTGGCCTGGTCTTTTCTGCTTGACTTGGGTTCCTGCTGGGCGTGGTCATCTTATCATTAAGATCAGAGTCAGACCTATTGTCAGGAGTAGGCATGTCCTTGCAACTCAATCTGTCCAACACAAAACAAATGGACTCCTGGGAGAGTCTCCGCGGTAGGGGAAGTGCTGGGTCTGGGACAGGACAGAAGTGGATGGGTGCAGTTCTTCGTCGGTTGAAAACAGTTCTGGGTTTAGGAACTGGCTTCACTACACTTGTTTTGGAGTCTGAGTTTGCCAGCATTGCAGTGAGGTTTGGTTCTGAACTGTTCCTGAGCGCCTCAAAGTTCGCTGTTTCTGTAGACTCTCTGTGCAAAGTGGATTCACAAAATCTTATAGAAGAGGATACGGACTGGCAGCGCTCACGTGGGGGATCACACACAGCTTTCTGACCAGATCTTTTAACCTCTAGCCTCTGAATGTGATTGACCAGGCGGAGAATTCTCTTCCTATGTCCGGTGGCGGTTACTCCCAGACTGACCAGGGCATCATGGTCCAAGTGTGTGAAGTCTCTGGCCAACAGAAGAGTAGCTTGACGGAATGTCTCCACATACCTGAGGAAGAAAGATTGAAAAGATCTGATGTTTGCTTGTCCAACAATAAACCAAACATTGCACCTGGGCAGTTTTTAGGTTAAAAAAAATTCTTAGCAATTTCCCAACAGTAAACATACATTTTCTGTTATTTTTTTTGCTGTTAGTAAGCAAGATAACAGTGTTATTTCCAAAACTGTAACAATCTTAACTATTCTGAATCTCTACAGGTCTAGTTATGAATGTTTGAACAGTGTTTTGGGACAGATGACACCAGATTACACCCCACCCTCACCTTTCGAGGTGAATTGCCGACAGAAGCGTCTCAACCGGTGTGGTTCCATCCAGTGTTGCCATGACGATCAACATGGAGTCTGGATGTGACCTCGCTTCCTCTGTATCCTCCTGAAAGTACGGTGGCGGCCATCACTGACCTACAAGCGGCAGGCGTTCTCTTGACAGGAGGGGGTCATGGCTGAGCTACAGGCGGCGTTCCATCTGAGGACGGAAAAAAGAACATCAGACACACATACTGCTGTTTTTACAGCGTCCAGAGGCTATAAGTGTGAACTTTAAACTCTCCCGGGATCATGGCCCTGGTGATTGGCCAAATAAAACCGCAGAAGCAGATGATGTCAGTGAGTGGACACAGCTGAGGTATTGTTTGCCTGTATCTGCAGCGTGATGGTCTTTAACCTCTGCACAACAAGAGGCAGTCTGGTGCCGGAGACACACATGATCACGCACTCAAACATGCTCGGCGCCAGATGTTTGTCAAAATGTGTTAAAATATCTATCAGCTGTATCGTTAAATTGACTCTGTCAGACGGAACATCATCAATCGATCAGTCATGCAAACATGTCACAGATGATTTCAGTAACAGAATACAGTCATAGCCAATCACAGCTGACGTGGTAATAAAGTCATCATGAGGACAATGTCTGCTGTCTATCAGGTGGTTAACACCAGACAACAACAACTACATGTCCATCCAGATGTTTGGGTAATGGTAGAAAGTGGTATTGTGCTAACAGCTGAGATAAACATTCACTTTAACTGCCCTAAAACCTGGAGTGCTATGGTTCATAAGATAACCTGATATGTATAAGAAATAAAAACTGAAACTAATCAATTGATGTGGTGGCCCAGTGGTTAAGGAAGCAGACTTGGGTCCGCGTGGCTTCAGGTTCGAATCCAACAGCTGCCAGGTTACCACTGAAGTGCTCTGAGCATAACCTCGTCCCGACCCACAAAACTTCTTATGGGCTCACCAGCCACAGGAAGACACACAATATGGTGCAATGTGGTTTGGGTGGTGCCAGCTGCTCCTGCGACCCAGCAACGGACAAGCAGAAGATGAATGAATGAATGACTCCATTTAGTCTTTTTATTACACCATAACTTATATCCAGAGAGGATCTTTGGCTACTTTGAAAAAAAGTCCACTTAGATGCAGCCAAGTGAAAGATAAAAGCTGATGGCTTCATGTATGTATCCATCCCATGAGAACCTGTGGCCCAGATTGTTAAGTTTTACTAATCACTACATGTACACGGACCAATTAAATGCCTCAAATATTTTTCACGAATCAGCATTCAAATTGTATTGGTTAAATATAACTAAATAAAACTAAACAACCAGTTGAAAACTGGCACTTGTCTTTAATTAGGAACAGTAGGTCTTCAAGAGAAGCATTTTTAAAAACTTCATCGCCTTTTTATAGAGCAGTTCCTCATCTATTTAGCAGTTTGAGCCCATTGCATGGGAACAACCTGCTGAAGAAAATCAATATTTCCAAATGGAATCCTGAAATTGTCTATTAAATGAAGCTTATGTTAGCTTTGAAGATATAAGCTCTTCATCTTGGATTGTCTCTGGCTCTTTTACGTGGCAATAAAGAAAACTTAGTCCATTGTTACTAGATTGCAGCGGCAGCAGTCTCTCCACGACTGACACCCAAATCACACTGCACTTCACGGTGACCCTTCCTGTTGATGGTGAGATCACTGCAAGTTAAGCAGGTTTGGATGGTCCCATGTCCAGAGCACCACAGTGGCAACCTGGCAGCCAACACACCTGAACCTGGAGCCCCACAAAACCCAAGTCCGCCTCCCCAACTACTAAGCACAAATACCGCTTAACAAAGTTTTTTTGTTTATTTTCTTAGCTTGGAGGATTCAGCAAGACATGTGACTGAGGCAGGCATCTTGATATGCATTAATTGTGAGTAAAAGACAGAATCCAAATAAAACATAGTCCAGAATCAGTGGATGAACAAAACAGAATGAATGTAGATGATGATTTCTTTCTCTGTGGCTTGATACCATTGTTACCACAAATCAGTGCTGGGGGGGCGGGGCCACTGTCATAAACCATATGTTTAGCTTAGCTGTAAGTAGAGTCAGTGCCTGTGTTTATTTATGACACATCCAGTAACAAGTAACACAAATGATTCAATGACCACAGTCCACTGAGTAACACAATCAGAATAATTCAATGTCCATGTCAAACAGTAGGAGAGTGAAACAGGAAAAAGTCCTTAACAACATGTGTTCCTGTCCTGACATGGTCATGTCCACACCCTGGACCTCATCGGGACAGAAACACCTACACTGAGTTCTTTCTTTGAAAGCCCTCCACCCTCTCGTCCCTGCATCCTGTGCGTGCGCTTGTGTGAAGGAGGTGAGGAAGATGATGCTAATGGTAATGATCACAAGAAGCTAAAAATACACGCATGAGCACTGACACCAGGGTCAGCAGTGTCCAGAATGAAGACAAAGACTTAACAGGAAGTGAGTCACAGACGCTTCCTCTTCCTTCTCTCTTCAGCTTCTTCACGCAACACCATGGAAACCAGCTTCTGTTCTGACCTGAAAGTCTAATGGGTCTGGACCAGGACCAAAAGCAAGACAAACCAAACAACTACGATTGTAGAGTTTCTAAGCTCCTCACATTTCTTCAGACTCCAGCGAGGAATCTTACTGAGGATGCTGAGGTCACATGGCACAGACCTCACAAACCAGAGCACAGAATTTTAATGGAGGCAGGAAGAGCTGAGAGGAAAGAGACCCTCCTATTTTACTTCCACCTACAGGACGTGCGCACAAATATACACACTGAGCAAGGACCACCATCCATCTGAACTGCTCAGTCCTCAGATTCTTAAGCTGCAAAGAATAGTGCCAACTAAATTGTTATGATATTAGCAAATTTGTATTTGTATTTGTCTGCATATTACGAATTTACCATAGCATTTTAACTTCCTCATAGACTTTGGGGTGGAAGTCTCATGTTTCCACTGCAGTCCTAAATTGCACATCTTATTTTATTTTATAAAATATACTTCACTGTCTTAAACTTTTCTTCAAACCTCGACTAAGTTTGGACCCTCTATCACCAAAGCAAATTGAACAAAGATATTGACCTTCACTCTCCACCTCCACTGAAGTGAGACAGACAGGGATGAAGAGAGAGAGACAGGACGGGGGAGTGAAGTGAGAACAAATGAAGGGGGAGCAGGGTAACAGTGAGTCTCTGTGATGAACAGAAGGTTGATTGTTTCTCAGCTGTAACTGGAACACACACATAGAGAAAAAAAGAGGGAGAGTGAGAGAAAGAAGAAGCAGAGAATTCTGGGTAAGATGGTGGATGTGAAGGTGTGAGCAGAGAGGACATGTGTCTATTTGTTTGTGTGTCCTTGTTTTGTAAGAGTCTCTTGAGAGGAAGGAACGACACCCACTGTCCCTGAAGTGATACCAACAACAGATTATTTCCCAAAACAATTCAAGTCATTCTGAACTTTCTTAGGGAAACATTTGGACTCAACAGAAACAAAATGGCTGACTATGTTTTGAAGGCAAAGGATGTATTCACTGAAGCCCCACCCACACCTGGACAGGTAAACTGTGGGCCTCTATAGACTAGAACCTGGTCAGATCTCCCAGATGAATTAAAGCATGCAGGCCCTACTGAATGACATGTGTGCAACATCATAGAAATATTGCAACATGTGATTTCTGATTTGCTTCTTTCTGAAACTGTATCTCAAACAGGAAGTCAAGTTTCCCTTTAACAGGATGTTTCTGTCTCATGTTTCCCACAACCCCAAACGCCCCACACTCCCATTATTAGCCACAGTGTTCATCAGTTTCTTTGGATGGAACATCTACGAGTGTCACTGCCTGTAGAAAGCTGCAACAACAATAATATTGGCCCATGTTGCACATAGAATTTTGGTAGTCAAAAGTTCAATAAAAATCCTATGTTTATATAAGCTGAAAAATCAGTGTTATCTATCAAATTTAGAAAACTTGCCTAACACATAGAGATGATGAAAAATACTGAGGATGTTACAATGACTGAAAATCTAAAATTAGTAGGGAGTGACGAGGGGAGGATGTAAAATGTTCAGGGAAAAGGGTGTGGCACTACCTAGTGTTGGACAGTAGAGTAGGGAATGCACAAAAATGTGAAGAATGGGGTGGGTCAACGCAACAAATACAGTGAAGAACAATGGTGAGACAATGAAACTTTGGCAAAGAAGGGTGTCGAAAGGTAAAAAAGGAAGAAGGTGTGGAGTAATAAGGATATCCCTAAGTTTAAAGAGATGGTTCAATGGGAAATGATGCCAAAATAGGGGTGGGACTGTGGACTGGCAGAAACAAGGGGGCGGGGGGGTTCTTAAATGAAGTGAAACAGTGCAAATCATTTGAGGAGAAAGGTAAATTAATGTGGGAAGGGGTTAGAGTGATGGTGAATTGGAATTCTTAGACATTGACCAGATGTGGGAAATTGAGTTACAAATAAATACATAAATAAATAAATACAAATATTAATTTTAAAAAAAGGAACAAACAATGTTAGAATGAATAAAGGACTCATATACAATGTGGTGAATAATGACCAATAATAATCAATAAAATAATGACAGCCATGAATAGAAAATAAGACAGATGAGTCCATATATATATATATATATATATATATATATATATATATATATAACACATACATCTCAAAGGATCAGTGGTGGTAAACATTCATTATCGTAGTAGTATTTTTGTCTTAAAACTGAATTAGGGTAATTTTTTGTATTTGTTTTGCATAATTTTCATGTATATAAACATACATATACACATACATATTTCTAGCTTCTATTCATACATATAAAAAGTTTGGAAGAATGTCTTAAACAGACTGAATTGCTTCATTTACATGATAATAATCACCAAATACAACTGTGTTCTAAACTATTTTTGCACATTTAAAACCTTCTGCGAATCACTTTCATCAAATATTAACTAGCATAATTTTCCATGTATACAAATCAAACCTGTCAACTCTAACTTTTTTATATCACAGTTTTCCCAAAAAGATGTCGTATTTTGTTGTTGTTATTTTCAGATAATATCGGTTTAATTTCCAAACAACACCACTGTTTCACACCTTTCACACTACAATCAGTAATGTCACAATCTGAAAACAAAGAGAAATCTGAGTCCTGTTTTTTGACTCCGTTTCCTTCATTCCTGACTCTGGGTCCTCATATCGGTCTTCTGACACCTGCCCCAGTAAAGTCAATACTTTGACAAAGAATCACAGGCCCATAGAACCGGTACCAGAACAGGACCAACGGCTTCCTGCAGAACTTTACCGCCCCTCTCTTTGGCTCATAGACACACGCACGCGCACACAACGTACACACGTACCATCATACTATGAAGTGTCTTACCTCTGATCCGGATTGGGTCCTGGTCCTGGTCCAGGTCTCTGGAGCCCGTGGTTCTAATCCCTGCAGGTCTCTGCTCTGTGCAGTTCTATGGACCCGGGGCTCGCCTCACTCTGACTCGCAGCTGAGGGGGGAAGGTAAAGTTGCAGTATTTACCATTGATTTCCGGCTACCTTTTCACAATTGAAGCATAACGCTGAGAAGTTCAGTCGACATCCGGTGATTGTTTTTCAAAATAACGCTTTGAGCAGCACGCTGTAAAGTCATGGAAGTCGGTGTTTGAGAGTTAAAACCGGGATAATATCACATGTCAACATAATAAGATATGATATGGAGTGACTATATTAACGGTACCATATGAAAAAAACGACTTAAATAATGAGCATTAAATCTTAGTCCTATATATTTTCAGTGCATCATATGAAGATGGAGGTTCTAAGAATCATGATACAGTACACAAATACAAATGCAGTGTAAATGGACTGAGCCTGGGAAGTTGGACTAAAGAGTTAGTACAGAACCAGGCCCGTGTCTTTGGGTGTGGGTCGAGTGTTTTGTTGAGGACATCCTCTGTGGACACATGGACCTTGTGTCCTGTCCTCTGGCGTTTCCTTCTTTCTGCTGAACAACAATCAGACAGGAAACAGGAACTGTCTGAAACAATACCATACAACGGCAAGATTCCGGCCTACAGCTGCAGAATGAGGTCACATGACCTTTGGCATCCCAGCAGGAAAACCAGGCCTTCACACTGCCCAGAGTCAATTTGTCCTAACCGCTGCAGCAGTGCCATCGTGTGGTCACTTTTGGACCCTACTACAGTATGTAGTGGCTCCTCAATAGAATCATATATAATCATATATTATTATATGAGTCATTTACTTAGTAAATTATATATATGGGGAAAATAAGGATGACTCCATAGCACTTCCAAGCAGTGGAACTATAGAACAGGTGTAATAAAATGGAACAGTCAATGTAAGTTTCATACATCTGTTTATTGCATTTTATTTAATTTGGTAAGACCTGCCAAAAACAAACAAAACACTCAGAAAAATAAATTGTGCTTAATTATGAACAAATTATTGCTGCTGTCATTATGGGACAATTACATCACTTATTTTGAGACTAACACACAAAAACAGGGGCAGGACTTGGTGGCATTTAACTTTCATCATCGTCGCTATGGCGAGTCTTCTCCTCACTGAGGCCACTCTCGTCAATGTTCTCCAGAGAGTCTGCGCGCTGCACCGTCAGTTCCGATGCAGCGATGCTGGGCAGTGTGTTCTGTTCTGGAAACATCCATGGCTTAAAACCTGGATCATGTTTACGCTTCCACTCTGGATACTTGACCGCGGCCTTGTAGATCTTCCTCATTGCCTGAAGAGAGACATCGAGAGAAGACTTAGGGAGAGAGGACAATGTTACACAGGGTGTGTAATTCCTTTCTTCTTAGAACAAGTCCACATGTGAGACATCTGGTTGCAGTACGGAGAAGTGGGTAGATGGAATAAGAAAAACAGACATTCCCTTCTTCACACAGTCAAACACCATGCAATGTAACACTGCTATGTCTTTTGAGAGAAATAAGACACAAGAATACCAGCCAGGAAGGTAGATTCTAACAGAAGTGGTTAAAGTGGACCCTCTCCAACATGCTATCTAGTCACAAAGGGAAAAGAAGGGACTGAAAACTTCAAATTGCTGTCTCCTACTTAATGCAGTAATTCAAAGCATTCAATAAGCCCAGGAATTCTTCTTGTACATGTATATATCTACCTTTGTAATGTTTGGAAACTATTGTGTATGGATGTATATACTATATGCCAAACATTGCTCTAATCATCACAGAAAATAAACAGAATTTGATCCACCTTTCCAATATGATCTAAAAAGATCACTGCCCACATATATTTATATATATATATATATATATATATATATCCTCTGGCCAGAACTATTCAAATGTATTTTACACATTGTCCTTTAGGCATGTAGACATTTTTCAAGAGACAACAAAGTGAAGATATATAGCCTAATAAGAAAACATGGAAAACTACAGGTGATTTAGAGATATATTCTCTAAATGACAGCGGGAAAGAGAGGCATGCTATGATATAAGTCATGATCTGGACAGTTTTACCTTTGGAGCCACTAACTGAGAGACTCTATTGACAACCCACTTTGGTAAAGAACCTAGATACACCAAGAACAAGGTATCATCGTCTGCAGTGTCTTTGTGACATCAGCAAAGTCGTTCACAGAGGTAATGTGGATATCTTCTGGTGTGTGTGTGTGTGTCACCTCTTGGGTCCACCTGGGTCAGGTAGTAGAGTGTAGAGCAGTTGGCTCCGTTGGACTGGATCAGGTATCCGGTCAGCAGAGACACACCTCGGACGTAGTCCTTCTTGGGGGGGTGTTGCTGCATGTAAAGACACACATACAGACAGGCCGTCTCACTAATGATCCATATAAGGCAACTGTGTTGAGGCAGGTGGAGCATTCCAGGGTTTATATCTTCCTGAACTCTATACTGCAGTTTGATGCAGGGTCAAGTTTCTGATGAGTTCTGTCCTCATCATATGAAACACACTGCTGTAACCCGTTGAAGAAGAAAAGTTACTGCCCTTTTGCAGGTCATGAAGAAGAAGCAAGTATCAAGTACATTTAGGACAGATAGATACATTGACCTGTGCCTACGACGAGGAAGTCTGACGTGACCACTGAGTCCTGGATTACATGTACACGGACAGGTACAATCTGACCTAGACATATCCTCACCGGGTGTTTGACCGAGTAGTTAATGATCAGGTAGTCATTGCCGAGAGGAAGCCATGACCTCATAGTAACAAAATCTCTGTTCTTCAGGGGGTAAGGAGATTTCCCTGTAAAGACATACAAAGACACACATATGAGACACAACACTTATGGCCACGGTAGGAAAAATGGAGTGAAACATGTCTGATCTGTCCACACTGACAGGAGTAATATCCCACGTCTGCATTGACCGTCAGACGAGCAATATCATACGTCTCAATCATATTGGTGTCCCACTTCTTGCGATAGCTCGTGTCATGAAGGACGTCATACACTGTCTCTGCCTTCACATCCTTACACACTATCTTCATCTGTGGACAGACACGAGAAGAACAGAAACACAGAGAGCATAGAGGAGAAGGAGAGAAAAAGAATGGTTATCTGGTCCTTTGTTTAAACGGGTTATCAGCACACCTATCAGTCTGTGGTAGGAGACAGACTAGTGTGTGTACGCACAATGTGGGTGTGTGGTTGTGTGGTTGTGTGTGTGTGTCATGTTACTGTAGGACGCATCTCTTTTTTCCATGTAACTCAATCAGCACACCTCTACAGCAGCTGAATGATTCATGGACATTTTGTATGTCCATCAGTGGCTTTATGTCTTTGTCTGTCTCTGTCTCTTTCCACTGTCCATCTATCAGTGTGCATCTTTATCTGTCCTGCTCTAGTTCTGTCTTTACCAACTCTTTCCCTTACGTCTGTTTTGCAGTTTCCATGTATCCGTCTTACTCAGTATCTCTTACAGAAGCGGCATTCTCTGATATCAAGACAAACATGGATTGCATTAACATAAAACCTAGCACGTTAACACATTATCAAACATAAACCCTAAATTAATACGGGTTTTATTCATAGGATAAATGTCTTTTCGAACTTCATTTCGAAATCGAGTGATTTATTGTCAATGTTTCAACACCCAATCAGCGGGGAGCTACTTCAGTGATAGCCAGATTCCACCAATCAGATTGGCCTATGAGAAGAAGTCAATATCTTTCCTGCCGTTAAAGTTTGGACCGTTTTGGTACACTCGGTTGGCTAATAACCGTAAACTTCGCATCTTCCAATGTACTCAAGTATGCCGTTTAACTAAAATAAAATGTTGGTTGGTTCCTATTTTATTATTTCAAGCAAAAGACAATATTTAAAATATTGTAAGATACTAAATAATAAAGGTTAGACAAGTGTTTTGTTAATATATCCTCTGCAGTGCACCGTTCTGAGCTGGACTGGACAGTATTTTCTTTTCTCTGTTACGTTCCCTTCAATTCTGTTTAAATCCATTTGCTTCTCAATTTACGTCATTCTTCAAAACGTATACCTTACGTGTTCGTGTCTAAGTTCGTTTATCAATGTAGAGCGTATATGGCAAAAAGTTATCGACGAGGATGGGATTCGAACCCACGCGTGCAGAGCACAATGGATTAGCAGTCCATCGCCTTAACCACTCGGCCACCTCGTCACATGACGTCGAACGTTTCACAATTGCTTAAATCCTTTTTAGTATGGTTGTCATTCAAATGTAAATTGTTAATATTGTAGATAAAGTTACGGTTGTTGATATTAACTGTCCCCAGAAAGTCAATACATTTCATTTAGACATGTTCATTTAAACCGAACAGTTGGCCGTCAGTGTGTTATGTTGGTGCTCATAATCAACAAGCCGAGGTTGTGCTGCTGCTCTTGGTGCTTTACATGCGTTTTCTCTCAACTGCTCTTTTAGTTTATTTTCGTTTAATTGTTACATTATTTACTGTTACGTGAATTACATAGCGACATTCAACTACACAAACTGCTGTACAACATATTAATTTGAATTTTATGGAGGTTTTGCTTAAACTGACCTTTATTTTCTGCACTGTTTTGCTGTCCTCATCTCGACACCAGACCGTCACACCTCCTTTATTGTAGCGACTTGTCCATCCGTCCAAGTTCAAACACTGGTCTTTGAAGGAGGAGAATTCGGAGTCGTCTGGTATCTGAACAGACATCTTCTCAAAGACCAGCGAATACAAGCAGGATAAGCAGGAGACAGGGGTTGATGGAGTTCAGATCAGTGTGAACCCTCCATTTGGAGATGCTGACAACCTCATACACATACGTTCACACGAACACCCGCTGCTGTTAAACAAATATTTTTCACATGGGGATCGAGAGAAGGAGGAGATCGGAGACTACTCGTCCACTGACTAGTCTTTACCTAAGTGCCATTCTGTTTCCTCACCTCTACTGGTCACTGCACAGGTGAGACACATCACCAAGATCCCCCACTATGACCTGGATTCCAGGAATCAGACAAGATCAGATGCTCATGATCATGTTGCCAAATACTTCAGTAAAAAAGAAACAGTACAAAAGTGAAAAAAAAATCGGTAGAATATAAATATAATTTAATTTATTATAAATGACCGATAACCTTCAGTCCATTGTTATCGTCACCACTAAAATGATCTTCTTTGTAGTTCGAATCAGGCATCAGAGTGACCCATCTTCATCAAGGACCATCTATGGTCAACAATTGTCTTTGCAAGTGGTGCTTTCAATGTAATTTGTAAAGTTGACAAGCCCAACTTGTATGACCCAAACCCAGGGGACATGTGAGGTCTGTCTTCAACCGAGCTGTACCTGAATGCATCACCAGTAACTGACACCTGTTGTTCAGGCGAAGCAGCGAGCAGTGCGGGAGGGTCAGATGTCAGCAGCCGTCTCTGCAGCAACGAAACTGAAACATCAAACCTAATCATTTTAAAGCATTTTTACCCTCTAAACCAACGAGGTTGAACAAAGTACTTTATTGAGTGTAGTTGTAACTCTAGAATAATTTAATAATAATAATTAATGTATCACTTCCGGTTGTTGAATAACTTCCTTGTCCACTGTACAAAAGGGTTTTGCACATAAAGAGTAAAAAAGTAAATACACATATATTTGAATAAATATTATATAGGCTTATTTCACTTTTACACACTCAATCAAGTACGGTCACAAAAACTCAGTGGTCTGGTCCGAAGATGAGAATTTAAGGAATAAGAAATTACTTGTACCTGATACACACACGAAAGACACATTACTGCCCTCTTGTGGTTGTATTTAGTGATATATGTCAAGTTCTCGCAGAAAATGTGTATTTAACATTTAATCAATAATCGTTTTGTATGAGTAAAAAGCACAATTAAAGAAGAACTTAACTGGTTAAGTTTAGCGCGCCAACCTGTTTATCGATGGAAATACTAATGTCACGAAATAACGAACGATATAATGGGAATCAATCTTAGCCGGTAGTATGCGTATGCGAATCCTTCATGGACTTAAAAATGTAATTTTAAAAAGTAATTTTGTTGCCACTTGACTTTCCAAATCTGTACGATTTTAACAGTACTATTAAAACAGTACACAAAAACGTCTAAACTTACGCCAGAAATAAAAAACCCAACTTTGCCACAAGAGGATGCCAAAGATCTTTAAAAACACCGAATATAGACGGTTCCAGAGTTGCTCTGTGGATAGCACTGTCCAGATCCACATAACTTCCAGTGGCCTCTCACAACCTACTGTAAGTCTCACAGTTTGGTGCGGTGTAATTTGGGTGGCAGTTATGGAGACTACTCTCCCTGCAACCGGGTAAAAAATAATTGAATGAAGATGAATAAATGAAAGAATTAACTAAATAAATATTTTTTTACATTTATTAATACTTTAGCAAAACCCTGCACTCTAACACCTTGTGATTCTATTTCTCTGTGTCTTACACAAAAGACGATTATAATTTGTTTATTAATCAGGGGTAGAGGAACCTGCCGAATTAGTTATGGTTAGATGCAGTGATAAGATTCAGGTTTGGTTTAAAAACCTGAATCTTACCACTGGAGTGTATGTGTGTGTGTGGTTCTGTGTGTGTCTGACACAGAAGGTCTTTGTTTTTAAGTTTCCAGCAGATGTTGTCTGAGTTCAGGGGTCAGAGGGAGTTGCTTTCACTCACTGATGCCAAGACTTTGTTGGGAAGTGTGTGAAGTGAGCTCACACACACACACACACACACACACACACACACACACGCATGCACACACACACACACAGACACACACTGCACACGTTTCTTCTTGTTTTCCTTCATCCTTTTGCTGTAAACAGAACCTTTACCTCCAAGTTCAGACAAAAACATGCCTGGACAAGTGAGCGCTTCCGTGTTAAAAATGTGAGAGCGTTGTAAATGTTACCGTGGCCTACTGACCTAATTCCCTGTTTGCCTCAGCGTCCAGCCTGCTGTGTCCACCATGGTCCGCTGTGTCCACTCTGACGTCTGCTGCGTTCTGAGCTCATTGTTTGACAGTTACTGCTGTGGCTACTGTCTGCTGCTGTGTTCACTGACTGCTGCTGATGCTGCATTTACTGTTCACTCCTGCTGTATGTTTGCTGTTAACACTGGCTGTATTTACAGGAACGATGCATCACCGTTCTCTTGCAGCGTTCAGGGTCTGCTGCTGACTTCACTGTCTGACACTTGGCCATAAACCGAGACGTCCTGCAGACTAATTGTAAAATATTTGAAATATTTTCCTCTTCTAAAAGTTTTTACAAGTGGAAAACCCCCCAAAGTGTCAGTGAGGAGGAGGTGATGGTATTCAGGTCTCACAGTTAGTCTGTCACTAACTACTACCTGCTCGCAAATCTTCATGCGCCATTCGGTTTTTAAGTCCAGTCACTTAGGAAGACGTGGAGACACAGGAAGACAGACAGAGAGGGGACGACTGGAGACAGACACAAGGTCAATGATGGTGTTCTCTTACTTCACCATCGGGTTTGAATGTTTTTCCCGCTCTTGTGAATAAACACTACTGCAGTTTTGTTGCAGTACCAGTTTACCTTTAGTCAGCCCCTGTCTTGGTTCCCTTTTCACCTCCAGTAACCAGTCTGTCTGTCTGTCTGTCTGTCTGCCTGTCTGTCTTGTGGCACTGTTGCTGGGTGGTATCCATTACCTGTGACACAGCTCGGACTTTTTCCAATTCCTGATGCTTCAGAATCATTAACTAACCCCCACCCCTGCACACACACACCTCCACCCAGTGATGTTTTCTTCCTTGACTGAAAGACGTGTGTTTTCCTCTTCCTCTGGATATTTGACATCCCACCCCTCCCCTCTGCCCTCACTCTCCTCCTCCTCCTCCTCTTCCTCCTCCCAGTATAAATCAGTTGCAGCCTCTCACTGTGTGTGCAGGAAAAAGAGGAAGAAAAGTTTCAGCAGCAGCAGCAGCAGCAGAGAGTAGATCCACACACTGAAGGTTGTTTGTTTCAGTTTCGTCCAGAACAGACATTAAAGATGAAGGCCTGTCTTCTGGGTTTGGTTCTGGTGCTTTCCCTGTTTCTGACCATATGTGTGGCCCGGTCTCCGTATCAGTCTGTTCTGCAGCACAGCAGGATCAGAGGACGGCAGCAGGGGTGAGTTTTCTGTCACTTTTCTCCTTCATCAACTTCTGTCTTTGTGCTTCAGGAAACATAAGAAATGGCCGGTTATTTTCCCCATTTTAAATCCAACATTTCAACCTCCTCACCCCGTAAAATGGTGTATCTGCTACATGTGGGGACAATATGTTGACATATATGACAATCAGGAACACATGTGTATCTCTGCATGACTCGAATTTCCTGTCCCCATCACTGCACTGAGACACTTCTTGTCCTGGTAACTGCAGAAAGACAAAATCTTATTTCTCTCAAAGGTCCAACAGGGTCTTTTCTATTCACTGATGGAGACATGTCTTAACCCTGTCTGTTTGACCCTCTGTGTAGGACATGTTCTGACCTACAGAGGGTACAAGGACGTGTCTTTGTGTGATATGATCTGTCCTCCTTTATAAACCACATTTGGGCCATTTCTCTGTATTTTCTCTCATTAAATCTGTATGTTTTTATGCTGGGATTTTTTTTGCATTTTTTGTCCTTTGCACCATGTCAAGACCCATGTCCCTTTGTGTCTTTTGTCTTTCAGACCAAACGTCTGTGCCATGCAGCAGGTCAATGGCACCAACAAGAAATACTTCACCAACTGTAAACAGTGGTACCATCGCAAGGTCTGCGGGAAACCAACGTGAGTCCACACTCCCACATCTCCTGCGTGGACACAGATACACTTTTGTCAATAAAACATAAGTATCTCCATTCAACCTCTCTAGGGATGTCCAATAATGTCAACCAACTGATAGAGTCAGCCCAATATTAATATGTAACAGCTGTAAGAATTATTATCGTTTTTTTTTTCTAATAATTAAACTAACCCTGATAGCGCAATCTCTGGGTTTTGCTAAATGATGGGCACCCTAAAAAAAGTTTGGGGGATAAATAAATGAATATTAAATTGTATGTCACTAGATGGCAGCATTGCAGCTAATTGAATTAATCTCTAAATCATAAAATGTTTTGTACAAATGGATCAATACATTACCAGATCTATATCAATATCAGTTGATATCAGAATCAGAACAGTATTGGACGTCCTTACTTTTCTCCACAAGTTTACCAACAGAGAACACTAGTGGTGCAATATTACCTGCGACAGGTACAATAAATACATAATAAACCTTATGGCACAAGACCTGAGTGCAGTTACGTTCTCAGAGCTGCTAACCTGGTCCTGTTCCTAAAGTTTCCAATAAGGCGGTGTCATTAGTCAGTGGTGGTTCACCACAGCCCTGTGTGGAAAGATCACTGGGTTCTAATAGAGTTGGATTTATTCATGCTATTCATGCTTCAGACGTCTGATCTCTGCAGCCAGCTCCTACTGGACATATATGGAATAAAAAGATTTAAAGAGACAATCTGTCTCAAACCTACTGTCTGTGGTTTGAGTCTTCATATAATAACAACAGGAAAGGGTCCTGGTTCTGTGACCATATTTTAATGACTTAACATGTTAATTCTTGACATTCTAAGGTGCATTTTTCAGGAAATTCCTCATTGTAGCACCTTGAAATCCTGCTCATTCACAGTCAGATTTGAGTGAGTCTTTTGTTAAATAATCATGTTAAAAAGTTTGAGAAATAATAAAACAAAAGCACCTGAGAATAACTGTACATTGACAAGTACATCTAGCAAAGGCTGTTAGGTAAATATCTTGAGGAGTGTAGTTCTTGCTCAGAATCCCAGGACATCATTCTCTTTAATATTGCTCTGATCCTTCCCATTGGCATAAAAGAGAAGGAATGTTGTGGTTTCTTCATCAGTTCACCCTCATATCCTCTCATCCAACATCGCCCACTTTTTTTCTCTTAAACTCTTCATTCGTACAGTCTGTTTCCCTTGCACTTATTTACTTTTGCATTTTCTCCATACCTGGCATTTTACCTCTCTCTCTCCCAAGTTTCTTGATATTTTGACATTTTAAGAAGTTGTGTAGACCCAGAAAAGTAGAGAACATTAAACCAACCTCGTGTGTCCTCGACTGAAACTCCTTCATTCGGCCTCAAAGGTTCAGTTGGAGCTTCTCACAAACAGTTCCTTTCATTTACATGGAAACTGAACAGCAAACTGGAAACGAGGAAATACACACACAAACACACACCACTCAGTCGAAGCACTCAGGTCTTATCACCTATGATTTAATTGCATGCACACACACATGGCAGTGTGGTGTTTGAAGTGTGTGTGTGAATGTGTGTGAGTGGGGAGAACACTGGAGTCTTTGTGGAAAGTTCAACAGGTCTCAGGTCAACAGAAGGAAGACTCATAAACTGCACCTCCAGCCATAACTCAGCCCCTCGCTTTCTCCTGAGACTCCAGACCTGACGTCCACTCTGAAGATTCATTTTACTACCCAGACCCCGCCCACCTGTATGACATCAGTCTTCTATAACCACAGTCAGGGTCAGATGTGGTAAAAATTAATGTGACTAGTTTGAGTCAGCAGAGGAAGAGCCGGAGACGGACATGGTCTCAGACTGTGGAGTCCCTGGTGCTGAATTATATATTATTAACTGAAAGACAACCCACGGCAGCTTAGGGACATGTAGTTCTTTCGGAAGGAAGGTTCCTCAGGCCTTGTGTTGCTCTGAGTCAGCTCTGTCTTACACCGGACTTTAACGTCTATAGACGTGAGAGACCATTGTATACAATGGTCTCTCACAGAGAAGTCTGTGGAGAAAATCACTGATTTTAACACAATTGTAACCGTGTTTCGAGCAACATTTGTGAAACAACTTGTTTTAATTCATAGTTTGTTTTTTCTCCCTCCCTGAGGCTGATGGATATTATTTTAATCTGATTCTGATTTTGACTGCTTCAATTGGGTTTCCTGTTTTCCCTCCCGGCTGCGAGTCTTTACGGATCATTTTTGCAGCAGCACGAGTCCCAGTCGTTACAGGAGTGCGATCTCGACCAGATGACTGTCGATTGTAAAAGTGCATTTGTCTCGAAATTACTTATTCATCTGGTTTACAGAAAACGTGCTGACAATTTCCACATCACAAACCAAAACTCTTAACTTCCCCTTTACTATTGATGGACAGTCACGGGGAAGACACACGTACTCATGTGTCTCTGGAAACATCATTGAGTCGTCCTGGGAAGCTCATGGCTCCAGGATTTTTCATCTGGAAGCTTCCGCAACCCCCCTGACCTCTACTGTTCGTTTGGATAGAAATCCGTGGCGGCCATTTTTGTTTATGTGGAGAACAAAGTGGAGTTGAGTTTCCATCTGCTTTGATAATCAGTCCAGTGTGTGCCAATACACACTCACACAGCGTGTCAGTAGCTGATCTCCATCTGTTTACGTTTTACTCTGCCGTGATTGGACGCTGCGGGAGACCAAGAACTCACTTCTGGTTTTAAATTCTCGTCTATACGCAGGATGACTTTGGCCAAAGAGATGAAGTACTGAGAGTAAAGAGACGGAAAATGACCAATTAGAGAGGAGCCTGAGGACAGGGGACGGAGGGAAACGGAGATGGTTTTCTAGATCTGCAGCTCAGTGGGACGTATTATATTTATCAGATTAATCTGTCTATAAAGTCAGGACTAAATGACCTTTTTGGATGTAATTCCAATTCTGGAATTCCTTTACTTTACTAATGCCTGTAATATTATTTTTTTAAGTTTAAGGTTTCATTTTGTTTCTTTACTTTCCACCTCACAAAATTTCAGTCATGTCCATCATGTGTTACGGGTAACTGAATCATGGGAGTGGGGGCAGTTTCGAGTAAATTTGCTGAGTCTTATGTTCATGTTTTTTCTGGCAGTGAGCGTGTGGCCAAGGCCGGCACCTCTGCTTCAGAGGAAATGAGCCTCATGGTACGGCTACACTTTAAATCTCCCCCTGACTTCACGTCTATTCATGTGTCAATCTTAACCAGTCGGCCCCACTGTGTTCTTGTGCACAATCTTTCTGCACTTTTTTACCAACAAACCAACCTCTGTTGTTCTGTGATTTGAAAACTGACTCCAAAGTGTTTGCAAGATAATATAAGGACCATTAAGCAACACTAAATAGTCAGACAGTCGAACTTTATTCAACTCAAACCAAGCTTACGCTGTGCGATTTTTTTTCTAGTTGTGGCAATAGAATGCTGTCCACACTTTACGAGTGAATCACAGGGGTGAGATCACAGTACGATCCCATAATTGGGTGCAATTGGACTAATTAACCTGTACTATCAAATGTTACACATCTGATTTCTGCAGCCAGAACTGCTTTGGATAAAAGCGTTCGCCAAATGCACAGCAATGTAATATAATATAATGTAAGGGACCTCAGGGGAGAGAAGGATTTGTATTCAGATTTTTATTAGAAATCGTTATTTACAACGTGAAAATAAACAAGAATACTGTTGTGATCCACTGAGGAGAAGGTAGAACAGAGAAGAAGCAGTGGGAGATACCTGTATGCTGAGGGACAATGAGAATGATACTCAGCAAACAAAAAAAAATTGGATGTGGTAAGTCTGGTGATTAAAACAAACTTAGAATACCGGAATTTTTTTGCATTTTGCTTGGAACATAAACAAACCAGAATTATTTTTTTTTTTGTTCTGCTATAGAAGGGCTTAATAAATGGTAACCGATGAATACCTTTTGTATTTTGTTCTTAACAAATCCTGTGTAGTCCACACCCAATTAATTTGACTCCTAAAACGATCCAGGAATGATACTTTTTTGGTCTAACAGGTTCAGGGGCGTTACTGTCATAGTAGAACCCAGAACCAAAAATGTCAAAACAGTGTTTTTGTTCCGAACCGATTCTGCTTCTGAAAATTCTGGTTGAAAGCCATGGCCACCGTAGGCTTTGGGGACAAATGACTTCTCTTATGTGTCTAAACAGGATTTTTAAAGAACAAAATAGATCCTAATATTATTAACACTATTTTTCAATATGTATTTCTGTTGAAACTTAATTTTATGTTTCTGGTTTTATCCGTGAACTGGTTAAAAGCCTTGGTAAGAACCTGTATAGACTGCAACCTGAAGGCTGATCATTGTACGGCTGAGAAATTGTGGCAAAATCGTACAGTGTTCGCTGGCCTTTCGCTCAGAATAACTCACAGAATTATCTCGCCATCAACTGAGTCTTATGCTGTAACTTAACTGGTCAGTGATGGAAACCACTCCAGAAACTTAATATAACCAGTGGCTTTTAGGGTCTTTATATTCACACTATAACATTACATACACTGTCAAAAACACAGTATAATACAGGATCGCACTGCGTGGCTCCCGACTACAATAGTCATAATCCTTCACCAAAACATTCAGTGGCGCAGCTGTGTAGTTTGTCAATGTTGCATTCAAACATTTTGACAGATTTCTGAGCGCCCTTTTGTGGTCAGTAAACACAACAAGAATCCACAAATAAGGCAGACTGTTGATTTATGAGAAAATTTGGGGGTTTTAAGTGTGGAAAATACAATACTTTCAAGTTTACAGTCGATTATGACATTGATCAACGAGAAGGATGACAATAAGTCCCAGCTTTGGGCAGTTGATTTATTTTAGAGTGAAAAATCCTCAAATTAACTGTTGTTACATAACGCTCAAAACTACTAACATGTGTGTTGCAGAGTGATCACCTACGAGTGTTGTCCTGGATATGAGAGGGTTCCAAGAGAAAAGGGCTGCCCTGCAGGTATGATCTTTGACATTAGATTAAAGATGATCTAAATGATACGGTACACAGTCACACTCACAGTCACAGTGGGCCAAAGTTCCAGATCAAATACTTGAGAAATTGATTCATGAAAGATACTAGATAACTAGATATGTTGAATTTTCTAATACACAAATTAATTTTCTTTAAACATTGAACCCATGAAGCTGAATATTATAAATACATAAACAATTAAATATTATTTTAAAACAACATCAAAAGTATTGTTATTCTATTATTATGTCTTTATCTGCAGGCTTTCAATTAATTCCTCAACATTATTCTTTTTTTTTACCAGCTCAACATATGTGTGTAACAAACTGGAGCTCATACACAACACTAATACTACAAATTCTTAAGCTATATAGGAACTATATGCTGTCAGGTCAACTCTAGTGCACATTTGATAAGATCTCTGGGGCCAAATAGTATTATGCTGCGGTCCATATTTGGCCCCCAGGCCTAAGTTTGACACTTCTAGGCGTAAGGAAAACATGGTGTACTGTGTCCTCTGAAAAGCCATGAGTGAGTGTCATTCTGGTCACTTGCCTTCCCTGCTCCCCAGCACTCCCTCTAGTGAATATCTACAACACTCTGGGCATGGTTGGAGCCACCACCACCCAGATGTACACTGACCGAGCCAAGCTGAGGGAGGAGATTGAAGGACCAGGAAGTTTCACTTTCTTCGCCCCAAGCAACGAGGCCTGGGACGCACTGCCCACGGTATCAAACACACGGCTGACTTCATCAACACACACAGTCATCATGACTGCTTTTGCGATGACATCACTCTGGACCCATCATCCTGGTTACAGAACATGTGTATTTTCTTGCCTAGGAAATCCTGGACGCTCTTGTGAGCAACGTCAACATTGAGCTGTTGAACGCCCTCCACTACCACATGGTGAACGGCCGGCTGACGTCAGAGGAGTTGAAACACGGCTCCTCCTTCACCTCCATGTACCAGGACTTCCACGTGCATGTGCACCACTACAGCAATGGGGTCAGTGGCTACACCCATTTACAGACTATTTGGCTAAGTGGTTTCCTCCAGTCACTTAATTTCCGATTAGGATTTCAACCAATACCGATATATGCAGCCAGATGCCGCCAAAACTAAGCGTCACAAGGCTCAAATATGGCAAAACCCAGGCATTGTGTTATCAAATTGTCATTATCAGATAATCCTTCTCAATACTACATAATAATGCTAATATCAGGCCAAAAATATCAGAGGACCAATATTAAGGCATTATGTTCTCAGATTTTTAACCATCAATCAATATCGGCCAACATCCTTCCTTATCACATTGCCATTTATGTCTTAAATTGCAACAAGACCTGCCCTGGTGTTGGTGAAAATGTAGCATCCAAATAATCTACAGCTACAAAGAATTTCCAACATTAGGTTGAAGGACAGTCACTAGGTCACTGCTGGTAGACAGGATTTCCATGGGTTTGTCCTCTGCTCCATCACTCTTCCAGATCGTGACGGTGAACTGCGCCAGACTCATCAAACCTGACCAACACGCCACAAATGGCATCGTACACGTGGTCGACCGTGTCATCACAGCCATCTCTAATAATGTAAACTCGCTCATCGAGGTGGACGAGGACCTCGAGACCCTGCACGTGAGTACCATTCAGATCACCCCATTCAAGGTGATGCCACCTACTAAATACCTGCGCTGCTGCATCCTCAGACCGCCCTGGTGGCCGCAGGTATGAGTGTCATGATGGAGAACGAGGGTCAGTACACTGTCTTTGCTCCCACGAATGAAGCATTTGAGAAGATTCCTCCAGAGATGCTGAATCGCATCCTGGGAGATCCTGTGGCTCTTAGAGGTGAGATGCAGCGTCTTTCATTAGGAAAATATCTTTAATGCAATAACCAATCGTCACTAACCATTCTGTGTTCTACCGTCCCACTCAGATATGTTGAACTACCACATCCTTAAGCAAATGCGTTGTGCTGAGTCCATCATATCAGGGACACCTATGGAGACACTCCAGGGGACAGTGCTCGAGGTCGGCTGTGATGGAGATCAAATGACTCTGAATGGAAAGGCCATCGTCACTAGGACGGACCAGTTGGGAACCAACGGTGTTATCCACTACATCAATGAGCTGCTCATCCCAGACTCAGGTTTAACTTCACCTGATACTCACTGATACTCACTGATACTCATGTTCTACTCTTGCCAATATTGTATACGGTTCTCCCTCTCAATATCAGTGTTCTCCACTCGCTCCCTTCGTACCTCGCGATTTTCACTATACATATGAATGTTTTGGCTTCAAGAATGTGGATGCAATGCTGGTCCGTTGCTGGTTCGAAGTGCAAATCACATTGCACCATACTGTGAGCCTTCCTGTGGGTGCTGAGCCCACAGGAAGTCATGTGGGTCGGGAGGGTGCTATGATCAGAGGACCTCAGTGGCAACCTGGCAGCTGGGGGATCCGGACGTGAAGCCCTTTGGACCCATGTCCGGTTCCTTAGCCACTAGGCCCCCACTGCCGAACATTTTTAAATTAAGACGTGCATATTTGCAAAAAATCGCAGTTTCCCTCGACAAGATTGTACATAACTTACTATTTCTAACCTATTGCACACTTATGGCGCACTGTTGGCTTATTGATCGTGCACTTCTGTCATTGCTAAGCGTCTTTCTCTAGTCATCCGTTGTCTTCCCTCTGCCCTTCCCTCTCCTCCTAGAGTAATATTTCTTTAATCTGTCAGTCTAATATTTCCACCCTCCAACTCTACTGTAATATAACTGTGTGGGAAAGGGTAATACTGTCTAGGGAGGGTTGACTATCTCTCGCCTCTAAGATTTTTCCATCTCGTGGTGGGTCTTGGAAGGAAACTACCATGATAGGAGAGGGATCGCTGTATTTACAGAAAAAAACGTTGTACTGTAAACACTACAATCTGTGTCTTTAATTTTTTATAAGACCAAAGAAATTGTGTGCGTGTGATCTTTGACAGCGTGTAAACACTGAAACCACAGCAGAAGACTAACTGTTCGTCGCTGATTTGTTATTAAGTCACTCCAATGTTGCCATGACAGCTAAGACACTCCTGGAGCTGGCTGAAGGTTCCTCCGTCAGCATCGCAACCAGACTGTTTGTGGAAGCAGGTCTTTCTCCACAGTTGTCCGGCTCCGAGGCCCTGACCCTGCTGATCCCACTCAATGATGGATTCAAAGGTACCACCAGCTTTCAGCTTTCAACTGCACAGCAGGACACATCCAATCATTCGCCTGACTCCAGGAGTTACACATTGTCTTTATGTCCACAGGCAGCGTGACAATGAGTCCTGAAGTAAAAAAGCTGATGACCAACCATATAGTGAAGACTCGCCTGTCCTCTCAGTCCCTCTATCATGGCCAAGAGCTGGAGACACTTGGAGGTCTGAAGTTGAGAGTCTTCGTCTACAGAAATGTACGAACTTTTCTCTACAGTAGTCACCTAGCCGGCTAAACTACTGACTTCTTGTAGCCATGTCTTATTGTTGTCCACATAACAGTTGTCCATTTATGTCCGTGAAGATTCTCATTCATCCAGGTTGTGATATCCAAAAAGGGTTTAGTTGAAAGACGTTTCACTCCTCAACTGAGGAACGTTCTTCAGCTGAGGAATAAAACGTCCTTCATCCCCAAGAGGAAGTCCATTTGTTTAGAACTAAACCCGTTTTGGTTGTCCATTTATCAGTCTTTTTCTTGTCAATGGGATTACGTAAGAGACCTGGACTCTACTGAAAGAGGATTCAGTGTCTCTGCATGTTTCAGGTCCAAGACATGTGGGTGGCTCATATTTCTGCTCAGTAATGAGTCCTGCAGACGTTGCCTCTAACCACAATGACTTCATTTTTCCAGGCACAGCATTTGTGTTCTTCTTTGTAAAAACCTTTGTTACTTGATGAAGTCACCTCAACCACCTAAGAAGGTGGAAGGGAATTACAGGTTCTGACAAACCTCACAATGTCCTGCATCCTCATGCGTGTCTTCTATCGTCCCTTCTCCTTTTATCCTACCTATCTGTTCTAGAACCTGTGCATAGAGAACGCCTGCATCGCAGCCCATGATAAAACGGGCCGTTATGCCACCATGTTCACTGTGGACAAAGTCCTCACACCACCAACAGGGACCGTCATGGATATCCTGAAAGCCGACGACCGCTTTAGGTGAAAACCCAAATATAATATGATTTAAAACTCTTTGCTTCTGCAGATGAAGTGAAGTACAAACCCAGTGAAGATTAAAACAGTGGGGTATGATTATCCTCAGTCATAAACTAAGGTCACCATGTGGTAAAAATAGAAATCTGAGCTCCAAGAACACAACAGCGTGGGAACCAGTTTTGCTGGTAATTGCTTAAACAGTGACTCCATCATTAATTCTCCGGAGGTGCATTTGTGGCTCACTCAGCTCACTCATCCATCAAAAGGCGTATTTATCAGGAAGTAGGACGACCACAGACCAAAGAAAATGACATTTTACAGCAGGTAAAATGTGTTTCTGACATCACAGTTTCAGACTGTTAAAAAGTCACGACTAGCTGCTACTACAACTGCTGCTAAGATGTGTTTCTGCTCCATCTTAGAATCTTCTTTTTAGAATTTATTCTCTGTAACAGCAACAACAGAATTGCTCTGGTAGCTGGAGCGTTAGTAGAGCTGTTCTGATAAAGTCCTGATTCCAAATGTTCCTCAAGAACCAAGTATTGAAAATTAAAGACCATGACTTTAGTATACATGGGATAATCCTCAATATCACTTCTGCAAATCCCAGAAGCCAGATTCATTTTACATGAGAGTTTTACAAGTTATAGAACTACTGCAATCACTACTTTACACTTGTTTTTTACAGAAGAATTCAGTTGCTATTTTACAGCTGCTGTTCTATTTATAGGCGGTGCGATGCCTTTGTACACGGAACAATTATTTAAACAATACAATTGCCAGCCATGAAATCCTAGACCTGATCTGTTATTGTGTACAACAGATGTTTTTTGCTCTCGTGTTGAATTTTATATGTAGTGGTCGCAGCTACTGTTCCTCGCTTCAACAAAGGCTTGATAATTAAACTTTGTTTGTTTCCAGTCTCCTGGTTGGTGCCATTCAAACAGCAGGAATAACAGAGCTGCTGAACCAGCAGGGGGCGCTCACCTTCTTTGCACCAACTAATGATGCGTTCAACGCTCTTCCAAAAGCCGAATTAAACAGGCTGTTGCGTAAGTATGAAGGACAGTGTATTAATCAAAACTTAAGTTCCAACGATTTACTGATCTGTTAACGTCTGGACTAAAAGTTACTCCTTTTGTTCCTACTGTTGGTTTTGTGACTTATATTTATGTGCCACTTATATATCTTATAAATACTGTATATAATTTTTATTTTCACACTTACAGCCACTAGAGGGCACTCTAGGCTTGTGTATCATTGGAAACGTACAAGTTTCTTGTTGTCACACTGAGCTGTTAGAGAGCATTGGTTTAACTTATACTTTTGAATAACTTATATGCAGTGGAGCAACTTATTATCCTGTAAATATAGTTTTGTTCGAGGCTACATTCTACTACAGTAGTTAGAGGCTGCATAAGTGTTTAAATGTGTATTGTTTGAGTTCATCTCTTGGATACTTGACACAAAGAGGGAAGATGAATTGATTCTAAGCTACATCTCCATGTTTGGTCAGAACACCAACAACACTTTCCATGACTCAGAACATTAGCAGCCCCTCAACCTTTTTGTCTTTTCAAATAAACTATCAGAGTCTGTTTACAAGACGATCATCTACACTCCACTTCACCATGTTGATCTAAGATAAAAGCTGCTGGAGATAAATTCAGATATAAATACACACCAATGGAGAATCAAGAGATCTCCTCTGTGTGCAGGTGATGCCAGGGAGCTGCAGGCCACACTCAAGTATCACCTGGGCGAGGGCCTGTTGGTGAGCGGCGGAGTGGGATCTCATACAAGAGTCAAACCACTGCAGGGAGAAAAACTGGAGCTGGGCGTGGTCAGTGAATTAACGACGTTCACTCATAGTGCTGTAGTAAAAGTGCTAACAGTGCCCCTGCTGTCTTTCAGAGAAACTACACCGTCTACGTCAACCGGGTCCCAGTGACAGAGGCTGACCTGATCGCCACCAACGGAGTCGTGCACGCAATGAGCAAACTCATCAAACCTCTGCGTGAGTAACATGATCGCCTACAGCCGAAGAACATTGAAGATTCATTTGTAAAACAATCTGTGTGTCTCTTCAGCCCCGAAGGTTGACAGGGAACAGGCAGATGCACCAGCACCACCACGGGTAAGAGTCAAAGTCAGATCAAGTGAGAGAGAAAAATAAGTGAGACGTAAGAAAAGACAGAGACAGAGACAGAATGAGAGACAGCCTAACTCCTGAATCGTAGGGAAATAGATATTTTGTTCAATTTTGTGTTTTAAAAAACTCTTGATACACGTCCATAATTTAGGAGAAATGAAGTTAGACTTAAAGACAGTCAGTTTGTGTACTGATCCTAGTAGCTAGTAGAGAAATAAGTTATTTTTGCCTTTTTATTTTAGGCAACAAACGAAAACAAATAGTAAGGATAGAAGTTTGATCTCCTGGAGCTCTACTGTAAACTCTGTTTTTCTTTCTCTCTGTCACAGATGCCGATCCGAACCTTCAAGAACGGTGAGTACACCCTACTGTTTGTTTGAAGGATCTTGACGGTTCAAGGCTCTGACAGGTTAAATGGTTTGTGTTTTTTTCCAGACGATCTTTTCCAGAAGATCATCAGCAGTCGCACCAGCAGGACCATCTCCAGGGGTCAGTGAAATAATAAACCCCTGCCCTCCAGTAGGTTGAAGGTTGTAAACCCCCTCGGCACCAGTGAGAGTCAATGGTCACATGCGGCCAGTGAATTTCCATCAAGGAAATTGTGTCTTAAAACACAATGTTGTTGAAGGATCAGAGAAGAAAAAGTATTGTTCACTTCACTTTATAAACACTCTTTTAAAAAAAAAGATAAGAAAAAAGAAACGTTTTGAATTTTGATCTGCAGCTGTCAAAACCCGAGGTTTTACAGCATGACTGAATGAGCTCTGAATATTTTTTAGGATTTTTTTTCTTGGTTTTGTAAAATAAAATAAAAGTCTGTTTAAAAATTGTGTTGTGTAATTCGAACCTCTTTGTGCATCAGTCTGCGCGTGTGTGCGTGTGTGTGTATGTTTCCAGTGTTATGAAAAATTAATGAGGACCAGGTGAAGTTAATAAAAGGAGCTGCCAAGACAACCATACATATTCACACACAGAGAGGAAGAAGGGTTTCTCTTTACAGGGAATATCTGAGAGGGACAGCAGGATACCAGAAATTTAATTTTGTAGTAGCTTCAAAAGAATTTATAAAGAGAAAAATGAAACTGAAAGGATAGAATACAGGATACAATTTTGTAATTGTTTATCCTAACAATCTGGAGCGTATTCAAGTGACAAGCTGCAGCAATGAATGAATAAACTGTGTAATCACATCCAGAAAATACGTCACAATGGTAGTTTGTAGACATCTGGTTTAAAAAACGATTCCCTTTCAAAGCCTCAAAAATTACAACAGACATTAGGAAACTAAAGATTCTTTCATTGCTACTAAGACAGGGCTCATTGTTTATTCACACTCACAGCACTATAATTTGACTATAATTTCTTGATACAAAATGAACATTATTTCTGTAAAACGTGGCTAAAATATTTACTTAAAAACACGTTACAAAAACAACGAAACTTGCCTTCTTAAGAATCTTGGATCACCGTTCGTGAGGAAGAGAGAATTCCAGAGTTATTGCACGCTGACTGGTGGTTGTCATAAATATAGAATCACACCGCCCTCTAGCGCATACACAAGGCCCTCGCAGCCACGAGTGAAACGAATCAGTCGGAGATTCCTACTTCTACTTATATATGGTTTAATATATAAATTTTTCAGAAGGTTACAATTGTAAAACAAAATACGTGAAATATTTGTTTCAAAATAAAGCAGTGACCGGGTATTTACTGCAATCACATGGTAAGATATTACTTAACAATATGATACAATATGGTCAATCGTTTACGACAAAATACTCTGATGTGTGAGTACCACTATTTCCTAAAAATACTATTGTGATGTATCTTCATTATCAATAGTCAATGTGAAAGAAAGTATTCCTTTGTGAGTCTAGGGCTGGAAAGACGCTGCCTGTGGAACTCATGCTGGAGTTCTTACTTTTGCAAAGTCCGACAGTTATACTTCCGTTTCCGGTGAGTCACTTTTATTTGTGTCCCAGCTACCGACTCGATGTTTTCTGCGCTCAAAGACCGCGTGGGCCAGATTCTTTTACCAGGTGACGAGTTCTGCTCTGACACCGACGACACCATCTCCTTGTCGGAACCAGTGAAAGCGGAAAAGCTGGTGTGTGGACCAGGTCTGAGGCGCAGCGGGGCCCGGCTACTGGTGTGTAAGAGCGGCGTCCTTCGTCACAAGTCCCCCAACGTGTTCTGGATCGACTGTCAACAGCGAAGAGTAAGTCCATATTCAAATCATATGAACTGTTTCAGTGTATCGTATTCAGGGAAAATAAAGACGATATGTATTGAAATATAGATTTCATTAATTCAACGACTGTAGGTGAATGACTACAGATCCAGTATTCCTATATAAAGAAGATCTGTTTTGTCAAGCACTGTTTAAGGGTACAATAATATATTAATCTACAGATATATGTGCTTCTTTTAACTTGGCACTGAACGTCACATCAACTGTTGTCCTGCAGTTGAGGGGAGATAATGAGTGAAGTTTGGTGATAATTGAGATTCATGTCATGTATGTCATCTACCTGTTTTCAGTATGTCCCAGCAAGAGGTGAGACAGTCATTGGCATCGTCACAGCAAAGTCTGGCGACGTCTTTAAGGTCGATGTTGGAGGGAGTGAACAAGCTTCACTGTCATACCTTGCCTTTGAGGGCGCAACAAAAAGAAATAGACCCAATGTCCAGGTAAGGAAGTGGAATCGATTCATGCCAAATTTACCTCATCGCACAATGTTATTGTCCAAAATATAAAAGTCACAAAGCAGGTAAGCAAATCCTTGTCGTTGTGATACACAGCACTGCACACAACTAGTTGCGTGACTCTGATACAATTGCTGCCTTTTCTTACTCCCCACTAACCATTAGAACAGAAGAAGCTTCGTAGTCAGGGGTCTCAAACCCAATTAAGTTGAGGGACACCACCCACACCATCGTTTCACTGAAGGACTCTGTCAACTTTCAATGTTAAAAACAAAAGAAAAATGTAATTAAAAAAAACAGTTTCCCTTAGATTATGTGTAATACAATACTGAACCAGAAGGAGACTGTGGATCAGGGTTTTGAGGACTATAGAGTTTACCATGAAATGTGGAGAACAAATCTATAAAATATTATTATAAATTCAACTTTCACATCAAGGTGGGGGCCGCAAAATATCATTCCACAGGCTGTGAGTTTGAGACCCCTACTCTTGGTTGAGACGTGAAATATTTTCCAAAAAACTTAATCTCAAGTTACCTAACTAAATTGTTTAAACTTGACCATGACGACAGGTAACCTTCATCAACAAGCACCTCTGGGGAAACTTTGTAGTATGTGGATTCAAACCACCACTGATCACTATTGGTGATCTAAAGAAAAAAGTAAAACAAATTAACACATAAGTGTTTTGTTAACCCTGTTAACAAAACGTGTAAATAAATGTGAATTTACTGTCGTCAAATGTATTTCATCATGGAGTTAAACCAGTTAAAACCAAATATGTCGTTGTTTCTGTGTGCAGGTGGGAGATCTCCTCTTCGCTCAGTTCATTGTAGCCAACAAGGACATGGAGCCAGAGTTGGCCTGTATCGACAGCTCGGGTCGAGCCAGTGGGATGGGTGTTTTCGGTGCAGGCGGTCTTCTCTTCACGCTGTCTCTGGGACTCGTCAGGAGGTGACGCTACTCCCCGCACTCTTCCTTGCATTTACTTCCCTGATTTCAGAAACAAGCGGCCATCTTTGTTCTTTCCTCCCTCAGGCTGCTGGCGACAAACAGTGACGTGCGCTCCGACCTGGAGCAGTTGTTTCCCTGTGAGCTGGTGGTCGGGATGAACGGCCGAGTGTGGGTGAAGGCGGCCAGTACACAGCAGACGCTAATCGTCGCAAACCTGCTGCAGAGTTCCGACGCCATGACAGCAGCACAGAGGCGCCAGCTGTTTGCCAGAGTCCAGCAGGGGGCGCTTTAATAGCAGCTAAGATTACATCGCCATTTCAGGAACCAGAGTGCGCCGTGATATCACATTGATATCGTTGCCTCCGTTTCATATTTTTTTGTATTTTTACAATTACTTCTCATTTGTATCCCACTGTATATCATGAACCAATGAATAAACAGCACGTTTGTTTGTGTAATCTTCCAATGTTTCAATTTCATTCCTGGTAAAAAATGACTCAAAACAGGAAATTGAACAAGGAACTTTCAGTCATTGACAAAAAGAAACTGACAAGTATTCGGAGCAAAATGAAAATAATTTGGATTAAAATGGAGGATGGTGTAGGTAAATAAGTAATATCTTTATCAATTTTTTATTAGACTTATAGTCCTATAATTTTACCAACATCAAACTACACAAAATATCGTAATAATTCATAATATATATTTAAAGACACCATAAACGTGATTTTTGCTGTTAAAAAACACGGTTCATAAATATAGAGCAGGCGACTGTTGTAACATGGTGGCCATAGATGAGTTGAACTAAAAGCTGTAACCTTCGGGTTTGACCGGACAGCAGCATGAGATTGTTGAAGGATGGATTCCTGGCAGGTCAGTGAATTGTAGGCTCATTTAGATGTCAAATCACATATCACATGAGAGGTGGTCTTGTATGAAATATACTATATTCTACATGTGCTAATTTTTTAACAGTGGTATTGTCTGTAAGAAACTTCTTTCAAAGTAGTAACATTTCTCGACACATGATTCACGTTCTAAGAAAAGGAATGCACTTTTTCAAGATAATTAAAGTGAGAGTAATCCTTGTCCCTGCAAAGGATTGGGCAACAGATATCTTATTCTGAGATTGTCTACTCCAGGAAGGGGACCTTAGATCTTGAACTCTTACCTATAGATTTACAGGAAACATTTCAACCTTGGACTTTGCTGTAGTCAGGCACAGAGGGATCCGCCGTTGAACTCTAATGTAAACATATTTTTGAGACAATTGACTGATATAAAAAGGTCTTAGACACACAGGTAGATACACAAGTTATAAATCCACCTTAACATCAAACATTTGATATCATAATTCAACATAAGGAATGGCTTGTTTACAATAAGTCTCCTGCAGAAAGCCATTTACTGTTTTATGGATTTTAACAATAACCTCAAACTCAGTGTTTGTGTTTCCTCTTGTACACGTCAGATCAATAAAGGTCTCATCCACTGGGTCCAAATGTGCAACGGGTTAAAGAGACATAATTGATAAGAGAAATTAAACAGGTAGCTCAGTGATCCAAAACTATTTAAGTAGATTTAATGAAGTGAAATACAATCACACCTGATCACACATGTAATCCACAAAGGACCACTCAATCAAAGATAATCAGCCAGTATCCCATAGTATAAATCAGTGGACTGAGTTTAAGGCACAAAGGAACATTTATAGAAAAAAAGAACTCAAGAGAAACACACACATGCACACAGACTCTTATCTTTGGTTCCAGCTCACATAAGGACACTTGGAGATACAATCAGTTAATGACTGATACATTTACGCATGCAGCTGATCCTGAGTCCGTCTCAGGAGAAAATGATAAGAGCCTACTTATTATTGCCAATTATTCCCCACCAGCGAGTGACTGGACCGTGTGATCCGGCCACTTTGATTTGTTTTGTGTCACAGCAGCAGAGGCTTTTGATTTACCCGTGTCCAATCACAGGCAAGTCCTCAAAAGAGAGAAAAAAAAACAAAAAGTTTGTGCAAAAACAAGAAATATAGAAATTACTGAGTCAAGATTTGAGTCCAGGACCCAAACATTCAAGTGTCTCATGACCATGGTCAACATGGTGAGCACATCCTCAGGGTCCCCCAATGTCCACTGTGATTTGAGTGAAGAGATCAAACGTCTCCTTTTTCACCACTTTGTACGACAAAGAATTGAGGCCGTCTTTTCTCATCGTATCTCTGGTGTGGGCGATTCTGTCAAACCTGAGGAAAGCAAGAGAGATTTGCTTATTTTTTTTTTGTTCCTTTTTTTTTTTTAAACTCCCGCTTCTTAGTTTCCTTTACCCAAGTTATCTCAACACAGGTTGTGTGTATGTGTTTGTGCTGCAGATAACTGAACTGCAGTTGTAACTCAAGTTGTCACTTTGGTTCTGATCGTGTTATCGCCATAAGTCATAGCAGACTGTTGGTTACCTTTGAGGGTTGTCCTCATTCAATTTGTCTCGATTGTGCCGGATCATGCGACATTTTCCTATCTCTGTGCTCGGCCTTGACACGTACATGCCGCTGAACACAAGCCTGCAAACATGAAACACCAAAACTCACATGACAAACACACCTCTCTTTCTCCTGGTCCGTGGATGGACAGTGTATTCATAGGACAAATAGTGGAGCCTTGTTCATACCTGTTGAAGATATCATCATCCTCTCCACCCCAGCCCCAGTAGTTGTTGGGAAATCCATTCATTTTAAGGACTTGTTGTTTACTCATGGAGGAAACACCTCCAAAGAACTGGTTATAGGGTAATCTGTGGAGCAAATCACAGATTTAGGTTTTCATTTGACATGACGGTGGTTGAAGAAGTCGGAAGAATATTTTCACTGTTAGAAAGTCTGGGGTCACAAATTATTATATTTCCAGCAACTACTTGATTGATTAGAAACCCTTTTAAATGCTGTAATCGCTGGGGACCAGTACCGGTCCGTGGGTGAATTTGTTTGAGCTGCAGACAAATAATGTTTCCTTTTGGCCCCATCTGGCTATTACTTACACTTGATCCATACCCATATCAACAAAGGAACTTAATAGAATGGCTAGGATTCCATCATCAATAACGAGATTGAGTTTAATCATTTAAGGCTGTACTGTGTGGGTTTTCTTTCTTTTCATAATGACCCTGTCTTTTACGCTCCTTAGTACCTGTTGCGGTCAAACATCCAGGATTTATTCCCATTTTTATTTTAGATTTGATGTTAATTTAAGCTTTTGTAGCTGCAGCACTTTGTCATCTTAAAAATAAAAACTGACACAGCCTGAGTAGAGAAATTGCTTTAAAACAAAGGTATTTCTCCTCACTGAAGCATTGTTTCATGAAACAAAAACCTACAAAGAGCACGATGTGGATCTATGTGAATGAAAGACCAATAAAAAGAGGTGGACTTTGTTTTGAGAGCGTCCAGTTTTTGTTTCAGCTTATCAAAAATCAAATGCTTGAATTTTGAAGGCACACGTATGTGAAGACATGGCTGTGCCTACAAACAGGAAACAGGAAATGAGCACTAGTGCAGATGGTCATGTGTCTATAGTGTCTTTCTAAGCACATGACAGGAAGTGAACCACCAGAGGAGAACAGTGGTAATAAGAAACTCTAAAAATCTGTGTGTGTTCAGCAGCGCTGGACAATGACGAGGACACAATGAGACTTATAGACACTGACTTGAAACCAAACTTGTCCATGGCAGCAGACAGATGTCGCGGGTTACTGAAGCACTTGTAGGTGTTGCGGTCGTCCATGGGGATCAGATCAACGTCACTGAAGACAAAGCAGTTGAAGTTGTCATCCTTTAGCGTTTCGGCAAAGCCCACATTCAGCAGCTTGGCCCTGTTGAATTTGCCTGTGCCCTCCTGACCAAAAAGAAACAGTTGCAAAGTCTCAGTCAAACCACATCTTTGTAAAATCAGGATTCACAAAACACATGCAAAAGCACTGTATCCACCCAGGTTAATGTGTTTCCATTGACAAGAGTAAAAGCACAGTGAAGGCGTCATGCCGCCAGAAACGGGAACAGTGAAGGCGGAAGAAAAAGCAGTAGTAGAAGAAGAGCATTTACCACAGTGACCTCCCAATGTCTGCGACACAACAGGCGACGGGTTTCAGTTTCTTCAACGAACACAGCCATAGGTCAGAAATGCCTGACATGCAGAGTGTAAAGTGTGAAGGACAGTGTCAGGAAGTAGGAAAAAAGTAGAGAAAGAGAATAGAGAGAAAAAAGGAAAAGCACCTGTGAGTCAAAAATCACAACAGACATGTGCTATGAGAAGAAGCTGTTAATCAAAACTTCAACCACAGTGTTAAAAGAACAGAGATTTTATTGGTAAATTACGTTAAAACTGATGTTTGCATTTTGACCATGTCATAAGAAACATTTAAATGTTATTCAAATCTCATCAGCCCAAAAGGCTGCGACAGCAGTCTCAAGATTCCATGTAAAACACAAACACACAAATAACTTCACCCATCCCTATCTCAGAAAAACATTTGGTCAAATAATCCATCCGGTGAGAGATGGAGTTCAGGCACACACCTATTTCCCCATGTCAAGGCAGTATGTGAATGAAATTGTTTTAAGTGTTTATCCAAGGAGAGCATGATAAAATGTCAAAAAAGGGAGGGACAGGACAGGACAGACTGAAAATGGAACAGATAAGATAGAATTGTTGAAGACAGAAAACTAAGAAAGAGCAGAAGTACGGAAAAAAAACAAATATACACAAGAGCACAAGTGCCTATAGAGAGGATGATGAGGGGCTGATGGAAGACAAAAGTATAAAAGTTAAATAGGTCGGAGGAAAAAGTCAGACGGATTGGGTGAAGAGAGATGGAGATGGAGCAGGGAAGACAAGAAAAAGGGAGTAACAAAAGGACTAATGGAGGGCACATGAAGAAAAACGTGGGAGAGGACCCAAAAAAAAATTAGAACAATGTTTGTATAAAGTGAGTAACTTATTGTTTGGGTGATTATAAATGAGTGACAATAATTTTGGAAATACAAAGAAATGTCTTTGTCCTGGCTGTTAATGTTTTTATTTGCACCCATGTACAGAAAACTCACTCCCAGCGTCCACGTTTTAAGGGCTATAAATTATTTCACGGATGCTTTTATTTGCACAGGCAAGAACATAATTTAATTCCTGAATGAGTCGTTCATGGCATGAAAATAAGTGTTTAACTCTGTTTGGACAAGGAGGCGACGAAAGCTTTACACTGGAGTTACTATGCGTCATGAGAACATTTGTACTGAATTGTTAACAAAATGAGCAAACATAAAGCAATACATGCGGGTTACATTTCAACTCTGACCCACCTGGTTAATGACGTAGATGCTGTAGTACAGCTGCTGTCTCTGCAGGATAGGATGAAGGTAGTAAAGCCAGTACCGAAGATGTTCTTCGCGATTACGAAACGGTATGATGACAGCCACCTTCTGGTCTGGCACGCAGTCAGAGGGTTTGTAATGTCCACCGGGGCCAACTTCAGGGTTGGCCTTCTTGGTGTCCTCAAAGGTAACGGGAATGTTGAACTCCACCCGGAGAGGACCCACTGGGAGAGCAAAAAGATAGCTTTAGGAGACTCTATAGACACAGGAGACAAAGACCGTTTCCTCTGATCAGCCATAGTTTAAAGCAGGGGTCTCCAACGTGCGTGGCCTGTGGAGCGATATTTTGTGGCCCCCACCTTGATGTGAAAGTTGAATGTTAGCGGGGCCCACAAGATTTATAGAAGGATTCTACTGTGAGTCAATGCTAAAAACAAAGGTTTTGTTGGATGATCTCAGAGGTATACACTGCTGTGGATGAACCTGAGTATTACAAGTGATTTTTTTTAATTTCATTTTCACCATTTTGTTTTCCTCTGTATTGAACATTAATTGCTATTATAGCCCTTAAGAGAACCGTACAACATGCTATGAGTCGATCAAGTAAACTCACTCTGTTATGTCTGGGCTTCAATGACAGTTAAATCCCTTACTTATCCATGGTGAATGGACAGACCTATTGTATTGATAAATGTGATATAAACACTGTGTGCACTTCTGCACAATTTATCACATTTAAAGTTTCAACTTGCAATAAGTGCGCCTCGGATCAACCCCATAGGCTATATATCTAACACTGCGCTGTAAGCTAAACAAGGCATGATCTTCATTAGCTAACAAAATACTTAATTAACAAGAAAAGTTAACACATTTATAGACAGAAGCGCATTCTTTCAACAGAACAAATTGTCAGTTACCATAAAAAATGTGTGTAATGCAAGTCCAAAGGGGAAAGCTAACAATTTCCCTCAAATGCAAAATAAATGGTTGTTCAACTGGTTCAGCCCCTCTTACTGATTGTACAGGTTTTTCTGCTCGGGAGGGAGGGAACAGTTGGAGCTGTACTTCACCCTGACCAGGTGAGGATATCTAAGTAGAAGACTTGGCAGTTGGTTGTAAATGTTGGCAAAAAAACAAGTTACCATGTAGGTTAAGTCACAGTATGAGGTACCTGCTGGAAATTATTTACATTAACAAAAAAATGTATGTTTGTGAATTTATGCTTGCCTTTAATCACCATTAAACTAAAATATCTGCAAAAACTGACTAGGTGAAACATTAGCCCTTGCTATTGCCTTGGTTCCAAGTCCAAGACACTAATCAAACTCAAATTCACAGTGGGCAAAAGTTAAAAACTGTGACAAAGACAGGGGCCAAACTTACAGTAATATTTATTCACAAATTGACTGCAATTGTTCAGGTTTTCTCCTCTGTAGATACAATATGTAATGTAGTTTTTAATAAAGAAATAAACTATAATTTTTGCTACTTTATCTGTAGCATTTCAAGTGCATTGAAAGGGGAATATTTGTCCAACAATGACCTTTAATTTGCTTGTTGAATTTGATTTATTTGTATGTTGAGTGTAATTTCCCAGCTGTGTATGTCTAAACCAATTCCAGGGAGCTGACAGTGTAACAATGTCCCAGGTGTCAGAAGAGCATTTGAACTGAACAGTGTTTGCAACCAGCTTAGCCGTGAGATAAAGTCAACAGTTTGGTGTTTACTTAACTGGTAAATGGAACCAAAAACACCCTTAATGAAACGGTCTTTGGTTCTCTTCTGCCTTATTCAATTTCTTATTAATTTTTCTACATTAAATATATTTATTCCTTGAAAACAATGAAAGGAAAGCAAACTCCTTGTCATTGTGACACTGTGACCCACTCCACTGCACACAACGAAATGACACCTTTGCTATTAACCATCACCAAAGTGAACAGTGGGCACTTTTGAGCGCCCGGGGTGCAGTGAGTGGGGATGGTGCCATGCTCAGTGGACCTCCGTCGTGACCTGGCAGTTTGTGGATTCGAACTTGGAACCCTCCAGACCCTAGTCCGGTTCCTTAACAACTAGAAAATTTAAGTTAAGTTTTTTTTTTCCTGAAAAGACGGCACAGTTGGCTTACTTCCTCTTAAAGTCAATCACACGTGTTGATTTGGCACCCGAGTTTGACACATGTGCTCTAAACTAAACCTTTCAGAGGCAACAGAAAAGTTCCTGACTGCATGTGTACACGTTTGACCCCTTATTCTGCACCTTGACCCCCCCACCTTCTCCAGTGCTTGACGACCATAGTGTACCCTAAGTATCAGATACATGTTTTAAGCTACCAGCTTTTCCAGGATAAGGCAGTTCATTGAGTCAACAATTTGATTTCGACATTTCCCCCTCCACTAGCTAATATTTAGCTTAGGTTAAACATACGTCACCTTGTGTGCAATGGAATTTGACTCCAACCATCATATTCTCTCGTGAACATTGTATATTAAATAGGTTCTACTTGTTTCTTCTGGAGAAAAATACCTACTAAATGTGTGAAATGTGTTTTACCAACATATGTGATTGTCTTTTAGAGGAAGTAAGTGAACTGTGCCGTCTTTTCAGAAAAAAAAAACTTTTACATTTTCCTTCTTTTAGGGATAGTGGTGGCCTAGTGGTTAAGGAACCACACTGGGGTCCACAGGGTTCCAAGTTGGAATCCACCAACTGCCAGGTTACGACTCAGGTCCACTGAGCATCGCACCATCCTCACTCACTGCACCCCGGGCGCTCAAAGGCCCAAAGTGCCCGCTGTTCATTTTGGTGATGGTTAATAGCAAAGGTGACATTTCCATGTGTGCAGTGGAGTGGGTCACAATGTCACAATGACAAGGAGTTTGCTTTCAATTCTTTTCCTTTCATTGTTTTCAGGGAATTAATATATTTAGTATAGAAAAAAAATTGAATAAGGCAGAAAAGAACCAAAGACCGTTTCATTAAGGGTGTTTTTGGTTCCATTTACCGGTTAAGTAAACACCCAACCGTTGTCCTTATCTCACAGATAAGCTGGTTGCAAACACTGTCCAGTTCAAATGCTCTTTTAATGACACCTGGGAACTGCATTGTGACATTGTCAGTTCCCTGGAATTGGTTTAGACATACACAGCTGGGAAATTACACTGAACATACAAATAAATTAAATTCAACAAGCAAATAAAAGGTAATAGTTGGACAAATATTCCCCTTTCATCACACCTTTAGTTTATAAAATACACACTGTACCTAAATATCTCCATAATGACCTCAGACTAACCCAGTGGAGGCCCAACAGTTAGAGAAGCAGACTTGGGTCTCAGAAGCCACCGCTAAGAACAGGCAACGAATGATGGGCAGATGAAGATGAATGAATGACTTAAGACTTAAAGCGCTACCAAGCACAGAGGTAGACTTCACATTAAGTAAGTGTTGTGTTTGTATTACATCACTGAGCAACAAAGTCTCATGGTTACACATCCGTGTTATTTGTTTTCTTATTTGTTTCTCTTTGTTGTCTATCCAGATGCATTATAATGTAAATCTATCTTTACAGAACAAAATGTTTGAGCTAACAAAAAGCATGCATTATTAATATAACAAATTCTGACAGTATATAAGGTCTACATACTGGTAGGCCAACTCTAGTACTCCAGTAGATTTTATCTTGCGGCTGTGGGCCAGATTTGGCCCCCGCGCCTGAGTTTGACACCTGTGGTATAGATGCTTATCCAAACAGCAGTCCATGTTGCTTTTAAAGTAATTTTAAAAAAAGCAGTACATAGTAATTTCAAAGAGACCAATGAGTGGGCCAAAGGTAAATTTGATCGTATCTATTTAATCGTATCTATTTTATCTACCCTTTATTTTATTTGAACCAATAACACCAATGCACATTCTTTGTATTGTCGCTGGAATACATGGAAATAAATTATTTCTGACTCTTGTTTATTGTGCTACAAGCTACAGGCTCCAAGCCAATGTGTTTAATTGCATTGAATACTGGGAAAGTCATCATCAATCTTTGTATTTATATACAATAGTTCAATGCATTTTTGGGCAATTCCTGCAGTTACAAATGTCTTAAACCTGTAGAAAAATACAGCAGAGACAAGAAAAACCTGTTGGAAAAGAAAGTGAAGGCCAGGTGCAGGGTTGACAGCGTGTTGTTTGTCAGTTTAAAAATATTAACAGACTCTGATTAACCACAGCAAAACCTTTTAGTATCAGGTGCACCATTTTGACCATGCATTCTTTCGTTGTGACCAGTAAAACTGCCCAAACGACATCTCTCCGGGCAGAGTTTCTGTCCAAGGAGTCGTTATACAAAACAATGCAGGCTTTCGCCCCCTGATCAGATTTCAGGTTGTTAGTTTCAACCCAGGCAAGGTGTGAATACAGGTCACTCCTGGTTGTCAGGTAGAAAAAAGTAAGGAGGCCCACTGGCTGTGGGACATTATATCCTTAAATAAATAAATAAATAAGGAGTAATAGGGAATAAAGTTATAAGGAAACTTCATTTAAAAAAAATCATGTTTTCTTATTACTACTTAATAGAGTCATTCTCAAGTCCAGTGTTCTCCCAACTTTTTGCACCACAGACCGGTTAAATGTCTGGTACTTTTTTTTCCACAGACCGGTCATTAAGTTGTGGCAGATAAATACCCCTAGATAAAATGAAATGACTGGTGTTCTGAAATATTTCCCACCTATAAAATCTTCCTACCCAAATTAACTGTGCATGCCCACAATAAGGGTTTCCTACTTGCACACAGCCTACTATTTCTCCTACCAGACCGTATACAAGGTCAGAATCTTGTATCAATGACTTGGTGTAATTTTAAGTTTATTGTTGTTGTCTTTACTGAGAAAATATTTCCTAATCAAATATAGTTGCATTATCATGATGGAATCCTAGCCATTCTATTGTTCAGTTCATATGGGTATGGATCAAGTGTGAGTAATGGACAGCTGGGGCCAAGAAAATGCATGATTTCTCTGCGGCCCAGCACCAATTCACCCACAGACCGATATGGACAGCCCAGTGGTTGGGGCATGTGCCTAAGTCCACTGAAGACATTAGGCAACATTAAGGTTTTGAAAATGAAGATTGCACTGAATGTCAACTGACACAGCCCTCTGTTTACTCCAAGGCCTTCAGAAGGAACAGCACAATTACACAATCACTAAATCGACTTTTAAAAGATTGTAAGTTTTACAATTAAAATTAAATTTCTTTACATTCAACAAGTTCACATAAACCCCTCATCGTTAAAACACGACAGCATGCCGACGTCCTACTTGTTGGATTTGATGATAAATTGAGTGATTTCATTATAAGTGTCTAACAAATGTACTGATTATACACCGATTGTACTGATTAACTGACGCAACCACATGACTGAAGTCAGACTTACCTAAGAGGGGTGAGGTTTCAGGACATTTTTCCAGCTTCTCAACTTCTGGCTCAATCTGCTGTTGGACTACGGCGTTAGGTTGCTGGCTCTGGACCGTGGTCAATGCTGGGATCCCGGAGTCTTGTATTTGCTGGCTCGCATGTCTACTACTGCCGCCGCCTCCGGACTGTTGTTTCTGGACAAAGGCAAAGCGGATGTCCAGGGAGCGGACATAGAACACGAGGGTGACAGAAATGTGGACCAGGCAGAGTAAGACCACCACCTTACAGGTGCTGTGGATAAGGTAGAAGTCTGTGCGTCTGGAGAGCGTCATGAGAGCGGAGAATCAAACCGAGCACGGGCGCCGCCGCTCGGCCACAGAGACGCCGAGAAGAGGAAGGAAAAACCGGGGGGCTTGGGGAGACCAGACAGCAAGGAACGTTAGCTGCTATTTCTAGTCATCGTCCTCGGTGGCGTCACATCCAACACGCCGGACTTTAAATATTTACAAAACTGAGATAAAAAATAAAATTTCCAAATAGTGTCGCAACCAAAGTTATAACGGGGCGAACATCAATCCGTTAGCTGAGGCTAAAGCTACGCGGGTGTCGAGTCCAGACCCCCGTCAGAAACTACAGACGAAAAAGACATTAACAACAGGAGAGTTTCTTCTGGGGGAAAAAAATAAAAAACGAAAACCCGAATGTATCCCTTCAGTACAAGGACGACACTTTTCCACGCAGACAAGACTGAGTGAGTAGGGTCAAAACCTACTCGTCAACTTCTTTCGTTGGGTGACGTCACACTTCCGGCTGCAGTTTGAGATATAAGCAGCCAAGCTGGAATTTTTTTTTTCCATTTCCCCTTTTGTGTGAGTCAGAGTAGTCGGGCCTTCAGGTGCTGAGAGGAACCAATGCAAACAGCGGCCGAGCACACAGGGCGTGTCAGTCACACACGCAGAGAATGACCGATACCGTTAGACAGATAATTTTATACTTCATACTGTACTGCCACGGTATACTGTATATCTACTGTTGGACTAGCTAAGAGTTAGTTCATAAACGGCCAACAATATATATACATACACACACAAATATATATTTATATAAACCTAACTCCATATATATACATATGAACACATATATATATATATATATGAACACACATATATATATATATGAACTCTCCTCTCCTCTGTTCATATAATATATATATGAACAGAGGAGAGAGATATATATATATTTATATATATATAATATATATATGAATACTGTATACTATACTGTACTGTATACTATGAATATATATTCATAGTATACAGTATATATATATTGTATATATACACATACATATATACATATGTATGTGTGTATATATATGAATATACTGTATATTGGGATTTTTCACAACATGATTCTACTGCAGTAATGCTTTATTCTGCACAGATGACTAACTCCCATCTATGCCACTTGGGAGTTAGTGGCTCGGTCACGTGACACCTATTGCAGTGCTGTATGCACAAAACACAGGTGACACAGGTGAATATTGTTGGTGTCTATCCCTCATGTAAACACTAGCACACTTGTGTCATTCCACATCAAGCCAAACGCAAATCATTCAAATGAAGTGGTGTCAAGATATTAATACATGTTACTGCAAGTAAATATTTTTTATTTGAGTAAAAAATATTGTTTATTGTTGTGTAATAAAATAACCTTTCATTTATCAGGTTAAATAAAATCTGCTGCATCTGATTTATAATGCAATATAAGCTCTCCTGGGCCATACAAACTGACTTGGTGGCCACATTTGGGCCATGGGCCTTGAGTTTGACACGTATGATCTAAAAATGAACCCATTGGTTTTACTGATGTTAGAACTGAATGACATGGATGGGTTTCATTAATAGGAGATGAGATATGAAGGTAAGCACAGAATTCTATGGTAATCTCTCTAAACAATACATTATTTCATCACCAGAGAAAGTGTGAACAGTTTTCCTATAAAATTACAATCATGAGGAGGCTAACATTGTGTACAATAGTTTTTTTTATTAAGAATTATCACCAGGTCTGTGCAAATTCCCATGACTTCGCCATCAAAGAGACCAGCTGCTGAAAGTAAATGTAAACCACAGAAACATGTCACTCAAACTTTCTGTAACCTCAGAAATGTCACATAAACATGAACACAAACTGAACAAGAAGTTCCCCTCTCCTGCCAGAGAAACAGCTGCACAGTTGTGTTTCCTCCAAACACTATGCATCCAAAGTGTACACAGATGTAAGGAGAGCAAATTGTTCTCAGCTGGATAGAAGAAGTCCAGCCAAAGAAAGTTTAAGACTTGCTCAGTTTCCCGTACAGAAATAACAAGTATGCAAAACAAGAAAGCAGACGCCTAGTTAAAACAGTACAGAGCATGCTCACAAAATAAGAAATGCAACAATGTGATGAGGACAAGGGGCAAATTAATGCTTAACATATGAGTAGAACTGTTCAAGAAATGAACCAGATAAAGAGATGAATAAAACTTTATTAATCCCTCTGGAGTGTCTTTTAAACTTTATGGCTCCAGCAGCAGAAAGGAGCCGATACAATAAAATACAATACAGACATGAGAAAAGGTTGAGCGTGTAAGACCTGAACAGTGAACAGTGGAGTTCAGTAGATCAGTAGGTTAGTAGTAGATAGATGGGATAATGGTAGTAGTATTCGTGCATAAGTATGTAATAATCAATCAACATTGGTTAGCATCTCAAATATAATTGGTAATAAATTTACAACGTCAGTTTTAATATTGGGTTTAGTTTGTATTATAGTATTATCTGTATACATATACGCCAAGATATGCATACATGTATACATACACGCACATATTTAGGTATATATAGCATGTACACATAAATATGACACCGTGCAGCACATACAGTATGCACAAACATTCATTGGCTACAAAGGGAAAAAAGGTATCTTGATAAATTAACATAAATTTAACTTTATGAATTTAAATCCATATGACCATATGGAATTAACACTTCATTAAACATTTCGACTTTGAAAACCAACCAAACAACAAAGGAAAACTACAGCAGGCCCATTACAAAGACATCAAGTGCAGTCAGTGAAGACCTACAAAAGAAACAGGGTTGAGATCAGATTCTAAAAGAACGTGACATAATATGTCTTGTAATAAGACACTGGCTCACACTCGAGTATGTTGTAATCAAACACATAATAGTTATATCAGTGAAGAATAGAATGGACGTGGTGTGATGTTTTGTGTTGAAGCTCAAAAGATAAACCATTTAATGTATTTTAATAGCAGCCGCCTGTCCTGCCAGACGGCACAGAGGGCTTTAAAGCCTAAACAATAGGAAGGATAAAACAGGGAAATATTCTCAGGATACTTTTGCTGTTTGGCTGATGCCTTGATGAAAACCAGGTGTGCTGCTGTGGAGGAGCCACAGTGGAATGAGTAAGAGGACACCGTGAAGCACGCCTTACAACCATAAAGAAAGACAGAGAGGAGGGGCAAACACAGAGGACAGAAACTGCCCCCTGCTCCACTGCAGGTATTGAATACTCACACGTGGATTCTTCTTCTCATAATGCCTTGTCCCCTCCCCAGGGGTTTCCACTGCGAGTCAACAGTACAATATCTAAGTTAGCACAGACACACACACACACACACACACAAATATATATGTTTATAACAGTATGTACATGTATATTTTACAAAAAAAAACTATACTCTTTTTTAGAAAAAAAAGTATTATTGTAGTTTACAAGTATATTTTTAACAAGCCCGGTGCCAAAATAAATGTGGGGAGTAAAATGCAGAAGGGCCCTTTTTTGACGATTAACGGGATACATTTTATTTTTTATTTAATAAAAATCGTTAAAATAACACTAACTCTGTGACTGTGTAGTTTAAAACGGAATAAGATTAGACATGTAGATCTAGCGGTTATTTGAAATCGATGTGGCTGTTCGGTACATATTCTTACACAAAGGCACCATCTAGTGGCTTTAGATTGTAGAGCACAATAAAAATTGTTCATAGATTTAAAATAATATAATCAAAAACATTATCAAATTATAAAATAAAAATATTTTTTTAAAAATACCATAGCAAGTAATTATATTGAATTGTTGACTACCACACAACAATTAGACATAATGAATTCGTTCAAAATTATGACGATTCTTAAGCCGATCCGTATAATTGTTTTAAGAATTTATGATTAAATCATTTTTTTATAATTTCTGCAAACTTTAACCTATTTTCGAACTTTTTTTTAGTTTCTAGTGTGTTTTTACTCTCCCACCTTGTGCCAGGGCAACGTGCTGACGTCACGGCCTTACGTGGCGGTTCCGTGCTGCTGTGTAGGAATGTGCGGAAAGTTGTTCGACTCTACTTTAGTCAACGTTCGTCGCCGAGGATAGCAAAAGAAAAGCGGACAGAAGTTGACGGAAATTTGGTGAAACTTGGTAGCGCAGAGTCGGTAAGTTGTACCGGGTAGTGATTTGTTCAGTGTCGGGCAGAGGACAACTCTAGGGCGGCGGCTGGAGAAGTTTGAGGGAAGTAAAAGTAAAATGGAGGCGCTGTCCGGGGCTGATCAGGACCATGGCTAACACTCGGTGGTCGCGTTATTTTTAAAATTTGCGGCCTCACGTTGCATCAAACTTGTATTCGGAGTTCGCAGAGATACGCTTCATGATTAAATCAGACACTTCTGATTCGATATGAAGTAATAAGTAGTTTACAGATGTTTACGCGTGTGCAACAGAAATAGGTTATCGATAGAACCGGTTGTAACGCTTCCCCAAAACTACACGAGGAATAAAAAAGTCGTTAAACTTGTTGTGCTCTCACTGAAACAGGCGAAAAGAACCTTGAATCAGTTTTCTGACGTCTACGTTGTGAGCTCTAGCTGCTGCTATCACATTTCACTTCCTTAAACCACATTTTAACACACTTCGTAACGTATTTACGTTTCCACTTGTGTTGTAATGTGCCGTTAAGAGAAAGTATGTTTCGTTAACTGCATTAAATGCTACATTGATAATTGGTCTGCGTAGTTTCGGTTCTTTTACAAACTTTTTGTTTGTGTCGCTGTCGACTGAGATGTGGTGCTGTTTCAAAATGGCGGACAGACTCATTTTGAGTGAGAGTTTTTTTTTTTACCTCCGTCAATTTAACCAATGACGTTCAAATGTAACAATGACGCGTTTTATCTTCGTTATCATGGATACTAAATTTTTACCATGGAATATTTTTGTAAAACTATTTTAGTTCCAAAATTTGTGGCTGCATCAAACAAGTGCAAAATATTTTTATGTATTTATCCTTTACAAGAACAACCATTTATTTTTAGATTGTTGATTTGTCTAAGGCTAGTAAAAGGCTGATTAAGTATCGAAAATTACCTTTTCTTTTACTGTTGTTTGGCATCAGACTGACTCTGACCTTACCTTTGTTTGCAGCTCTTTGCAGCGCGATCGTGACAAACCAAGATGGCTGCCCAAACGGCATTTCCAGTAGATATGTTTCCTGTGGGCGTGCCTGTGCTGGAGGGGAGTCCCAATATCAGTGACATGTCCAAGAACACTCTGCCTGCCCCACAGCTGGTTATGCTGGCCAATGTGGCAGCAGTGACTGCAGTTGGAGAGACGGGCGGCTGTGATGGCAGCACAGCTGATGAGAAGGAGATGATGGAGCTGAAGACGGTGTCCAGCAGCTACTCAGACAGTGAAGATGAGGGTGTCATTAGGTCAGTGTCATCAAGCAGTCATCCACCTGTGAAATGCATTTAATTTCTGGATCTAGTCACAGTTTATTTTATTAAAAATATTTCCTCTGGCCTGTGACTTCATGACAGTTTTTCATTGTGGCCCACTGTGAAATTGAGTTGGTTAAAAAAAGAACCATTTTCAAACTATCCAACTAAACTCCTTTGATTCACCTTAGTAGTAGGTATTTAACAAGTTTTTGATATCTATGTAACCAAACCAGTTCATTTGTATGCACTAACGCTGCCTGTTTATGCTTTTTAGATATAGTTATGACAACCAGAACAATGTGGAGGTCTGCATCGTGGAGTACCCTGAGTCTCCAGGTTCCACCAATGCCGCAGCTGGTAATGGAAAAAATGCGGCAAACGCAGAGGACAACAGTAGTGACAAAGTGGAAGACCTGTCTAAACGTCCTCAGTCCCAGCCTACCACTAAAAAACCTCAGCATGAGAACATCCAGAGTAAGGAACGAGCCCCCGTGGCGATGGAGAGCAGCAAGAAGAAGAAACCGTTTCACTGTAAACCATGTCACTTCCAAGCACAAAGTGAAGAGGAGTTTGTTAAACACCTGGGCACCCACAGTGCCAGTAAGTTAATGGTCGTAAACCGCGTGGAAGGGCGCAGCAAGACCAGGAGCGGTGGAGCACAGACGCCTGAGGACCAAGTGCCATCAGGGGAGGAGACAGGCAGCGGTGCTGATACTGGATCAGGGGCTGCAGCAGGGGAGATCAAAGGGCTGATCAGGTGTGAGAGATGTGGATACAACACCAACAGATATGATCATTACATCGCACACCTGAAGCATCACAGCAAGGAAGGAGAAGATCACAGGTAACTCAGCCACAGTGCAGCAGTGTGTGTCCATTAAAAAAGTATCCTACTTGTAACTTGGAAAACTTGTGTGTTGGGGAGTTTGTACAAAAATCAACTAATAGAAATGTTTCTGTCTGCAGAGTCTTCAAATGCACCCTCTGTCCTTACACAACAGTGAGTCAGTATCACTGGAGGAAACACCTGAGGAATCATTTTCCCAGTAAACTCCACACCTGCTCTCAGTGTTCCTACTTCTCCGACAGAAAGAGCAACTACATCCAGCACATCCGCACACACACAGGTGGGTCCGCAAACACCACCCATAGCACCACCCATACCTATTCACCCGTCTGTGATTATCAGCATATCTAACCTTAAATTTGTTTGTTGCTTTTCAGGCGTGCGTCCCTTCCAGTGTCTGTATTGTGACTATTCCAGTGCACAGAAGACACATTTGACCCGACACATGAGGACACACTCAGGTGAGTTGTTCGTAGGCTGTTTATGTCAATATCTATGTTGTTAGTTGGTCTTTATATGAAGCCATTATCATGTTTGATGCCAACACTGTAGTTACTAAGTTAACTTGGAGAATACAGTTCATATAGGATTTTTTCTGTCAACTTACTGTTGAATTTTGTGTGTGCTTTTCTTCCAATGGTTCAGAGGACTAACATGGTAAAGTGTCTTAACCCAGAGCCTGTGTGTGTTGTGGTTTCTTTGTGCTGTGTTTCCCCGCATGGTCAGAAGCTTCTGTATATCATTTATTCAGTTTTCCTTCTTTTCCTTTCTACTTGTCCCTTTATTCAGGCGTTGCTACAGCAAGTCAACAATGTCCATCTCCCACTGTCCTCTTTGTCCTCAACTCTTACCTCCAATTACCTCCATGCCCCCCCTTTTTGCATCCATCAATCTCCTTTTTGTCTCCTACCTGGTAGCTCCATCTCTAGGATCATTCTTCTACCAATGTCTCCACTGTCCCTCCTCTGGACATGTCCAAACCATCTCAATCTGGCTTCTGTAGCTTTTCTCCAAAGCTTCCTATCTGTGTTGTCCCTCTAATGTCCTCAGTTCTGATCCTGTCCACCCTCGTCTCTCTGTGTCCTAGTGTCTCTAATCCATCCAATATTACCAAACACTGCACAGTTATGACACTAGTCAAACATTAGTCAAACGTTTATTGAAAACCACCTTGAAAAGGGTCAAAATTAGAGCAGTAACAGCAGCAGCTTTAACAGTTGCTTAGATCAGTGATGTTTCCATCACAGTGATTCAGTTGCAGCTGTTTGCATGAACCTCCATTGTGTCTGACTCTTCAAAACCTCCAGGTCATAACATCAGACTTCTCATTCTGCAGGGGAGCGTCCCTTTAAGTGTGAGAGCTGTAACTACCTGGCAGCCAATCAGCACGAGGTGACCCGCCACGCCCGGCAAGTCCACAATGGGCCCAAACCCCTGTCCTGCCCATACTGTGACTACAAGACGGCAGACCGCAGCAACTTCAAAAAGCACGTAGAACTCCACCTCAACCCCCGTCAGTTCCTCTGCCCACTCTGCAAATACGCCGCTTCGAAGAAGTGCAACCTGAAGTATCACATTAAATCCCGACACGCTGGCTGTGACGTCTCCGTAGACGTCTCCAACGTCAAGTTGCGTGTCAAGAAAACAGAGTCTGGAGGTTTGGAGGAAAACCCCAGTACTAAAACAAATAAACAGGATAGTTCTTCCTGTGTGGAGGACGACTTTGACATGGGCGATGATGATGTGGAAGAGGAGGACGAGGAGGAGATTGTCTCAGAGTCAACTCCTATCAATCTTTCGATCAGAAAGAGCAGTCGGTCAAGTGTCAGCCAACCAAGTGAAACACCTGAAAAGTCCATCAAGAAACCCAAGGTCTGTTCAGAGAAAGATAAAACCCCCAAACCCAAAGATAAAGTCGAACCAGAGAAGAAAATCTCTACAAGACAGAAGAAGACAGAAAATCGTGGAGAATCTGCAGCTGCAGCCACTGGAAACCAGGCAGAGACTCCACCTACCATCAGGAGAAGAGTCAAGAAATCTGTAGTTGTCAATGAGCAAGAAGCTGTAGCCGTGGATCTGCAAGACCAACGAGAGACAAGGACAGAAAAACTGGACGGAGCAAGAGCCAAGGACGATAGGACCTCCAAGCAGAAGAAAGAGGAGAAGGCAAAGTCTCCGAAAGACAAAGAACAGAAGAATGGCAACAGCAGAAAAGAGAACAAAGGTGTAAACAAGACCAGACGGTCTGGGTCAAAGAAAACTGAGATCATTCCAGAAACGGTGGAAGAAACTCAGCAGAAACCAGAAGCTCAGGAGAAAGTTCAGAAAGCAAAGACTGTGAAAGACAGGGCAGGAAAAAGAAAAATCTCAGAGATTCTGGATTTGTCTAGCAAGAGTTCACCTGAGGCTGTGGTCAAGCCCAAACGACTAAAAACTACATCCACCACCACCACCACCACCAAGAAGGTTCTACCGGAACCTTCTTCAGAAGAGAATACCACGGTTAAAACCCTCGATAAGATGCCTAAACCCACTGAAACAGTGGTCGCAAGTGTGGAGAAGAAAGACAAATGTGAAAACAACCAGACAGGTCCTCAACACAAAGACATTGATGATCAGCCAGACACTGAGATGAGTGAGCTCCCACCAACACCCACACCAAGCCCCCCAGTGTCTGAAAACCTCTCAGAAAAATTTGCATCTCCACCCACCTCTTCGTCAGGTGAGGACACACCCACTCCAACTAAAGAACGCACCGCTCCGACCTTCCTCAAGCCCACTTCTCCACCGCCTCTGCTGATTCCTAATCTGCGGACCAAACCTGCAGACCCTGAAGATGATGAGGGAATCCACAGCAGCCACGAAGGAGGAAGCGATATCAGCGACAGCGCGTCCGAGGGCAGCGATGACTCGGGTCTCAACGGGGCCAGATCAGGTAAGATGGCCAACGACCCCGAGACCCCCACCGAGGAAATCCCAACCCCAACGGAGCTGAAGAGTCACCTGTGCATCTTCTGTGATCGCACTTTTCCGTTGGAGGTGACCTATCGCCGCCACCTGAACCGTCACCTTGTTAACGTTTACTACATGGATAACAGAGCTAACGCCCAAAAGTGAGCCAGACATTCTCCTAAAATGGACAAAAAAAAACGGTTCTCTGAGACAAGAACTTATTGTTTGTTTTTTCTGCTTTTGTAAATTTAAGTCTCAAATGTCTCCCTTTTTGTCCTCCTCTTACAAGATTAGTGTCAGTATTTCAGAGACTATAAGTATGTTCCAATTGTAGGTATTCCCTCATATGAATCAAATTACACAACCCCGTGGAATTCATCCTCAAGGTAAAATAAGATCTTCACTGTAGACAATAAATCCATAAGCCGTTGAGAGCTGACGAGGACATGCAATAAAAAAACTGAGATATCAAATATTTTACTATAAAATCCATTCTCTTTAGGCGCCCCCTGTTGGTTGTGGAGGATTTTGATCTGTTCTGTACATTTCCTGTTAATTCTTTACTGTGATTGTCGCACTACATAGGTTAGAACTACAGCTATAGTGAAGTCAATGTGCCTTTTTATTTTATTTTTTTTTTGCTTTGAAAAACATCTGTGCCTTTGACAATCAAGTCAACCATGTTGGTGGGGCATTTTTTAAGCTCCACCCATTGTGTGTATTGATTCAATATTATAGCCAAGTCATGCTCTGTAAATACTGTATTATTGTGCAATAGTAAATGCCAAAGTGAAGAGAAGGAAAGACATTGGAAAACATCAGAATTACTGCCAGTGATGAGAAAGTGTTCAAAGCAGCTGATCTGTTCGTTGTGGCTTCTCCACTCTACTGTCAAGGAATAACAATATCTTTTTACGTTTTCATGTTTTTTTTTGCTTTCTCTTTTGACCAAAGTAAAATCTTGTGACTTTAGAATACCAAGATTGAGAGTTCTTCACAATGTAATGTACCGAACTAACTTTTTGTAAACAGATTTGTTTTTGTGGCGTTTGGTTTTTAAACTGTATTTAGTCAGAAATAAGTTCCACAAATACACAATATTACAAAAGTATTTCTGTGATTCTTTTTTCATTTTATGTCAACCAAAAAAGGGGGACATATGATCACTTTCAGTCTATTGGAAAACAATAAATTAAAAATAACAAAGTAGTTTAGTATTTACAGATAGTATATAGAAAAACATTGCATTCCTCATCTATTCTGCTGAGACAACCAACACCAGTTGCTAAAGTCTGAAGTGGTCGTAAAGTGAGAGTCACACACATCCGTCACAACAGTCCAACATCAGTCCACCACTAAGTTGTATATTAAAGGTGGGTTCAGTCCACTCCACCAACAAGGCTTTGCCTTTATCGTTTCTTGACCTTCAAACTCTCGTCCACTAGGGGTCGTGGCTTCAGTAATTTGTAGGCAACGGATTTGTGGATACGTTTCCCTTTCACAGTAACAATGCGAGGAAGCAGCGGAGGTGTTCTCACGCTGTAACGGACACCAGCTGGACCGTGAACCCTGAGTGTTACCTCCTCGTCTTCAACGGCCGTCACAGCAACCCAACCTGCAGACAGAGGAAAGGACCGTAAATCAGCCAAGAAGGGACAAACTATGGTTCCAAAAACAGCTGGATTTTGTGGCGTTTACCTGCAGATGTCAGAGTGACGTCAGCAGCTGCTTCCAGGTGGCCACGTCCCTTTAACTTGATTTCTTGAGAGACCAACTTCGGAAATTGCTTCATACGTTCTGTACCCCCTATTGGCACCTGAACACATCACCACACAGAAGCATAAACCATTGAATTAAAGATATGTCAGGTTTTTGAGTGCTTTGTTTTCCCTCGGTTTTAGGTAAAGTGACAGAGAGAGCCTCAGTTAGCAGTAGTAACTAAATACTGTATTCTAACGTGAACAACGGTCATGTGACTTACTCCAAGCAGAACGTTTCCAGCATGTTTTTCATAAATACTATCAGCTTTTTCCAGACTGGTAGTGTGAACTGGGACAGAATCTGCAGCCACAACTGAAAACCAGCACGACTTTTGTCCCTGCAGCCAAGGACAAGAACATAAAGTGCTAAATTACACAACAATTTAACATAAAACAATATTTAATTTACATTATGGCATTAATAATTCAATAACTGTGTATAAAAACACTGAGCAAAGTGCAAATTTACCTGCAAGAAGTCAATCCTGGCTATGCCTCCTACAAACAATGTCATTTCAGGCTTAAGCACAAAAGTGCGTGGTACGATGGCAGTTGTAGGAACCACCAACTTCACTTCCTGTTCAGTTAGCAGCTCCAGGACCTGGAAAGAGAGACAGGGGTGTGATTGTAGCCCCACCTACTGGCCGTATGACTCAGTGGATTCAGGCTTCCTTACATCATTCTCCTTCATGATGCCCGGTGTGTCATGTAGCCAGTGAGCCTCCTTCAGCTCGTTGTAAGTGAACTTCTCTATTTTCTGACTGTCTTCTAAGAAAGAGTACAGTCAGATAAAGGCTCTTAGAGACAGTCAACAGCCAAGACACCACCAGGGTCCTCACCTGTCTCTGCACTGTTGTCCTGTTGGTCATCCTCGCCAAAGGCCAGACTGTCTGGATCAAACTCTACTTCATTTAATTTGGTCTTAGCTCCAAATGTTCTGCCAACCCGACCTGCGTTGATGGACAACAGAGAAAGAAGAAATTATATTTCTGCCCAAGGATGATTTATATCCGTCTTTACACAGAAGGAACATTTGCAATATTCGGACTGGCCACTACATCAAAGCTGACAAAAAGGTACTTTAAAAATACTTTTTCTAATCACCTCACTCCTGATCAAGTCATCATCAGTTTCTAAACTCCTCCACCTTCGTCACCTCCTTGTAACCTCACGATTCCACTGTTCTCCCGTTCATTTACACATAAACACTACTACCTACCTACTAAATATCCCTGCTTCATTAACTGTTCCATTCTGTGATTTTCTTCTCGTGACATCTCAGTATTCCATGTGTTAAGCCGGTCCAGGCGCCGCATCATTCTGTATGGTGTTGGGTTCATGATAGGGAACTTCAACAGGTTCAGTGTGGTCCCTAAACGCATCAAAGCCAAAAAAGAAAAGACAGAATCACAAAATTACTGGGATAATTAAAGAGCAACCATCAATGTCTCCTAACGGACAATAGTTAATCAAAGTAGCGCCAATATTATTTATAGTGAATGTATTATTAATAACATAAGGCTGGTAGGGACGTTCTTACCAGGCCACGGAGAGATGGTCGCCTTCTGGATGATGTTACTGGCCTTGGTTTTGCAGAAGTCTGACTCCAGCAGTGTGTTGAAGAGTGTGGACTTCCCAGCATTAGCTATTCCCACCAAATAGACGTCCCCTTTGTACTTCCAGGAGCGCTGCAGGCTGGAAATCAGTGCCTCCACACCATAGCCCGTCTTGGCACTAATCAGATGGACATCAGTGATCTGGTCCCCAAACCCCGCCTCCTGGCAGTAAACAACAAGCTGATGCTTTATCCGCTTCAGATAATCAGGTGAATCTGCAGGCAGCAGGTCCGCCTTGTTACCAAGTACGACCACATGTTTGTTGGTGCCGACCAACTGTGGGAGGTCAGGGACAATGGTTTGCGGTACGTCCAGGAGATCCACAATGAGCAGGACAAGCGCCTTAACGGGTTTTATCTGCTTGACCACCTCCCGGTACTCCTCCTTGGACACCTGCAATTCCAGCGATTTCCTGTGGTGAGTAAGTAGGTGGCAGCGCTGACAGGTCGCTCCTTCAAGACCTCCATCCTTAAGCAACACCTTGTATTTCTCATTGGGTATGTAACCTGGAGTGTGGACAGCAGTGCAGTGCAGCAGGGCGCCACAACCTGAACAGGGAGTACAGCTTATGGGCTCATCAGCATCAGGTGTTCCAACGATTTTGTGCTCCCTCTTCGTCTTTGCCTTCTTCTTTTTAGTTTTTGCCCTCACAAGGCTTTCATCCAGGGGAAACTTAACGTCCTGGAACTCGATGAGAGCGTCAGACTCCTGCTGGGCCTCGTTCTTCAGAGTGGTCAGTTGACTCTCCAGAGATCTCAAGTGCTTGGGATGATGCGAGGGAGCTGGGGATGAGGCAGAGGTCCTGGCAGGGGGGGAGGAGGATGATGATAGTGTCTGCATCTGTAGAGCTGCATCTCTCTCTTTATCAACAGCCTCATCATCTGGATGAAGAATAATTAGAGGTAGACCCAGAGCTGACATAAATATAACTCCGTCATAATAAGGATTTTTTTCATCTACATCTTCTATTAAGAAAAGTAAACTCTTTGTCATTGTGACATTGTAATCCCCACCACTGCACATGACCTCTGTATTTAACCCACCACCAAAATGATTAGTGGGCAGCTATGAGTGCCCGGGAAGCAGTGAGGTGGGGACTCAGTGGACCTAGAAACAACATAGAAGCTGGTGGGGTCGAACACAAAACCCTCCGGACTCAAGTCCGGCCCCTTAACCACTCAGTAGTAGTAGTTTTCCTGTTTTCTATATTTTCTATTTCTATCTGCTCTTAAACCGAAGTCTAAACCACACTAACTGTTCCTCATTGTATCCAGTTCTGCTCTTACCAATCAGGTCCACAAAAACGAACTCTTCCTCCATGCTGGGGTCTGCGGTGAGGTTCCGGATTCTCCTCCTATCCCTGCTGCTGTACTGACGGACCGGACTAGAACCACAGTTCGGCTCTGAGCCCGTAAACACCCGGCCAGGAGCAGCGCTGAGCCCCCGCGGTACGGAGCCCCGGGCGAGACATACCCGGGAGACATGGAGCAAACGGGATACGAGAGCCATGGTGGAGATACACACCTCTCACCTTGGAGACAAAACACACGCGCTGGCTGCGGTGTGTACTGTCTTACTTCCTGAACGGACGTGACGTCATTTTATGATCCCGTCGCTACAAAGTAATAACAAAAGTAAAAAAGTTTTAGTTTCTGAAACAGAACGTTATAACATGTAGGTGACTGATATTAAATAGAGAAATGTTTTTAAGAACTTGCATTAAGGCTTTGAAGAATAAAACCAAAAACTAAGTTCATCCAGACGCGTGTGTTTTTGTGAGCGGAAGTGCAACAGGGAGTCAGGGAGAGTCAGGGACAGTTAGTTGGACAGTAAGGAATAAAAGTCCTCCGCTCTTTCTCTCGTTTATCCCCAGTCCTGACAGTTCAGTTCAGATCTAAGATGAACGGAATCAGAAGCTTTTTACTTAAATCAGCTGCTGTCAGAGCTGCACAGGTGAGTTAAAATCCAATAGAAACTCTTTCAACTTGATGTTATTGTCCGCAATTGTAATGATGACGACTCAAAATAGGACAACTTCAGTGACACGAGTTGAAGCCAGAATTGCTCGAAACTTTACAGCAAATACCAGTGTTAACTAAACAAAAATAAACATGTTTTCTTAAATTCCATTACAATTCAAGTCACTATATTGCTGTATTAATACTGTATTCCAGAGAGAACTCTCATTGGGATCAGTTACCCCTGTTTGTAGTCTGATATAAGTTGTTTTTTGTAGCTATAACGTTGTTTTTAAAACGTCAGAGTTTCACACACGTGTTCTTCCGTTTGTGTTTGTTTTTTTTGGGACACACACTATAAGACACGGTGATAACCACGACAGCCGTAGTTACTACATATTTTATATTATTGTTTAGAAACATTAGTGGTTCACGGTGTGGCGTTTCGTATCTCTATTCTAAATGAGGACGACTTGTTTGTCCTTGTCCTCTGGACTGACATCAGTGACCAGGTTAGACCGTAGTGGTTGAACATTTACAGAAAGAAACAACAGCAGCTACGGAATCCTCATGTTTGACGGGAACCTGAACGCACCATACCAGCTCATGGCCATGGTCACGTAATTTCATGTCATTTTATATTTTATTCAGCAGGTGGCAGCACCGGACCGATCATTCCGTAAAATAAATATTAATGGAATCAACACCTTGAATGGAAAATAATCTGTTACCAATCTGTTTCTGTTTGTTTTTCCTATTTTTCGTCGGTAATTTCTGATGTTATTGTGCAACAGGCTTAGGTTTGTTCTTCTAAGTTTGTCTCTAGTCTTGTATCCTATCTCTGTGTCTGTGTGACCTGTTCCGTGGTTTCTCCATCTTCAGCCTCGTGTGTCTATGTCCACTGGGCATCAGCAGCAAAACCAAACTTTCTACGAGTTCCGCAACTACTGCCTGCACCCTCATCAGAATGCTTCCTTTCTTAAACTGACCAAAGAGAAAATCCACCTGCGCACCGCACACTCACAGCTGATTGGCTACTGGAGTGTCGAGTATGGCGGCCTCAACCAGGTCTTCCACATATGGAAGTACGGTGAGAGTGAGGCTCCAGCTACTGCCGCTGCGTCTTTGTCTGTGTTCTTTAACAGGTCTTTGACTTGTGAAATCTGATCTCAGATAGCTACGCTCAGAGGGCGGCTGTGCGAGCAGCATTGGCTCAGGATGTCACATGGAACTCAGAGTATCTCTCCAAGGCTTCACAGATGATGATGAGCCAGGACAATGAGGTCACCTACCTGGTTCCATGGAGTGATTTAAAGAATGCCCCACAGGATGGGGGTAAGCCAGATCCCATTATCAGACAAACACGCTCTGGCATTCACGGTGAAGTTTGTCACTGAACTGTTTCAGGCGTCTATGAGCTGGTAACTTACCAGATGCGTCCTGGCGGTCCAGCCGTTTGGGGTGAAGCCTTCCAGGCCGCACTGACCTCTCGTGATGCACCGGGGTATGGGAAACTACTGGGTGCCTTTCACAGTGAGGTCGGCCTCCTTAACAGAGGTAATCTGGGGGAAAAAAAGCCTGACATTAATCATAGTGCAAGAAAAGATAAAGAATGTACCTAAGAAAAGAACTGTCTGCGTGTGTTCCCAGTTCACGCCCTCTGGTGGTATGAAAGCCCTGACCTTCGTGCTGAGCTACGTCACAAATCTCACACTGATGCCCGAATGGTTGCTGCAGGTATGACACATTAGCAAGGAAAGTTTAAATAATAATCCTTCAGAATAAACAGTAAACCAATAAAAAACAAGTTGAAACTGGGTCAACAACACATATTTTTTTGTGTGTGTACTTCTTCTTTTCCTTTCTGCTTGACCCTTTTTTTAGGGGTTGCCACAGCGTGTGTTTTTTGTGTGGTACAATCAATAAATAAGGGCAAGGGTTTTTAAAGGTCTAACAGTTGCGAAAACATAAGCACAATGGGGTCAGCAGGGACCAAAGAAGAAAAGAAATGATGAAGCTTTTGCAAAACTGCTGAGTTACTAAAAGCTCTTCCAGATTTGCTCTATGACATACATACAGTTTGGTCAACATGGTTGTTGTCCTCCGATTTCCCTGCCTGTCTTTGAAAAGAACTTGTGATTAACTCTTTCAGTCCAAAGTCCATGGAGGAATCATTTCTTTCATATTGACTTCAGCAGTGAGATTGATCAGGCTGATTAGCTCTATCAACTTTAATCTGGGGGGAATAAAAAATAGAAGTGAAAACTGATACTTCTGTTGTAAAATGCCTTGTTTTAAATTTGCTGATCTGTGACTGTGCTTTTCACTTCATTGCATTTTGTGATCATCAACACAGACAGGAAGGTTTGGAAAAAAAGGCTAGAAAAGACAGTTTGGACTTGTTCAGAGGAGGGACAGTGGATACATTGGTAGAAGAATGATCCAAGAGATGGAGCTACCAGGTAGGAGACAAAGAGGATTTTGATGGATGTAGTGAGGGAGGACATGGAAGTAGTTGGAGTCAGAGTATAAGATGGAGAGAACAGGGGGAGATATGAAACATGGATTCACTGTGGCTATGCTAAAAAGGGACAAACTGAAAGGAGAAGATCAAGATTGCATGTAGTGATCAGTAAACCGACAGATAACTTATTGGTATCTGTGTGTCACCTTTTCTCTCTTTCAGTCAGAGAAGGTGTGGCCTACCTGGAGTCCCAGAGGAACAAACTACTGTTTGCCTGCGCTTTCTCCCCCATGAAATGATTGATTCTTTCTTTAAACTGTACTACCAGAGATGGAGGCTAGTGACTGTAAAATATAATAATGATAGAGATTTAACCAGTAGCACATGCACACTGTACATGAGTCTATGAGGAAAAACAAGGAAACAGGTAGATAAAATCAATAAAAATGTGAAATGTATGAAGTTACTTTGGGTAAACATTCCAGATTGGGTTTTTGGCAAAGCTGCAAAAAAGAGATTTCTGACGTAAATATCATTGACAGAGAGTAAAGAGATGGATGAAGTTAGAATAACGGCTTAACATGTTTGTAATCATTACAATGTGAAATTCTCTTTACTTATGACTTCTTTACTTCCCCGTAGAGAAGTGGAAATGAACTATAAGATAGATCTAATCAGCATACTTTGCTCACAAGAGCCCCTTATCAGATTTTTATAAAATCCTCCTTCCAGTTGGAGTCATGGACTAGTGGAGGAAACTATTTTTAGTTAAGGTTTACTCAAAAGGTTTGCTATCCTAAATTCACTCTATCTCCATTTGAAATTTGGAATGTAAAATGAGATATCATTGCAAAACAAAGGTGGGCGTTTTTCGTTTTTATTCCCACAACTTCGTACAAAGGTACAGACACGTTTTCTTAGACGTGCTGGTGTTGAGCAATCAACAAAAGGTCTGTCCAATCTCATGTCCCATCAGTCGGTTGTTCCAAGAGGAGTCTCTGTAACATTATCTGTAAAACACTCATGGCAGCAGTACCTGATAAGTGATAGAATGTCTTTTCGTTTCTGTACGTCATGGCAAGAGGTGGAAAAAAAAAGACAGTGGGACAAATGGGAAAAAGAACACGACTTTAAGTTGTTGAACTGCCTCTCATTCCCCTAGTGACCTGTGTCCCAGCAAATCAGTATTTTTGTGGTTTGACTGACATGTTAGGAAAACAGCAAAAATGCTGAATGTGCTGTTAGGGTGACTGTGTCAAGGAGTGTGAATGTGATAAACTGCTGAACCCTAATTATTTCCATTAACTAAATGTGTTGAAATGTAACTCTTTAACTAGCATTAACACATTGGCAGTACTTGCCTTTTTGAACTGTAAAAAGGAAGAAATAAATGTAAAAAAAAAAGGTGAAATAAAATATATCAAAAACCTGATCTTGTGGTTGTTTGGAAAAATAATTGAAATGTGCTTTTAGTTTTTATTTTGAGACAAAGTCATCATAAATCACCTTCACTGTTCTGTCAAGTTAACTACATGATGTATCTCAATCATAATAATGTACTTAAAACAACAAAACTATGTGCCCTAGTCCACATTATACGTTTAATTCCATTTGATTTACACAAAATGTATGATATTATTCGATGTAAAAAATAATTTGGAAATATATATGTCCTACACAAATTGGCCGCCTTCGTATTGGTATTAAAGGCCAAAACAGGAAACTTAACTTTACGCTGAAGGGCCAGACCGGAAACCTATCGTGATGGCGTAATACAGTAAAGATTGACGTGCTGGGCTTTTAACCGCAGGCTTCAGCTGTAGCGGCATTTGATTCAGAGGAACCGGCGGTGGAGGAGGAGGTAGTTGCCGGTGCTGGTGTTGCTCAGCTGGACTTACCTAGACTCAGGTACGATACGCATTTTTACTTACTTCACATCACTTTTTACGACTTTTAACAAAACTGCACCGAAGTGATGTCAAGCAGAACCGAGTGTTTCTGCCTTCCTGTCTTTGTGGTAGATTTTTTTCTCTCTCTCTCTCTGTTTACTCTGCTTCTGAAGCGGCTTCTCTTGTTTTTTTTATATGTAAAATGGTAAAAATGTAACTGATGAATATGCAGTTGTTTAATTCACCACAAGAGGCGACAGAGGACTTATGGTCAATTTTTAAGTGGACGGGTTTGAGGTCTTTGTGTGTATTTTTACATATATATATATATTAACGTAGGATACTTAAACTAAAAAAAAGAGTTTAGCCCAAATAAGTTGTATTTCTAATGATGGACTGTAGTCAAAGTGCAATGGTTGATGCTAGGTCTTGTTCTGACAATGGTTTTAACACTGGTGCTCTGAGCCACCTGGGGAGAAATGATCATAAAGAGATGATTATTCCACAGTGTAGTCACTTATTTTTGGCCACATATCACACCTGAAAGATAAATGGAGAAGGTGCCATAAATAGTGATGTCATTCAAAAAAACTGGTCAGGAATTAGGATATTGCATCAGAGTTGTCTGAGGGGAGGGAAACGTGCTCAACCTATGGCAGGAACATTGACAATTATGAGGGTAACACATGTGGAGTTAGTGGAAAACGCTTTAAGTGGAAGTTATTAAAAAGAACATGGAAAACTCTGAGGATGTGAAAGTTAAAAGACTTATCAACAGTATAATAGCATTCACTAAAACCTCTGCCTGAAGAGAGAAGCTCTTGGAGTTTGTGAAAACTTTCCTCAGTTTTGTTTCAGGACCAGTGACTCTGATGATGATGATGCTCTGATAGTAAATTTGTCAGATCATTGATCAACAGTTCCTTCATCTTTGATCAAAGTGATTAAATCATTGGAGTTTAAGGACACACACTTGAGTGTGCATGAGTGCCCTTACTTTCACACACACAGCGGCAGCATTATTCGGCGTTTCCTGTTGTGGATGAACAATGAGAGTCGTCTCATTGTCATCAAAGTCTGTGTGTGTGTGTCGTTGTGTGGGGGGAGACAGGGTCGTCTGTGCTTCAGACACTTGTTAATGAGTTCTACCACAGACCTTTCACCGCCTCCCTCCCCCAGCCCCCACACACACCTTGACTCTGTGGTTGATATTGATCCCATCATGTCAGGGCTCCACTCAGTGACCACTTCAGACCACCTCTGGAGTTGGAACGACTGGATTTTTACATGAAGAAACTCATAGAATGACATTGGGCTCAGTCTTTTCCCCCGCAACACCTCACATTACATGTATAATTCTTTGATACCGTACGTCCCAGAAGCAAAAACGATTTTAATCGTCCTGGTAAGACTAAAGTTGATTCTTCGGAGTTAAGACACTAGAAAACTTACACGGAAGTAAAAAAATAACATTTGACCTTTTCTCTTATAGGACGGAAAACAAAACAATCTTTTTGGTTGACAGGACCATTTTGTTAACTCATTTTCGAGGCCTCATCATTATTTTGGCATCCCGTATGTCACGTAATGCTCTGCACTGTAAAACCACATTGCTGACAACACTATTTTCTCCACTAACAATTAAGTTCTGCAGGAGCCCAACCTGAAATCTTACATGTCTTGAATTGCCTGATAACTTGCGTTACACACACCTTAATTTTTTGTCTCTTCCTGTTCGTTTATTATTGGGAGCAGCAGGAATTTCATGTCATTCAGAAATTGTGATGTAAACCATGGATGTATAGTTTATCTGCAGGAGAAGAGCATAAAAGACAAGCTGTTCTCATATTTGTGCGCAATATGTGTGTGGCTTTGGATTGAAGCCTCTGTAAATGTATTGTGATGTTATTTAATACATGTGATGCCAGTTGGGACCATCTTTGTTAAGATGGACCATAAATGTGTGTCTGGGAGGAAGAGCTCGGCACTTCAATATTTGGTCTGATCCTTAATCCTTGTCTCTGGTGTTTGTTGCAGAGCGGGAAGTGGCAGACATTTTTGAACAAGTATGTCCGTCGTCTTCACGCAGCTGCTTCTGCTGCTGTGGAAGAATTTCACCTACAGACGACGACAGACGGTAAGTATCATTGCAGATCAATGGACAAAAGGATGACGGGGGAATTACGTCAGTCGCAAGCTTTTTGGTCTGGTCGCAGAGTCGACCCGTTCCAAGCTGATGGCCAATCCAATGGTCACACATCTGGTTTATCTGTCCTCGACTTAAATCAATCAATCAGACCTGATAGAGTCACCTACACAATACACTGTTGAGTTGATTAGCAATCAAATGCAATCAAATAATGAAAAACTCAATCAGTGAGTTTCACCCAGTGTGGCAGGCTGATCAATAAGTAAATCAGTTGATCAGCAATAAATCCCTTTATCTATTAATTGATATTCTCATACTGTAATCAGCAGAATAGTTGATTATAATTGGATTTATGTGTGTTATATATCGTAATTTTAATCTCAGTATAATCATATTAGCTGTGCTTATTGATTAATTATTGATTTATTTGTTGTAGTATTTTTATTGCTAATATTATACATTCTCAATTTTTCCCTCTAATGTTAACAGTAAACAAAGGTGAATATAGTACTTGATACGTGAATTGATTTTGTGTTAATCGATAGGTCATTTGATTCACCTATTGCAACTGTCTTATTGATTAGCCTTAAGTCCATTTTTTCCTTTTCTGCCCACGTTTTAAAAATATCGCACTGGTCAGTAATTTAAATAAAACCCTGACCGTGATAGCCGTCCAGAGATTATCTATATATAGGCCACTATAAAGCTTTAAGCAACCTTCACGTTCGGACTGTCGACTGCCTGAATGTATTTTCACATAGGCAGCTGTTTTCTCTGATCAATCCATCAGGACCCCTCCTGGTGAATTATTGATGATGTAATGATGCTGACGGTTACCTCTGCGTCCTGTCAGGAAGCTTTTAACGCAGTGTTAACGTTTCCTGTTTGTGTTCCTCTCAAGCTTCAACTGCTGGTGGAGATCCTCTGGCCGCTCTTCATCTTCTTCATCCTCATCTCAGTGCGACTCAATTACCCGCCCTACGAACAACATGAATGTGAGTTAAAAAAAGATTACAATTTGTGCTGTGATTACATCTAAATAAAGAACACGCCACTGGATGACCGCTGAGCTCGATCTCCGGTTCAGGCCGTTGTATAGTTTGCAGATTTATGAGATCAATATTGTTAAAGCGATTTAAGCAAGTAGCTGTGCAAGACTCGCACATCTACCGTCTGGCATTTCTCTTTATTCATCATGTGGAGACATTTAAGGCAGCGGCCTCAAGCTCAAATAAGTTGAGGGCCTCTGCCCCTACTGTTAAATTGCTAAAGGGCAGCATTAGCAGTTAATGTTCAATACAGAAGGAAGAAAAGGTGAAAATGAAATAAAAATCAGTTTCCCACTGTTATACAACACTTCAGGCGAGTCTTGTAATATTCACATTAATCCACTGCAGTGTCGACCACTGAGTGCATCCAACAAAACCATTTTAGCATTGACTTGCAGTAGAATCCTCCTATAAATAATGTGGGCCCCGCTAACATTCAACTTTCACTGCCATTCAAAATATGGCTCCATGGGCCACAAAGGGCCCACGGACCTCTGGTTTGATCCTATGTACTGCTGAGCCTAATCTGATCTATTATTATATCTACTCCTAGATAGACACAATGGATACAGTCAGAGAAGTCAGAGCAGTAAAAACCTACAGTTCAATGTCAGATAAGTCTAAGTGCACGTTATTGGCAACTTTCTCCAGCTGAGGTCACTTTTACCTGTGATCCTCACATCACCTGTCAGGTGTTTATCTGTCACAATTCACATGCTACAGATGAGGGTAGAGTGTGAGGCCTGGTGCATGATGGGAGTGTCCCCGGTCCCTATTATCAGTAGTTTTTAAACCCTTGCACCTGATATGTGTGAGAGTGAAGGCTGGATTGATTTCTGATAGTCTGTTATTGATTGATGGTGTGGACACCTGTGGAAGGAGTGGGTTTTAGGTCTAACACCACAATTTTAGAGTCAGCCGTGTTTCTGTGTTCACTGTAGCAGACCACCTTAAAAGTTCTGGTGGTTGAGAAAAAATGTGAAGAACTGCCTTTGGAATAAAATCTAAGGCTAAGATACTGGAGAGGAAGAGCAGAGGAAGTGTCCTGCTTTCGAGATGTCACCCAAAGCTGCTCATCCTCACTTTATGACACGGTTTATCACGGGCTGTTATGTCAGTATCAGACCTGCTGAAGGTCATCCAGCCCTGTTTAATTGATAAGATTGTGATTGATTACATGAAAAGAACCTTAAGCTGGAGCCGAGTGGGACCAATGTCCTGTACCATACATCGTGGTCTCCACCACATCCAACGGAACTAAAGTCAATTAATACTGCTGCTGTCAGTGAATTGTTGTCTCAATATTAGTTCCCTGTTGGTACAATTTACCAACAAACTCTCCCAAATGAAAATCGCATTATTTACCAAGTCAACAATTGGTGTGTGGGGACATGTGAGTTGATGTCCCCTCTTGACATTTTGCAATAGAGGGTTTTCCAACCCAAAGGTATCCAAATAAGACATTGAACTTGATTGATAGAGCAACGCAACTACATCTAAATGAACCGTTCTGCCATTTCTCTTATTCGCCGTATCACTGTGTAGAATAAATATGTAGGACACCTCACTATCCTGTCCGACTTGTCTTACACCCACGTATCCACAGCCACCAGAACAGGGCTCCCGTGCAACTCAACATTGTTTTGTGATGTTGATCTTGATGATGGTGACCACGGGAACCTCTGGATTGCATGCCACTGCTTCAAGCTGTCGTCTCAGGGAGATCTTGGTTGACGTCTTCTCCCTGTTTCTTCCTGTTTCCCCGTGAAAGCAGAAGCTGCTGAGGAATGTTTGTGCTGTGATTCACACAGCTGTGTGCGGCAGCGACGTGTCGCAACTCGCCTCAGAGCGAGAGACGAAAGAGATGAAAGGTCACAAACTAGCAACTCGGCTACACTATCTGGTGTTCACCTCAGATCATAAATGAGTGTTCACCAGCTATCATTAGAGAGTAACACCAGGAGCTGGTTAGTGCTGATGATTTTGGAATCTCAGCCAAAAAAAAGACAGATGACAATTGACCGATGGTTGAGGTATGTTTCACCATCCGGTGCAGCAGAACAGAAACTAGTCAGTCTGGTTATGGTTTTAGGGCTGTGAAAGGATAAGGATAACGGATCCTGATTGTTTTAATTGTAGTGTTTGTTGCTGGAGCAAGATCTGCAGTTCAGCACATAAGAGTGGGTATTGCCCTTGCCTTACAGGAATAGGGTGTCCAGTGCGTTATGTGGATGTTAAGGACGATGCCCTCATGCAAAGAATGGTGTCAGAAAGGAAGAAAAAGGAAGGAATGGGAAGGAAAAGTTAAGCTAACTCCTTGTTAAATTGATCAGAAGGCACGATGCCATGTTGAGTGAACCTCAGTTATAACCTGGCAATTGATGGATCATTTGCTCCAGCTTCCAAACGCACCCTGAAAAAAACAAAAGCCGTAGAAGACACATAAATGACACCAATGGTTGAAGTTTGTACCTCATTGTACTGTTGTTGTAAGCAGTAGAGCTGAGCAGACCCAGCCAGGGCACCAACAAAACTGTTTATTTGAGGTTGAAGGGAAACCTCGCTTACTCACATTGGCATAATGCCTTAGCAAACATACGGTCAAAAACACGGAAAAGGACAATAAACACCAAGCTAACTGCCAAATGCCAGGACTGTAATGTGTGGAGAGGCAGATAATTAGACTTGATACATTAGCAACACTACAAATTGAGGTCCAGGAAGAGACAAGTTAAAGTTTTTTTTTATTGAAAAAGTAAAGTGTCTTTTTAGTCTTGCTGAAGTTGCATCTATTATCTTATCTCTGCTGTTATTAGCCTGAGGTCAGGTAGTCTTAAAGTTCTGATAGTTGTCCTCTCTGAGGTTAAAGGTTGTCCCACTGCTGTGAGGAAACAACATTCTCCTCCTGGCAGAAGCAGCAGCAGGAACAGCAAGAACAGCTGCTGCTGCTGCTGATCATAAACCAATCTCAGGTTATCTTTAACCGATGATGGCAGCCATCGTTATGAGATCAGTTCCAACGCAGCAGTCAGATAAAGGCATCAGACACTTCTCGTACTGCAGGACAGATGTGTCTTTACACGTGTAGAGCTGATCAGGCAGATCAATAATCAACTGTCAGCCCTCCCAGTCTGCCTCTTCATGTTGTTAACCAGGGGTCTCAAACTCAAATAAGTTGAGGGCCACCACCCACACTATCGTGTCACCGAAAGGCTGCGTCAGCTTTCAATGTTTAACACAAAAGAAAAAAAATTAATAAAAAGTAAAAATTCAGTTTCCCATAGATTCTGTGTAATACAACACTGAACCAGAAGGACACTGTGGATCAGGGTTTGGAGAGCTATAGGATTTACCATAAAATGTGAAGAACAAATTTATAAAATATTATTATATATATAAATTCAACTTTCACAACAAGGTGGGGGCCGCAAAATATTGTTCCATGAGCCGCAAATGGCCCATGAGCCATGAGTTTGAGACTCCCGTTGGAGAATGATGTAGAATCAATAGCAATCTTGATATTATCTCAAAGAGAGAATAATGTGAACATTGCCATAAGTTTTCCTTATTCAGATTCACTTTATTCTTGATGTGAAGTACTCACTCACCCATTACCTGTTTATGTTGATTGCAGGTCATTTTCCCAACAAAGCAATGCCTTCAGCTGGAACTCTACCGTGGCTTCAGGGAATCCTCTGCAACGCCAACAATCCTTGCTTCAGAAACCCAACACCTGGAGAGTCTCCAGGAATCGTTGGCAACTTTAATGACTCAATGTATGGAAAAAAACTGACTAGAAGGAAAATGATTAATTTATTAAGAATCTCCAAATTAAACTGTATAAAATGTTACAGTGTATACCATTGGACTTTTCTCATTCTTTTTTTTTTTTTTTGCAGAATATCTCGTCTTTTTTCCGATGCCAAAAAGATTTTGCTCTACAGCCAAAATGACCAGAACTTGGAAAGCTTTAAGGAGCTCGCACAGGCCCTGCAGGCTCTACAGGCCAGTCGCACAGGTACGAGCAGAAGCCAGTCGACAGTAACAGGAACGAATCAATAACTGAATCAGAGAGTGAAAAGATCAAACTAACCATGAAGAAAGTAGGAGTTTGCCACAGTATTTTTAAGCCTTTCTCCCTTAGGTTATGTGTCATCCTTGTGGTTAGATGTTACCTCACGGACAAACCATATATTATCTGTCTCACACCAAACTATTTTGACTTAACTTGTCATTTGTGTTAGTTATTTCCCCCATTTTTAACCTTTACGATTGCAGGTGATGAGTGAGTGAAGCCAAACATTTCCCTAAACGTGACCAAACACTGTGACATGTTACTCACAGCTGCTTTATAGCTTTAGCCTTTTGTTCGATGTTCACCTATATTCTCTTTGTTTCTGCCTCTCCTTTAGCATTTTCAGCCTCATTAAACAGAAAGTATTCTCCTCTTTTGTTGTAAATTCAGTTTAATCTGTGCAAGGGGGTTCCATTTCTCTACGTGCTGTAACCTGCCCCCCACAATTTGTCCCCCCTTAAGCCCCGCCCCTGCCATTCATACACCTCTGACCACATGAATGCTCCGCTTTGAGCGGGGGCAGGGAGACGAGCTATGACAAGTTCAGAGGCTCACGTGGAAAACGTACTGTACCTGAACTGGGTTCAGGTTCAAGTCCATGTCCAGCCAGGTCTCACCTGTGTCTTCATATTTCGTTCACAGGCTTCAAACTGAAACACTTCCTCAAGGACGATGAAACCCTGACTAGTTTCTTGATGCAAAATGTGTCGATGCCTGAAAACATTGTGCAACTGATTAAAGATGGGAACTTAAACCTTGAGAAGGTGAGGACGCAATCATCAACACATGTGCAAAAGCAATGTAGAATTTGTTGGTTAAAATGAAATAATAAAGATCGACATTTGCTGGTCGGTCCAATGTGTTGACCTAATTTTGTTTATGTTAATTCCTCACCCTTGTTGCCACGCTAATCTCTTTGGTCTGACCTTAGGTCCTATTCCGAGGATTTGGCGTCCACCTTTGGGACATGTGTCCCAGGAATGGCGGAGCGTCCACGGTGGAAGACTTTGTGACATTCTCAGATCCCCAGCTGACGGTGTTTGTACAAGAAGCCATTTGTCATTCTCATCCCACTTTGTTGAAAGACGTAGAGAAACACTTCCTGAGTAACTTGGACTATCTGAAACCCATCCAGGTGAGTTTCTAGGTCACGTGACTCAGTTTAGCGCTGGGATTTGAGGAAGCTTTCCCTAGTGGAGAGAAACTTTCATTAGACTAACAATATGAGAACTGACTCACTTCTTCGTGTTGTTGCCTGTTTTTCTTTGAAGTCGTCGTACGTAGTTCCCTGGTGTTTCTCGTCTTGTTTGTTTTGGGTTTTGGAGTTTTAAATGTGTAGGCGTGTCAAAACAACTGGAAAATAAATTGGTTTCTGTTCCGTTTGCTTTTGAGGTGTGATGAGTTCACCTCTGCTCAGGTGTGTGAGTGCGTGCGTTTTTGTGAATGTGCTCGCGTGGGAGGAGGCGTGTCCCGGCCTGTTCTTCTCCGCCTCCTGCTCAAGCTCAGTTTTCGTCGCCTGGAGACCAGTTTTCTGGGTTTGAAAGCGAGAAGCTTCTTTTGTGAGAAACAGGCTCAGACTGTCCCTGTTTCCGAAGCAACAGAGACTGAGACGTTTAGAGTCTCCTGGTCTGTCGTAAAACACATGAGACAACAAAAAAGACACAAAATTAACATTGGGGCGTGATAGACTTCCCATTTTGCAAGGAAGTTGAATTTGAGTTAGTTCGAATACTTAAAATAGGATTTCCTCTATGTCTTTCTATACAAATATATAGTAGAGTAGAATATTTATCCAAACATCTTAGTCCTCAAATTGATTGACCCCAACAACCAAAGTCCAATGTACTCAAATGTTTCTTTACCTTACTTCAAGTCCCAATTTTCTTTGTTCAAACAACTGTCCTCCTTGTCTACTCAAGTCCCATTATCTTTACTTGTTTCCTTGATATCTCTGTCCAGGCTTGTCCCCACATTTTTTGTGTAATTGTCTATTTGTAAGACAGTGTCTTACCTGATGTTTTGTATTATGTCTCCTATATCGACCCACCAGTTCTGACATACCAATTTTGTGTCTTCCAGAGGGGTTTTGCCTCCGATCCAGAGGCCATGAAACAAGTTGCCATTGCGACCAACAACCTCCTGGACAGTCTGGGTTACTTGGCAGTTGAGGTAAGGAAACCGCATGTGATCACATCACCTCCACTCTGGATCACATGTCCTGGGTGCCTTAACGTTGCCCCTACTGGCTGCAGAGCAGGTCACTGGGTTTCCTTGGCAGTGTCCCTGCTTCTTTGTGTCCAGATGAAAGTAACGAACATACAAGAGCATCCAGCTGAACAAAGACTCTGAGACTCAGCAGGTTTTCACTTCAGAGTCTGAACAAACAACAAACACTCAGCTAGTGTCCCATTTTTGTCCCCACACTTGGCGTGCTGCTGGGACAGTGCAGCTGTGGAGCAGAGAGTACGTGGATGTGTGACAGCAGTTGGCATTTCTGTGACTGGTCTGTTGGTGTCAAGTAAAAAATCTGTTCACTCTGAGGTGGCATGGATTCTGGTGTGAACACTGGCCAATCACTGTTTGGGAACAAGTGTGGAAAAAAAATTATTAAATATACGTATATCTATGTATATAATATTTTGTTATTTGACATGTCCCCGCTGGGACCACAGCGTTCATTTTTTACATAAAAAAATATTGTCTCAGGCACATGATACCGCCATTGTCCTCACTCTGATAAACGGAGTAAAGGTCACTGTCTGGCTGACCCAGTTAGTTCACACTACGATAATCACTTACACACACACTCACACTAACACACACACACAGAGGAGGTTAAAGTGGAAACATAGGACTGCTGAGCTTTGTTTGGTTTATATAATGCTGAGTCCAGAGCGTTAGAAACCAACTCCCTACAGATGTTGGCTGAAAAAAAGATCTTGGTTTAAAACTTGAAATTTTTTTTCTTCTGTCAGGAACTAAGATTCTGCAAGAGGATGTGAGTCAGCATCACGTGACAATGTTTTAGTCTGTCCTACAATAACCCTTTCCAGTTGATTTCATTGGTTTCAGGCCTGGTTAGCAATCAAAGAGTGGAGAAGTCAATGTGGCTGTGGCTGCAGGATGAAGCTCCAGTAAAAGTTCTCTGACAGTTCTTGAAGAAGATCTGTTTGTTCTTGAGTCTTATTACAAGTATTGTAATGGATTCATATTTTTAGCTTAGCCATGAAGACAGTGACAATAACTTGCAATTTTGATGGCAGAAAATGATTCTCGTCAATGAGAGAATCTGTTTTGAGCAACTTTTCAATGTTTTATTTCACAATGGTTTGTCACAGTGGGTTTGTCTTTATTAACATTTTCTCATAGAAGACTTTCTGTATTTCGTTTACTTGTTTGGTAGATACTGGATTTAGAATATCATTGTATCAGACTTATTGTATCTATACGGACATTAATATTTTAGTCAACTATGAAAAATAAATGTTTTTCTCCAATTGAAGATAGAAATGTTCCCATGTAATGTTACAGAAATGCCGTAATTCTTTTTGTCCTCCTGATCTTTAGTTGGCGGGTATGAAGAGCTGGGTGGACCTAAGGAATGAGATCATCTTCCTGACCCACAATGCCACCTCCTCACCTAGTGCCATGTACCAGGCAGTGTCTAGGATTGTTTGCGGTCACCCTGAGGGTGGCGGGCTGCAGATCAAGTCTCTGAACTGGTACGAAGACAGTAACTACAAAGCACTCTTTGGAAACCACAACAGCAGTGAGGACGATGCTGCAGCTCTCTACGACAATTCTTCCAGTGAGTATTCATGAGCAAAGTTCAAATGTTACCTCTGAAATAGCGCTTTTAAATACATTAACATTTTTTTTGGTCTGTTTGTTCATTTATAGCTCCATACTGCAACAGTCTTGTTCAAAATATGGACTCTAACCCAATGTCCAGAATGATCTGGCAGGCCCTGAAGCCACTGCTCATGGGAAAAATTTTGTACACACCCCACACTCCTGCCACGCAAAAGATCATCCATGAAGTAAGACGATACACCATGCTTCTTCTCACTTTTGGATTCAGTCAGTAGAGTTGTCTCACCTGTGCCTTTGGTGTTTTCAGATGAACCGGACATTCCAGGAGCTAGGTGTGTTCAGGGATCTTGGAGGAATGTGGGAAGAGATGAGACCCAAAGTGTGGGACTTCATGGAGAACAGTCCGCAGATGGACCTCGTCAGGGTCAGTAATCGTAGAACACTAAATGCCTCTGTGGAGTTCAACGAAGTCAGTTCTAACTTGTGACTTTTTGTTGTAACAGACCTTACTGGAGAACAACGTCACTGCCGGCTTCGTCCACGCTCAGCTGTCTGAAACAGATTGGACCGTTGCAGATTTGTCCAACTTCCTGTCGAAGAAGGCGGATAACCGACGACTGCCCAGCAGCCCTCTCACATGGAGGGAGGTCTTTAATGAGACTGACCAGGCCATCATGAGCATCTCCCGCTTCATGGAGGTTTGTCCAACACATATCATGCAGACTTCTGTGTGTGTCCCTGTCTGTGAAAGCAAAAAAAAAGTTAAACAAAGAGAAAAATAAACTTAACATTTAGTCAGAGTTGTGCAGATGTTGAATGACATAACATGTGTTGTTATAACACAGTGTGTGAACCTGGACAAACTTCAGCCAGTCGCTACTGAGGAGGTAATGGTCAACGAGTCCTTGATCTTGTTGGAGGACAGAAGGTTCTGGGCAGGAATCGTGTTCCCAGACATCACCTCCAACACCAGTGAACTGCCGGCCAACATCAGTTACAAAATCCGCATGGACATTGACAATGTGGAGAGGACCAATAAAATTAAAGACGCGTAAGTCACTCACATCAAACACTATTTTTAATTTTTTTTTTTTTTTTGATTGGCTATCTTTTTTATTTCACTAGGAATTGTATTAAATAAAGTTATTATTATCTATTATATTATTATCTAGTGTCACGTTGGTGATGAAACTGTGAAATCACCTGTGCTCTCATCGTAGGTACTGGGACCCAGGTCCTCGGGCTGATCCATTCGAAGACATGAGGTACATCTGGGGTGGGTTTGCCTACCTGCAGGATGTCATTGAACATGGCATCATCAGAGCCCTGACCGGGACCAAGGAGAAGACTGGTGTCTACATCCAGCAGATGCCATATCCATGCTATGTAGATGACATGTAAGGGTTTTTTTTTGTAAGTTTGAAATGAGAGCATTTTGAGAATTTTTACCAACCTCTCCTTATGTCACTGACCTTAGCTTCCTGCGTGTGATGAGCCGCTCCATGCCTCTCTTCATGACTCTGGCTTGGATGTACTCGGTGGCCATCATCCTGAAGAGTGTGGTGTATGAAAAGGAGGCTCGGCTTAAAGAGACTATGAGGATCATGGGTTTGGACAATGGGATTTTGTGGCTCAGTTGGTTCATCAGCAGTCTGATCCCTCTGCTGATCAGTGCTGGGCTGTTGGTGCTGGTGCTTAAGGTAATGATACAAAATGCATGCTAGTGTTACTGAAGGCATGTTGAGACGCAGAAAAAACACTGACTTGATTTAAAATAAACCATGGCATTACCTAAAGTAGGGGTCTCAAACTCACGGCCCATGGGCCATTTGCAGCCCGTGGAAGGATATTTTGTGGCCTTGATGTTAAAGTTGAATTTATAATAATAATATTTTATAGATTTGTTCTCCACATTATATGGTAAATCCTATAAAAACCCTGATCCACAGCCTTCTGGTTCAGTGTTGTATTACACAGATTCTATGGAAAACTGATTTTCTATCAGATTTTTCCTTTTAACATTGAAAGCTGACGGCACCCTTCGGTAAAATTATAGCGTGGGTGGTGACCCTCAACTTTTCTGAGACCCCTGACCTAGAGTCATCAATTTGCCAAAATTTTCTGACAAGTTGTAAAAAAAAAAAGCTTTAGATTTTGCAGTAAAAGAGTTAGTAATTTTCCTGTATGCATGTCATAAATAACAATCAATTGTTGGTTACATTTTCTTTCTTGACAAACACTTACACCTCAGTGTCATTTTTTCTTCTGCAGAAAGGAAACCTGCTCCCTTACAGTGACCCCGGCGTAATCTTCCTCTTCCTCGCATCTTACGCCGTAGTGACCATCATGCAGTGTTTTCTCCTGAGCACAGCATTCGCACGAGCAAACCTGGCCGCAGCATGTGGAGGCATCATTTACTTCACACTCTACCTGCCCTATGTGCTGTGCGTTGCCTGGGAGGATTACATTGGTTTTGGCACCAAGGTTTTTGCTGTAAGTGAGAGAGAATTCACTGCATCCTGCATCCTGATAGCGCACAGCTATTAGGAGGCTGTGTGGTGGTTGGACCAGGAAACATCAAGTGTCATGTGACTTTCTCTGTCTTCACAGACTCTGCTGTCTCCAGTTGCATTTGGGTTTGGCTGTGAGTACTTTGCCCTGTTTGAAGAGCAGGGCGTTGGGATCCAGTGGCAGAACCTCCTCAGCACAGAAGATGGTGGCTTCAACCTGCGAACTGCCATCATCATGATGTACTTTGACTCCTTTCTGTATGGTGTCCTCACCTGGTACATTGAGGCCGTGTTTCCAGGTGAGTGGAGTCAAAGTTGTGGTAATTTAAACAGTGGTGAATGCTATCGGTCGGTGAAAGAGATAACAGTGGATCAATGAATTGTTCTTAAACCTATAATATTCTTTGTTCTCAGGTCAGTATGGAATCCCTCGACCTTGGTATTTCCCCTTTACCAAGAACTATTGGTTGGGAGAAAAGGAAGGGAAGTCCAGCAGCATACCACTTAACCGGACCGCAAACCAAAGAGGTGATTTTGCAATAACAGTCCCAGTAAAAGACAAGCCCCAAAAAGACAAATATATATGTCATCCTCTGGTTAATGAGTTTTGCTCAGTAAATGATCATTTTATGTCCAGCTGTCTGTATTGAGGAAGAGCCAACTCACCTGGAGCTCGGAGTCTACATTGAGAACTTAGTGAAGGTTTATCGCCATGGGAAAAAACTTGCAGTGGACGGACTGACACTGGGCTTCTATGAGGGACAGATAACCTCCTTCTTGGGACACAATGGAGCGGGGAAAACTACCACGATGTGAGTACAGGACAACACCATAGATTAGATTATAAGCTATAGGAATTATTTAACTACAAACTTAACAATAAATTATAAACTTACTCTGCAGGTCAATCCTCACTGGTCTGTTCCCACCTACCTCCGGCACTGCTTACATCATGGGCAGAGACATCCGCACAGACCTGACAGCGATCCGACAGAGCCTTGGAGTTTGTCCTCAACATAATGTTCTTTTCAGCATGTGCGTACCAAAGTGGAAATCCTTTTTATATTCTTATATATAAAAATCTCTGATATTTACTAAAAGTTACCTGACTGGGCTTGGCGTCTCTTGCAGGCTGACAGTGGAGGAGCACATCTGGTTTTATGCACGTCTCAAAGGTTTGTCAGAGGAGCAGGTGAAAGGGGAGATCGAACAGATTCTTCACGACACTGGACTTCCCCATAAACGCACAGCCAGGACTAGCACTCTGTCCGGAGGGATGCAGAGGAAACTGTCTGTCGCCTTGGCCTTTGTTGGCGGGTCAAAAGTTGTGATTCTGGATGAGCCTACAGCCGGTGTTGACCCCTATGCACGTAGAGGAATATGGGATCTGCTGCTGAAATATCGACAAGGTAGGAGAATATGGTTTATTATATTTTAACTCTGTTTATATATAAAGTAATCTCAGTGTTACACTTGTAAAATCAAAGTTTGCCCAGAGCTTATGCTCCAATCATATTTCAACAGGGCGGACTATCATCTTATCCACTCATCACATGGACGAGGCGGACATTCTTGGTGACAGGATTGCAATCATTTCCCACGGAAAGCTTTGCTGTGTGGGTTCTTCCTTGTACTTGAAGAACCATTTGGGGACTGGCTATTATCTGACACTGGTCAAGAAAGATCCAGAACCTTCACTGAGCTCCTGTAGAAACTCTTCTAGCAATGTGTCCTTCACCAAAAAGGTTTGTCCTTGTGATCCTATTACCTCGAAACCCATCCCAGTCATTTAACCCTAACCTGTTGAAATTGTCTGATTGTTGTCTTTGTCATTTTTACAGGAGGGTGAATGTGCATCAGTGAGCAGCAGTGACGCTGGCCTGGGAAGTGAAAATGAAAGTGAGGCAGCAACCATCGGTAAATCACAGGCTCTAGCTTTTTGGAGCATTGGTTGAGCTTGTTGAGATGAATGAGGGTTCACATCTTTATGTCTATTCTCAGATAATGGGCCTGCTGCGACCATCTGTAACAGCCCCTTTGTTCCACCGGATGTGTCTCTTATCTCAAGTCTAATCTTGCGTCATGTGCCCACTGCCCGCTTGGTTGAAGACCTTGGCCATGAGGTGACCTACGTACTACCATACCATGCTGCTAAAGATGGGGCCTTTGTGGATCTTTTCAAAGTTCTGGATGTGAAACTTGTGGACCTCGGCATCTCCAGCTATGGTGTGTCAGACACTACACTGGAGGAGGTATGAAATTATTCTTCATTCATCTGTTTCCATACCGTATCAGTTGTCACTATCAAGACTTGACATGTCTGTCTTTGTTTCATTATTTTAGATTTTCCTAAAAGTGGCAGAAGATAACGGAGTGGACACTGAAGTACCCTCAGGTAAGGAGTGGACTCCATTCACAACTCTTCTCCACAGCAGTGGGATGTAACATATTTGAACCCTGACACCTGTTGTGCTGCCTGTACAGACGGAACACTTCCTGTTCGCCGTCGGAGGCGAACTCACGCATTTGGAGGAGGTGAACCTCAGAGTTGCCTGAGACCATTAACGGAAGACGACCGCAATGAGGAAAACAATGAAGATGCTGATCCTGGTACTCCCACATAATTCCTCACTTACATCTACATTACTACTGTGCAGTGGTTTCCAAAAATAAGCCCCCATCTTCCTTTTACACAAGCTTGACGTAACACTGCTCTACTGTTCTAATGTGTATATTACTGTACTCTTTAGAGAGTGGAGCGACTGATTGGGTGACGTGCACAGATGGCAAGGGCTCGTCTCAGGTGACAGGTTGGCGTCTGAAGAGGCACCAGTTTGTGGCTCTGATGTGGAAACGTTTCCTTTACGCACGCCGCTCCAGAAAGGGCTTCTTTGCACAGGTATAACTGAACCTCCCAATGAGTATTAATTGAAAAGCCAATTTTCAGGTGGTTAACATTTTTTTTTCCTGTTGTTGTGGTACAGATTGTTCTCCCGGCTGTGTTTGTCTGCATCGCTCTTGTCTTCAGTCTTATTGTCCCACCGTTTGGGAAATATCCCAGTCTAGAGCTACAGCCATGGATGTACGAAGACCAAGTATCCTTCATCAGGTAAGTGCAATTGGCTGCATACTGTACATGTTGATGTACAGCATACATGTACATCAGTGAGTGACTTCTTAAATCTTTGCCTGTTAGCAATGACGCCCCCGATGACGCTACTATGCAGAGATTACAAAACGCCCTTCTGGACCCACCGGGCTTTGGAGCACGCTGTATGGTTGGACATCCAATCCAGTAAGAGACAGGGTGATGGTATTAGTGTGTCACTACTTCTATATTCAGCCTTCCTAACACTCTCATTGTCCACCACAGGGAGGCGACGTGTACAATGGGTGACGACGACTGGCTCATTCCTGATGTCCCAGAGAGTGTTCAGCAGCTGTTCAGTTCCGGTAACTGGACCATGGATGATCCATCACCTGCCTGTGTCTGCAGCTGTCATGGAAACAAGAAGATGCTTCCGGAATGTCCAGCTGGGGCTGGAGGACTACCTCCACCTGAGGTGAGAGGTTGTGAATCATCTCAGTAAATGTGCTTCTGCAGCACTTGGACTGACGTATGGATGTATTTATTGCAGATCAAGCTCAGCGCCACAGACACACTGCAGAACCTGACAGGAAGAAACATCTCAGACTATGTGGTCAAGACATATGCACAGATTATTGGAAAGAGGTGAGACAGGAAGTACCCGTAACCTTAAGTCTAACCAAAGATTATGGGTTGGATGATGTGAGAATTTTTTCTTCACTATTATCTCAGCAACAAAGATTATTTTGTCAAAAACATTTTAAAAGCAGCGCAAACATTCTACAAAGATGGAATCTCTGTTGATTGTGATCTTGTTTTAGTTTTGTCAGTTTTACGTCTAGTGTAACGTGTGTATAAAAAACATCCTTCTCTGTTTATCCCAACAGCTTGAAGAACAAAGTCTGGGTGAATGAGTTCAGGTCAGTTTTTTTTCACTTCAAACCATCAGACTTCTTTAATCCAGTCTCCAGATATTGACTCAAGTGCTACACTGCAGGTATGGCGGTTTCTCATTGGGTGCAAGAAGCACTCAGGTCCTCCCACCAGCCAATGAAGTTGATGATGCGATTGAACGGGTCAGGAAGATCTTCGAGTTACAGAAGGTAGGATAAACAAACGTGTTGTGGACAGCATTTCTTTCACTATCCTTTTTTTCTTGCTAATGACACTATTGTCCTGCAGGGGGCAGCAGCAGATCGGTTCCTAGAGAGTTTGTCTGGTTTCATCAATGGCTTGGACACAAAGAACAATGTGAAGGTGTGAACACTTTTCTGGCTGATAATACTGCACAGAATGTAACTTTCATGGGACTAACGTGTGTGTTTTTTTTTTCTCAGGTGTGGTTTAATAATAAAGGCTGGCACAGTGTCACAGCCTTCATTAACGTCATAAACAATGGAATACTACGAGCAAACCTGCCTGACGGTCAGGACCCTGAATTTTATGGCATCAGAGCGTTTAACCACCCCCTGAATCTGACCAAAGAGCAGCTGTCACAGGTGGCGCTGTAAGTGTACACACTAAAAACTATACACACAGATCAGGACTGCTCTCTCTCAACGCTACTTGTCTCTAATCTGTTGATTTGTTCATCTTTTATCTGTTCTCAGAGTGACAACCTCTGTGGATGTGTTGGTGTCTATCTGCGTGATCTTCGCCATGTCTTTTGTACCGGCCAGTTTTGTGGTCTTCCTCATTCAGGAGCGTGTTTCCAAAGCCAAACACATGCACTTTATCAGCGGCGTGCAGCCACTGCTCTACTGGATCACCAACTTTATCTGGGACATGGTGAGGAACCAAAGAAGTTCTGCCCCATATTGTTGAGTATATGGTGGTATCTCTGTGTCTGTTCTTATGAGGACGTGTTTATGTCTCTACAGTGTAACTACATCGTGCCTGCGACGCTGGTCATCGTCATCTTTATTTGCTTTCAACAAAAATCCTACGTGTCATCGACCAACCTGCCGACACTTGCTTTGCTGTTGCTGCTCTATGGGTACGATATACTACACTACAGTACACCCACAAATGCTTTCTAGTTTAAATACACAACACAAACTACTAATAGTTTGTGGTTTAACAAAGTACTAAGTGCTTATTTAAAACACTACATTGCATAGGTTGTTGTTAACCCTACTACTACAGTTCTTGGCTACTTGGCTACTAATTTGTTAAATATTTAACCCAGGGGTCTCAAAATCGTGGAACATTTGCGGCCCATGGCGGCCCTCTTCTTGATGTGAAAGTTGAATTTATATTAATATTTTATAGATTTGTTTTCCACATTTTATGGTAAATCCTATAGTTCTCAAAACCCTGATCCACAGTTTCCTTCTGGTGTTGTATTACACGTATTATTCTGTCATTATTCTATTGTAACTCAGAGTATTACAATATATTTGTATTGACTAATTCTGAACTACAAATTGTCAGCATGATCCCCCAAAGTGGAGTGAACTTAACAGCCTGTACTTCTGCATCTGTCCTACAGCTGGTCCATCACACCCCTCATGTACCCTGCTTCTTTCTTCTTCACCGTACCCAGTACGGCATACGTCGTTCTAACCAGCGTTAACATCCTCATTGGCATTAACGGCAGCATCGCCACCTTTGTCATGGAGTTGTTTGGAAATAATGTGAGTTGGAGCTCGGCAGGTAAACAAGGCCGCTCTTCGACCGACTATTGACCAGTCTGTCATTTACAGGACATTGGAGGAATAAACGACATCCTGAAGAACGTCCTGCTCATCTTTCCGCACTTTTGCCTTGGAAGGGGCTTAATTGACATGGTGAAGAACCAGGCAATGGCAGATGCACTTGAAAGATTTGGTAATATGACAAAACAAAATTTTGACATATGGTGTTTTTTATAAAAGAATAATCGTGTATTAGCTGATAGCCTGTATTGTGTCCATTTTCTTGTGGTCGTAATTTTTATGTTGATCTTGTGGTCTACCAGGTGAGAACAGGTTCCGGTCCCCGCTGGAGTGGGACATGGTCGGTAAAAATCTGTTCGCCATGGCACTGGAAGGCGTTGTTTTCTTCATCATCACTGTCCTCATTCAGTACAGATTCTTCATCAAGCCCAGGTACTAAAAACAGCAGTCTCATCATGAGCTGCGATATCTAATATTGTCCACAAGAGGACAGCAGTGGATGTAAAAATGTACGTGATGTGTGTTTATGCTTAGACCGGTCAGTTTACTGAATAAGCTCAGTCCACTTGGAGAGGAGGATGAGGATGTGGCACGAGAGAGACAGAAGATCGTCCATGGTCTGGGACAAGGAGACATTCTGGAGCTACGTCAGCTCACCAAGGTGTGTGACCATACTATAAAGCACCAGAATGCTGTTGAAACATCAGTTTTTTTATTTTTCCTACTCAATGCATTTTCTGTTATATTTGTCATTAAAATGGTCCTTTGTTTTTCTAAGGTGTTTAAAAGGAAACAGAAACCAGCTGTCGATCGACTGTGTGTTGGGATTCCACCCGGAGAGGTGAGACCGACAGTGCTATGTTTGCATTGTTTACAGGTTCTGTACAGCAGTAAGTAACAATGTGTGTGTGTTTCTTGTGTGGTAGTGCTTTGGCCTTCTGGGTGTGAACGGAGCAGGAAAGACGACTACCTTTAAAATGCTGACTGGAGACACAGTGGTGACGAGTGGAGAGGCCTTCTTAGCTGGAAAAAGGTGAGTTCAAATGTCACTGGAGATTCCATCACCAGATGTTTGGCAACCTTTTAATAATATATGAAAATATAAAATAATCAATAAATAAAGAAAGTTCAATTTGTTAACAGATAGTTAAATAGTATTGGAAGAAAATCTCAATCTGTCTTACGTGTCTCTGCAGCATTCTGAGGGAAATAGACGAGGTTCATCGAAACATGGGCTACTGCCCACAGTTTGATGCCATCAATGAACTGCTGACAGGAAGAGAACACCTGGAGCTCTACGCCATCCTGAGAGGAGTACCGGAAGAGGAAGTCTGTCAGGTCAGTTGTATTCTGTGACACATGAGCGAAATGCTCAATAAACAAAGCACTGAAGTCAAGTCAAACTCACTGCATTGTGAACACAGTAAGGCCATTCTTCTTTACCTTGAACAAAAGTGATGATGTTGGGTTGATATAATGTTTGATATGCAGGTCGCAGAATGGGGAGTCAGAAAGTTGGGTCTCATCAAATATGCTGACAAAGCAGCAGGAAGTTACAGTGGTGGAAACATGAGGAAGCTGTCGACTGCCATGTCTCTGATTGGAGGACCTCCGGTTGTCTTCCTGGTAAACCCATGCTTTGTTCCAGTTCCTTGTTATCATAGTGGTGTCAACATTTATTCAAACATAATCATTCCCTCATTCAAACCCTACTCTCTAAGTGCAGATAAATAACTTAACTCAATGTTATCATACCTGTTGTAGGATGAGCCCACCACAGGCATGGACCCCAAGGCTCGTCGTGCTCTCTGGGACTGCATTCACAGTGTCATCAAGGAAGGACGCTCCGTCATCCTAACATCACACAGGTAAAATATGATTTTCCTTTCCTGTGTCTAAAAGAACTAAAAGAGTTTATAACAAAATTGTAAATATGCTGGTATAGTATTTCATAATTTCCTGGAGGTTTGATTATCATTCTACAGGGAATGATAATGTTCTATTTATCCAGCTATGGCAGCTAACTGACTTAACTTCTTAGCGTATCCATGTCAGTGTTCTGTGCAACTTTGGAAGCTACTGTATCATTTACATCCATAGGTTGATGTCACTTTGACTTCATGTTTTTCTTTCTTTGTCAGTATGGAGGAGTGTGAAGCTCTGTGCACCAGGATGGCCATCATGGTGAACGGCAGGTTCCGGTGTTTGGGCAGCGTCCAACATTTAAAAAACAGGTAATATGATTAAAAAAATAAAAGAAATAAATATTTGATTGGTTTGATGTTCCCCACTGTGACATATGACATCATGACATCTATCTGACCCTTGTTTTGTGCTGTCAGGTTTGGTGATGGTTACACCATCATCTTAAGAGTTGCAGGGCCCGACCCAGACTTGGTGCCCGTCATGAAGTTCATAGAAAGCGAGCTGCATGGCAGCACACTGAAGGAACGTCATAGAAACATGCTGCAGTACCAGCTGCCATCATCCCTCACCTCACTCGCACACATCTTTGCCACGTTGGCCGAGAACAAAGAGAAGCTGCGCATTGAGGACTACTCAGTGACGCAAACAACGCTCGACCAGGTAAACACATGTCCTAAATACCTGTGATAGTAACAGTTTAGGTTAAACCACTAGAGCTAAACTAACTTACCTATTTACTGTTACAGGTGTTTGTAAACTTTGCAAAGGACCAGAGCGATGACTATCACTCCAAAGACAATTCTGTGAAACGAAAAGAGGCGGCTGTTGAAATACCTCTGCTAAGCATAAGCTCTACTTCCGCAAAAGAAAGTGGAGACTGACACAGGGTCATGTGACGCTTTTTGTCAGGAGGCTGGAAATCCAGCGTGGACTTAAACAAGTGGCGTAGAGGATCGCCCACCTCAACTGCTGTGATGCCATACTGATATATCGTGGGCGAAGTCACCCTGCTGCCTTATGCCAGTCAATGCAAAATGATTCTCTGTGGTGATGCGGTTCAGCTCACTATAGATACCGACCAGAACTTTTTTCAAGACTTTGGTTGCTGCCACTCAGACTGTTCCATAACGGTGGCGAAGTTATCGTGTTTTTATTGTTGACTAACAATGAAGAATCTGAATCATTTCAAACGTCTGAAGACTTGACTGAAAAAGAATCACTGTTTTAGAAACATGTTTTTGATTTTTTTTATTTATGTTTGTATCTTGAATATGTTTTATTTTGAAAAGCCAATCAAGAGAATTGGAGTGTTGATTGACAGATTTGTTCATGTCAGTGTCAAACAGTAATGGACTTTCATCAGCTCCTCACACTACAGTATTGATTAGTGATCAGCTGGTCATTGATCCTCCCTTGTGTTTTCTTGTGTCAGACCAGCAGGAGGCGATGCTGACACCAGCAGCACTTTGTTTTTCTTTGCACTGATGATGTCATGGTGATGTCATAAAACAGAATAGTCTGATGGTAAAAAAAACTGTTACTGACGCTGAACAAGTCTGATTAAAGAAAACAAAATCTACAGTGTTTTTCTTTTTTTACTCTGTGTTTCTGATCATGGATCTGTGTCTTCTAGGAAGTCCTCACTATTAGTTGCACAATGTCTTTACTTATTCTTTGTGCATCTGTGTGTTTGTGTCTACATCAGTAGGCTATATTTTTGTGTAGTTCAGAACAAATTTCAGATTTTGATATACTCATTAAATTTCCAAGACACTTGAAGACTAAATGGTATTGTTTATTATTGGCAGGCGATGGATAAGATTACTGTATCTTATAAAAGCCTCAGGCGCGAAAAGCAAAGCTAAGACAAATATCACCTTTTATTGGATGGAATAATATTGGTGAAGTTACATTTACCAATTAGAGTAATACATAGAACTAGAGTCAATCATTTCAAACCGAAAGCAAACAGATGAAAATTATCTGATCCACATTTCCCAAATAACATGGCTCAGTCTCAGTTTCATGTTCATTTGATTGTTTAGATTTACTGCTTACTTACGGAATATTGGCCAAATATTTATATATATGTTAAAACATACACACACACACATACACACACACAGCGTTGAGCCTGGTACAACAGTAAACAATGAGACAAAGCTGTCTGTGTTCTCTGGAGGCTGAACAGAACCCCTGCACTGCTGTCCTCGCTCTGACTCTATGACTTAAAGACCAACTAGGAATCCTTCAGACGCTTTACAACTAGACTTTTCCGAAACAATCCAGGACACTTTACAGGACAATGGATCGACCACATCTCATGTCCAGCTCTCAGCAGCATCTCCAAATAAGAAAAAGGGTAAAGAAAAATTTCTTTTTGATAAAGTAGTAATCACTTGTTAATTCCATCATGTCTTGATGAAAATATATTTACATGCTGGCCTATATGAATTATCAGTAACAAAAATGTTGCAGAATTTGTTTTCCATGTGCTATGTTCAAGACTGCTTTGGAAATAACAATACCTCTCTGACTCGAATGACTGCAATATCTTATTGAAAATCTGCCTCAGACTGGTCTGAGCAGCTGTGGCAACTGTAACTCTGATGAAGTATTAGCGTAAAACAGAACCATCTAGCAAACAGGATCCACAGACTTTTGCATAAATGACAAACCACAGGCTGTTTCCAATCCATTATCCACTATTTGCTGAATATGAGCTATGGCAAATCTGCAAGGAATTCTGGGAGTTTTCTTTTTTGTCTTGCAGAGAGACACTCAATTGTGTCATGGTTCCGTCATCTTTCCATTCACAGTTAGGGTAATCATCAATCATACCTTTGTGACAGTCATTAAAATCATTATAAAGAAATAAATTATTTTTGTGTGTTTGGCAAGATGACTGAAAGATCTGCAGAAAGATTTCTAAATGTATGTATTAACATAAACAAACAACAATGTCACAAATATTTATTTCTTTATTGAAAAATAAATATGCGTAAATTCCTAACAACATAAAGCCGTAAACCATCAAGAACAAAGTAAAATGACCGAAATACACAATAATAAAAACAAAGGAAATTCTAAAGAAACAGCGCCATCACTTCTGGTTCACTCAATGGCCATTTCTGGTACTGCACCTGCGTCTTTGTCTCCAAACAAACGGATTCCAATTGCGCGTGCGCAATGAGATGAATGGCTGCTGCACCTGACGGTCCAGCAGGAAGTGGCGGACAGGAAGTGAGACGGAGCAGAAAGGAAGTGAGACAGGGGCGGACAAATCCTCTGGCGTTAATCCCACTCGATACCTCAGTGTCATGTTTTGACTGAGACAGACAGAACCGTGTGTCCTCCTGGCCGCTCCTGCGGGACGCGCCGTACTCCTCCTCCTACAGTCCTTCTTCTCCCTCTACTTCTACTCCTCTTCCTCCTGCCTGTCAAGCTGCTGCTGCTGCGTGAAGCTGCGTGAAAGCTCCGGGCTCTTCCTCCCTCACTGCAATGGGATGCTGCGGTAGCTCGGAGGTAAGGACGGCTCGGTTTTGTCCATCTTTCCTTTGTCTCCTGCTCTCCCACCTCGTTCATCTGCCCAGGGTGCCATTCATTAGAACTCCAGCTCTTAATGACCATTGTTTCGGGTCCGTAGGTCAGAGGCCCGGAATGTGATTCGAGTCAGCACCGTTATCCAATTATCCGCTGCCGCTAAAGGGAGGTCGGACACTCCCGATGAAAACAAGCCGAGCTCCGTTCCTGAGCCGAGTCGAGCCGAACTAACGGGCCTATTGTGAAGATGAAGCCCGGTTCCGTCCGTGCGCTGGCTTTTGTTGTCCTTTCTAAAATAAACACTGACCTTGTCAGGACCCGTCGTCTGACAGGAGAACAAAGTCTGGGCCTGATTAGGGTAGAAGCTCATTCCTGATTAACTTAATAACCATGTATTCTTTACGTGGGGCTGATGTTATGGTCGGACATTCCGTTGCCATCGCTGAGATTATAGAATGGGTTTTGGTTTGTGCTGAGTGATGCACAGAAGACAAAGCAGAGTCCTTAGAAGAATAGCAGCACAAATCCCTATGTGTGTGTGTTTGTTTTTCAGAGGACTAAGAGAGAGTGGAGACCTCTAGAGGATCGCAGCTGCACTGATCTGCCCTGGTTCCTGCTCTTCACACTCTTTTGTGTCGGCATGGTGAGTCTCACTGTTATTAGGTTTTATTTAAATACCGAGTGTGTCGTTATTTGGTGTTTTTTGATACAATTTAATCTGTTTTTTATGTTTTATATGTCGTTTTATTAAGTATTTGGATATTAAGTAGGAATATGTACAGGTACAAATCATGTGGACTTGCAGTATATATTTTGTGAGTTAAAAAAAGGAAAGACAGTTTTGGGTTTGTCTGCTTGGGTAATTGTATTCTCAGTAGTCTGGTATTTGTGTATTCCTAAATTTAGAGTCTGAGTCAATCTGATGTTAGAAATCCTTGTTTTAATTGTTTTGTTATTTTTTCACTATAAATGTGTGTTTTTACCTGATGCTTGAATATAGATTGGGTTTAGTTTTGGGAGGGTTCACCACTGTATGTAACTAAAAATCATATCTAAATATTATTCTGAACCTGACCTTGGGAGACCTATCCAACCCATCCATTGATTTTCACTTCCTTATCTGTTGCTGCAGTGGTCCCCAACCACTGGGCCGAGTACTGATACTGGTCCGTTGGTGAATTGGTGCTGGGCCGCAGAGAAATAATGTTTCCTTTTGTCTATTACTTACTAGGATGGCTAGGATTCCATCATCAATAATGCAACTATATTTGATTAGGAAATATTTTCTCAGTGAAGACAATAACAATAAACTCAAAATGACTCAGAGTCATTGATACAAGTTTCTAACTTTTTATACTGGTCTGGTAGCAGAAAGTTATAGTCTGTGTGCACTTGAGAAATCGTTGTTGTGTCCATGCACAGTTGATTTGGGTAGGAAGATTTTATAGGTAGGAAAATATTTCAGAACACCAGAAATTTTTTGGGTTTTTTATCTGCCACAACTTAACGAACAGTCTGTGAAAATAGTACGGAACATTTAACCCATCCAAGGTGCAAAAAAGGTTTGGGGAACACACCGTTACTGGGTGGGGGCAGCAGTCTCCATGACTACCACCCAATTCACTTTGCACTGCACTGACATTCCTTCATGTGGTGAGACCACTGGAAGCCTTCTGAGACCCATATAATCATGATATAATTGGTTGTTGGAATTATAATAAAAGTAATAGATTGAGTACAAGCCACTCAACCCCCCCTATTGTTTATTAAAATGCTTTCATATTGATTTCTTGCAGAGTTTCTTTAGGACTGCATCAACGTCTGTTATTGTCCAGTCAGAACAGCAAGGACAGCTCGTTCACAGCCAGATGCGCTGACTGTGCACAAGAGCTTTTTATAAACATACCTTTGTTAAATGACCTTCACCCCTCGCTGCTCTCTCTGCATCCCTTATTACCTCTTTTGGCATTTTTTCAAACCTTCAACATTTTTTTTTAACTTCATATTTTAGTCTCGACCTTTTTTTAAATTTGGGTGCTTTTAATTTAGATATTAATTTCACCTTGTTTCTTTTTAAATATACATCCTTTTTTTGCAAGATACTCTCACTGCTTCACACTTTTTGGCTTTTGACCGAGGATAATTGATAAAAAGCTCTCTTTCCTGTCACACAGGGCAGCATCTGTGGCTTCACTATCGTCACAGGCGGTGCCGCCCGCCTCATCTTTGGCTATGATAGCTATGGAAACACCTGTGGTCAGCGCAACGAACAGATGGAAGGCATCAGACTGAGTGGCCTTGACCATACAGACAGGAAGTGAGTCTCGAACAGCTTTTTGAATATATTCTGTTTTTGCCAGTGTAGTAGACATGACTGGGAATAATCCTAACAATTTTAAGTATAATAATTATTCTATACATTTAAACCAGGCACAAGCAAACTAAGGCCCGGGAGCCAGATGTGGTCCAATGAGCTTTCAATTGCGGCCTGCCAACCAATTAAATAATTTATTTATATTACCATTACACTTTTTCCCTGCAATAATGCGTTTTACCTGTAGATGTCCTCATAGAGGGGAAAAAGCCATTTTTCTTAGTTCAAACAAACGCTCCAGCTTTCTGCTCGTCCCGTGTCTGAAGAAACTGAAGTAGTTGTGTGAAAATGCACCAGAGCTTTTGTTTGGTTTGGACCTGTATTTAGCCAGTGGTGTTAATACTAAGACAGTGCTGTTTGGGGACAGACTTCTCTGGACTTGGATTGTTTTAAGTGAAATAGTGACTGCAAAAAAGACAAAGGTAAAATTTGTCCATAAGAGGACCCATGGATCACTATGATGAGATCTATAAAAGATCCTGGGGACAATGCATATCCTTTTTATTAACCTGATTTATATAGTAAAGTTTCTATATATAACTTTCTTTTACACAATAAAATAACAAGGGTGTCTGTAAATTCATGTCAGTGTTTAAAACATCAAATTCTGACCAAAAAAGTGATTGAAAAGTTGGAAAAGTTCTCAAGCTCAACTGAATGAATTAAATATTTTGCAGGTCGGAAATTTTCCCAAACAAAAGGAACAAGTGTCTGTGGTCGTAGGAGAAAAAAAAAGAAATGTTTTGTATCACAGACTCTTTGTTCTGAACTGCAGCCTGCCTACGTGATCTCAGGAGCAGATATTCAAAAAGGATTTTGGTGAATTGAGTCAAAACAAGAAATAACCTGTAAATGAAACAGCAAGTGAGATCTAGTGGTATAGAAATCATGAAAACAGTGTTTTTGTTTGGTGTGTTAGAGGGATATTTTTTTTGTTTTCATTGAAATCTTGGCCATTTCAAACTTTATAACATAATTTGCTGCTGCTTTATGCTGATAAATGGGTGAATATTCTTTATGTACGAGTCAGGTGTTTTGTTGTGGATGAGCTGAGGACGGGATTGATTTGGTTTGTTTTTGTGCACCTGGAGGGAGGCACACAATATTGGCTTATGATGGCTCCTGCTGTTAGGAATATGTTCCGATTCAAAAGCTAGTGATTTGGTTCCTGTTGATCGACAGGATGAAATCACAGCTTGTGGTTACAGCTGTTTTGGTGACTAGTGAGGACATTAAATCACTGAGTTTCATTGTTCTGCGGTTTATCTATTAATTTTATTTATTATGTCTTTTTCTCACTTGAATTTAAAGCGTCTGAAGCCTTCTGAAGTCTTTGACTGAAATTTGAGCCTATAAATATTCCAGATACTTTTAATAACAGGTGCAGCCATTTTTACATACATTACTTGTTTTATAATACAGAAGAAAAATGCAGAAAAGATAACTAAATTATAATATCCATGTCTGGAAAATGAGTTTTTTACGTCATTCTAAATATACAATATTTGTTTGTTTTGTTAGTTTTACTTCTAGTACATGAAGGACTTAGATTGATTGAAAAAATACATCATATATACATTTTCTTCATATAGACCCTTAATCTTTTTTATAGTGAATGCTCCATGTAAGGATAATTTAATAGGTGGACCATCTGGAAAAAAAAAAAATTCGAGTTAATTCCCAAATGCTTGTCAATGTCAAATGTTTTAAGGTTTTGTTTTAATGGAATTGTCCAAATATTCCACATAATAGTATTGTGCTGTCCAAACTGGTCTTTCTATAAAATTCGTTAATAACATCAGCTAAATCTCCTCCCCTGTGCAGATTTGTCTTCTTTCTGGATCCCTGTAACATAGACATCGTCCAGAGGAAGATCAGATCCATTGCTCTGTGTGTGGCTCTGTGTCCGAGTCAGGAGCTCAAGACGTACCATGATGTCCAGAGCTTTGCCATGGTTAACGGTGAGGTCATCACTATTCGCAGTCATGTCGTTCATGAAAGGAGCCACTGTCACAAATGACGAAACACAGAAACCTGTGTTGCGTTCCAATTCAGACCATGTTACATCTGGAATCATTACTTTTTTTAAAGCCAGTTTATTTTAACCAGTAAAAACAAGCTGTAATCACCATAACATCATTACGTCATTGAATTTCCTGTATTAGTTTAAATCCAGACTTCCAGTGGGCTCACCATCTGCAGGAAGGTACGGTATGGTGCAATGTGATTTGGGTGGCAGTTGTGGAGACTGCGGCCCCCGCGACCTAGTAATGGATAAGCGGATGAAAATGGACGGATGAAGTTTAAATCCACACGATGAACCATTTTGACCTGGTCTGAGGTCTGGGACTATGAGTTATGTCATAAAAAATGATGATAGATACTGATGCCCGGGTAAGAAGGATGTCAAAAGTTGTGGCATAACATGCGTTTTTATGTGTCTGCTTTAGGGTCAGAGCTGTGCTCTTACGAGTTGGCACCTCATAAGTATCCCGGTCTACCGGAGAGATTCTCAAAGTGTCCCAAACTTCCTGTTCCACCCAGGTACGTCTACTTGATGACAGACTCCCTTTTGCCGTCGACCTCTATCTTATCTGATCTCTCTGTACAGTAAACCACTGCCCATATTTAACCGATGCACACCACTGGATGTTTCCTGCTACACCAAGTTTGCGGAGGCTGTGCTTACATTTGTGGGAGACGATAGTTTTCTGCATAGACTCATTGCTGGTGTGGCTGCCAGTAAAGAGGTCATCATTGGACTGTGTGTACTGGCTCTAGGTGAGGTCATCACGTCAAACTGATCTGTGTCATTGTTGAATAAAGTGATTTAAAGAAGAGGAAGTGATGTCATTGGATTTCCTTTTGACCTTGACCCCGTTTAGTCCTGTCCTTGACCCTCATGCTCGTGATCCGGTTCATCTCGGCTGTCCTGGTGTGGATTCTCACCTTCCTGCTTGTTCTTGGATCGCTGGGTAAGGTCACATGATGCACAATTGTCTTTTTTGATACACAGGCTAATTTGTCTTTCTTTTTTTCCTTTCGTTAGCGGGAACCAGCATCCTCTGGTGGCTGTACATTGACCACCGTCTATACGGAAACAGCACGACAATAAAACAGATGAATGAGGAAGAGGTGGAGTCCAACAAAGAGAGTGGTCAGACACTACTTGTCTATGCTGCGGCTGCCACCATATTCACAGTATGTCCCAGTTTTGAACCGGTCTATTTCCTTTTTGGCTCTGATATGTAACTTCTAGTTTGTCCTTTGTGTTTCCAGATCATTCTACTGCTGCTGATGCTTTTCATGAGGAAGCGGGTGGCATTGACCATCGCTTTGTTCCATGTGGCAGGAAAAGTATTTGTCCACTTGCCACTTCTTGTGCTGCAGCCCTTCCTCACCTTCTTGGTTCTCCTGGTCTTCTGGATCTACTGGATCCTGGTGCTGTTGTTCCTGGGAACCACTGGTTAGTGCACACTGTCATATTCACCCTCACTGCATCCATCAATCTCCTCTGTCTCCTACCTGGTAGCGCCATCTCTAGGATTATTCTTCTACCAATGTATCCCCTGTCCCTCCTCTGAACATGTCCAAACCATCTCAATCTGGCTTCTGTAGCTTTTTCTCCAAACCTTCCTGTCTGTGTTGTCACTAACTGATCACAAACAGAAAATACAAAGGCGCTGATCTGTTTCCCAACTCTCTCTCCTATCAGGTGAACCGGTTCAGAATCCAGACACGGGTATAACAGAGTTCAGACTGATTGGACCTCTTCAGTATCTCACCTGGTTCCATGCTGTAGGTCTGATTTGGATCACTGAGTTCATCCTGGCCTGTCAGCACATGACTGTAGCTGGAGCTGTGGTTACATACTACTTCACGAGGTGAGATTTCCTACTGTTTACATCAATGCCAGGACCTGATTCTACACCTGTACTTGTACCTGTGCACTTGTTGTGAACCTCCCCCATATTTGTTACGGCTGTATTTGCAGCTGAAATGTTATTGTCCCATTTGCTTCAGGGACAAGAATCGCCTTCCAGTTACTCCAATCCTCTCCTCCATCCTGAGACTAATGCGGTATCACTTGGGCACTGTCGCTAAAGGATCCTTTATCATCACAGTGGTGAAGATTCCCAGACTGATACTGATGTATATCCATAATCAACTTAGAGGAAAGGTACAGCATCCAATCAGCCACTTCAAATGAACAAATTAAATATCTTTAAAAGCACTGGCAAAAGAACCAACTCAAGAATAAATCCAGAAGTCTTTAAACATATTGTTAGTTAAAATTGACACAGCTCAAGATTTAGCAAGAATTAGTTTTGAGTAGTTTTAGAGGTTTCTTTAATTTGTTTTTTTGCAAGAAGGAGAATAGCATAGTCTAAAAGCCGTTACTTTGTGTATCACAACAAATGGGATGTTTTCCCATTAGTTCTCTTGTCCTAATATTAAGGTAATAAGCATGAGCACAGTTTGATCCGTGAACATTTGTTTTCAGGAAAACGCCTTTGCCCGCTGCTTACTAAAGGCATGTATTTGTTGTCTATGGTGTTTGGAGAAGTGCCTCAACTACCTTAACCAGGTAACTAACTTCATGCCAGTGTTTGTTTTTGTCCCTATCTAACAATCTGCCCATTTACAGTCTTTGTTCTTATTCCCCAGAATGCATATGCGGCCACCGCCATCAACAGCACCGGTTTTTGTTCTTCTGCTCGCGATGCCTTTGTAATCCTGGTTGAAAATGCATTACGCGTCGCTACAATCAATGCTATTGGAGATTTTGTACTCTTCCTGGGGAAGGTAACAAACCCTCTACTTTAAATAATGCTCACATAATACAGTCAAATTTATGCCGACTTAAATTTTTGTTTTGCCATCAGATCCTGATTGTGACGTCCACAGCCTTTGCAGGCGTTCTTCTCCTCAACTACCAGCGTGACTATGCTGAGTGGCTGCTGCCACTGGTCATCGTGTGTCTTTTCTCCTTCCTGGTTGCACATTGCTTCCTCTCTGTCTTTGAGATTGTGGTGGATGTGCTCTTCCTCTGCTTCGCTATCGATACAAAATATAACGATGGCTCACCAGGAAAAGAGTTCTTCATGGATAAAGCTCTAATGGTGAGTAGACGTCACGTTCCTTTGACCGCCAAATTGGCCCTTCTAGACCTTATTCTGATTTCACCCAACAGGAGTTCGTACAGAGCAGTAGGAGGTTAGAGCGAGCAGTGGAGCGTGGGAGAAGCCGAGTGAAGGAGACAGGCTCTGAAGTTGCCGAGATGAAGTCCATGGTGAGTGATGGTGGCAGTGAAGAGGGCGTGGCCAGGCAGGAGAGCCCTGCAGAAGAGGCAGGTGGAGGGGAATGGGAGGAGCTCCAGGAGTTCCAGTTGTACTACCTGCTGGTGGCAGTGCTGGTGGACTGGGCACTTACAGAACATAGACACTTGGTCCTCTGTCTCAGCGAGGACATCTTTCTCTTCCTCTGCGTCTACCTGCCCACATCCACGTTCTTCCTGTTCGTCAGTCTCCTGCACACGCCAGGCCCCGCCCCTTCTTCCAATGTCACCAAACCGACCGCTGCCGCCGTCACGACAAAATCCTAACAGACGCTTGCTAATAGATGCTTGCTCATAGACATCTGCTTAAAACACCGCATGTTAACACTTGCCTCGCATGAATGGATGAGAACTGACAGTGATGCATGCCCATCCACCACCTTCATCTTCTTCATCAGCTTCATCATAAGGACATGTATGTAGTTTCAAATGTTTATTTTTTTTACAATGATATTACTGTATTTTTGTTGCTCTCACTGTGCCTTGCTGATGTGCTTTGAGTAGTCTCAGCAGTTGTAGTTCGCTTTGGTGTCCACCAGAGGTCAGTCTGACAGTCATTAGTCACTTGTTTGTTGATTAGTAGAAAATGGTGTTCAACAATCTTACGTCTTCCTTTTTTGCATTTGACCTCCAGACAGTTGTGTTTCTAGACAAACCATCACCTGGTGGCGCCACTGTGACCTCAGTTCTAACCCACGTCCACTTTGATCATCCATCTTTTGCGTGAGATCACAGAAAAAAAACTGTGGATGATTTCACTGAGACAACAAATCTTTTGTTTCAGGCTCCAGGGACAAGTTCTGCTTGACCAACGGGAGACGTTGTGACTTTAAACCAGAGACATTCCAAAAGTTTATTTTTACCAACGTGTGACATGTTTACTTGTTTACAGGGAAAATGATATTTTAATAACAAACTGTAAAAAACATAACAATGTAACGAAGCACTTTATATCGACGCGCTGCCTGACGCTCTCTTCTCCTTTTTTACAAAAATCACTGAAAACATCACACACACACCCACACACACACACACACACACTCTTCACTTCAACCGTGTTGCGACGTGACCTTGAGTGACATCATCAGCGGGCTGGAGTATGATCCTGTGCTTAAACACACTGATGGATTTATTGTTGCTTCCAAGGCAGTCTTTCCACCACATGGTGGCAGTAAAGTAACTGGATTAGTCAAGCGATGACTTGGGAGTCAGCCAGTGTGACATCACTTGGATAAATTGTTCCCGTTATTAACATTTTCATGAGGATACATAAGAGAAGAAGACGACAGTGGGGTGAGGACAAAGCCTTCTTCCAAGTATTGAGTTGGCAATAAAACCAAGTGCATCATGTGATCACGACATCACCCAGAAGTCTTCCTCTTAAACGACATCAGCGTCTACAATGAACAGTCCATGTTCTGAGCTATTGTAGCCTGAACATTTGTTTTAAAAAGAATGTTTCATTGAGTGTTTTGCAACAAGACCACGCATTCACGGAAAATACTGTTTTGTAATGATGGAATTTAACAATCTTTGAAGGTCATGGTCAGAAGTGTTTGCATAGCCAAATGTGCAAGAAAACTGACCAACTTCCAGGTGTGTTTTCCCTCTTTTGACGGTATAAATGTAAAATTGGCTGAATTGGAGAAAAAAAAAAAAACAGACAAACAAATATGGTGTGTTCAGGTTAAACGCCACCCGGAAAGGGAATCTTGTGCAACTGTAGTTTTGAGGAAAACAAATTAACACACATGGAAGTTACCTAATTAACTCATTTGCTTCTCCTGCCACAAATACTAAGCAAACTGAAATCCACTTAACAGTAACACAAACTTGATTTTGACAAACAATTTTAAGGTTCACCTCTTAAATTGTATTTTAATTGGAAAACAATTTGGTGTTTGGTTTGAACGCACCACTAAAACCTTGGGTCCTAGGATTATGTCTGCAATGGCTGACGTTTTCTAGTTTACTTCCTGATGTCACTGCGTCTGCACTCACCCTTATCTCCTGTCCCTGGTCAGTGTGCGACACTGATCATTTCCCACCTTTGAGTCAAACCTCATGTCCTTGGATGAGGCTGTAGGTCACTGGGCTGACACTGCAATCACAGACAGATATACGAACATTAATGCATGCCCTGACAAATTCACGTACCAGTTAGAAAAAAAAAATCTTTATTTTAATCATTAGATTCTTTTCAATCAAAATCAATCAGCTGTGAAAGCAGAACCACTGACACTCATGTAAAGCTAAGACTACCTTGCTGCATATTTTAAGTTTATAGTTCTGTTTGTCAAACTTTACACAGACCACAGTGTGCAGATGGGGCTGGATAACATCAGCCCCCTTTTTACAGTTGAATAGTAAAATACTGTAAGACCATGTTTACTCCATGTTTTACACTGATTCCCTCACCAACAACTCCTGCATTTTCTGATTTTGTCATCAACTTTACTAACCTTATTGTAGCAAATGTGGAGCCGTGCTGTGTTAAACTTACCCTTTTGAAATGCTGACAAAAAATGTTGCACTGATAAGTGTGAGTGCACTGTATCTTTGGATGAAGGCTTTTGATTATTTTTCTTTTAAAGTATATACTTCTATGTTGGGGGGTTTAATGATGTGTGGGATGTTTTTAAGTAATGTTGAAATGGTTTAGGGCAGGCATGTCCAAACTGTTCCACAAAGGGCCACTGTGGTTGCAGGATTTTATTCCAACCAAGCAGTAGCACAACTGGGTTGAGATGTTTAATCAACTGATCTCAGTCAACAGACAGCTGATTGGTTGGTTGGAATGAAAACCAGCAGCCACACCGGCCCTATATGGAGCAGTTTGGACATACCTGGTTGAAGACTTAACAGTCCACAGTGACTGGCTGTCACACAATTTAACAAATATGACAAAAGATTTGGCCTACAGCATATTCGAAAACAACGTATGTTTACAACCTGAGACGCATTAAGGCCAATAAGCTGTCTTTACCTTACGTCAACTTAAATTAGAACCTAAATTAACGCTATTGTTCATTTAAGACTTTTAAAAAGCCAACAGTTTAGTTACATGATGGTTATGTAGCATTCTGTACAGTCATGCAGCCAAGTTTTTTTTGTGTTCCAGGTGAACAAATTAATGCCATGATACCTCACAATACATTAAACACTTAACCATTTTGCTAGCTGATGTTAGATTGCCAAGTGGAAAGGAGGTTTTATCTGTAAGTTTGTAAAATACAGACATGGAAAATAGAGCTATAAAATAGCTCCATAAACATTTTAAACTCTTTAACCCTGTGGTCCCCAACCACCAGGCCGTGGACCGGTACTGGTCCGTGGAGCAATTGGTTCCAGGCCCCAGAGAGAGATGATGCTCAACTTACGCAATTTACGTTATTATTTCTATTTATTTTTTGACTCTTAACAGTGTTTTAAAAAAGACAAGATCCCTCATGTTTGTATCCAGGCCAAGTCCAATATGTCAAAATAAACGGCAACTTGTCGCCTCCTTGTGCCGCCTATCACAGACAAATTGCCAGGTCCTTGGGCGAAAATAGGGTTGAGGAACACTGCTTTACCAGTGTTCCTCACCAGTTCCTTTACCAGGACCCATTTCCATGAAGGCACTATTATGGTTGTTTGGCTTCTCAGTTGCCCTCCCCCCATAAAAAAGATCAATTCATTACATGTGGCCAATCGGCAATCAGGAAAGCTGCACGGTGACGGATGTTGTTAGGACAAAAAGTTGAAATGTCACCTGGTCAGGTATAATCTCGCATTTGAACAGACACAAACCGAAGTTTACCTGTTGTTCATTAACACATCACGCCATTGAAACCGTGAACATGTAACAATAGAGTTAGTTGGGAAACTAATGTAATTAGTGTAGTGCACTGGCGTTAGCAAGTATGGTTAGAATGTGAGCTCAACCCTAGAATCAGTATCTGATGTTCATTTAACTGCCTGACTGAATATTGACGAGTATTGATCAGTTGAAGCAGCATTACTTTGGCATTAAACTCATTTTTCTGGTTTGCCATGACAGCACGTATGGGTATGAAGATGCTAATCTTTGCTGACTGTCAGGTACTGAAAACAGCCAAGTTGAATGACAGGACCTGGGTGAGCTGGTGGCTGGTTTACCCACATTAAGGAACAGGGTGAAAAGTAACATAAAACTTCATTGCCAAAAATAGGTTTGTTGGCAGAAAACAAATTAATCCCATTGAATGATAGAATGTAGTAACAAAAGTTAACCAGAGTTGTGACACCTCATCATGTGGCTGAGACATTACCAACTTTTGTGCAGTAAAACAATTGTAACATTAAAGATTTTTTCTGTGTTAATTTTTTATATTTATCATTTCTTATGTATATTTGTTTTGTAAGAAAAATAATAAAATAGACATTTTAAATCTGCTTGTTTCCTGTCTCTGAGGGAGGTGTGTTCATATTTAGATAAAACAGAAATACATTTGAAAAGGAAAACACGTGAAACATTAGCAAAGACGTTTGTAACTTTGTTGTTAAGAATGTTATCGTCTTTCTTCTTTTCGGTTTGTCCCTTTTTTTTCAGGGGTTGCCACAGCGACAATTTTCAATTCACCCTGTCCTCTGTATCTTCAACTCTAACTCCAACTACCTCCATGTCCTCACTGCATCCATCAATCTAATCTTTGTCTCCAGCCTGGTAGCTCCATCTCTAGGATCATTCTTCTACCAACGTGTCCACTGTCCTTCCTCTGAACATGTCCAAAGTATCTCAATCTGTCTTCTCTAGCTTTTTCTCCAAACTGTCGCGTCTGTGTTGTCCCTCTAATGACCTCATTCCTGATCTTGTCCTGATCTTTAACTCCTCCACCTCCAGCTTTGTCTCCTGTCTTCTACCTGCTCCTAGTGTCTCTGATCCATCCATCATGGCTGGTCTCACCACTGTCCTGTCAACCAAGGTTCCCTTCACCTTAGCTGACTCTCTTCTATCACAGATCACTCCTGACTCTTTTCACCAGTTGTTCTGGTGAAATCTGGTCTGGTCTTCACTCTATTCTTCTCCTCAGTCTCTTCCACAGTCTCCACTGCTCTGAACAGTTGATCCTCAGTATCTAAACTCCACCTTCTCCACCACTGCTCATGTAACCTCAAAATTCCACTGTTCTCCCTTTATTCAGACTTCTTATGTAAAACTGTCATATTATTGGTTCATTTAACCTGTGTTTTGTTTGTACAGTGCACTTGTCCTTTCATTTCCAGTAGGTTGTGCCATGAGCTCACATGAGGTCAAGAATTATAACTTTAAGTACGTTATGGGGACCAACTGTCCTTTTTTTCCCAAGAACAAGTCCTGAAAACTATCGGTTTGTGGTTTTAAATTTTCGACCAAGTGTCCAGTTTTTTAAGTATTTAGTTGTAGAAAATACATACATATAGTAAGATCCTAGTAAGAAGACAAGCGTAAACATTGTTTTAAAACAAAATAGGCCGCCACACGAACCGTTAAACGGAAAGAAAACATTATGTACTCTCAACAAAGTCTGAGTTCGAGTCATATTTGAATGAAATAGACTGTAATATACACTTTTATAGGCTGCATTCTAATATAAACAAACCAGCAACTTACGGTTATGTCCTCAGGTTAGCAAGTAATTCTTCACACGGCGTAACAAAGCTAAACTTGTTAAGAACTCTACACTTCACTGGATTTCAACAGCTGCCATTGAAACTGTAATCAGAACGCATTACCATCACCACATCGCCATCTGCTGGATCTGTTCTGCAACTTCAAATTCCAACAAGGAAAAAGTCCTGATCATTTGGTACATACAGTATTTATTACTCTTTGTGCGTGACACTGGTTCATAAATAACAGTCGCACTAATTCGTTTTGTAGTTGAGCTTGTCAAGCTATACAGGCAAACTATACATTTATTTAACTTTTTCTCGAAAGTACAGTATGAAATATTTAGACTATTGTTGATATGCATTAGAAAAAAAATGTAAAAACCTATTTTTTTACAAAGAAACTAATATTTAACGCTAATGGATATTTTTCAAGATAAATATTTCGAAAAACATTTACATTTCCGGTAGATAAATCCTAAATATACATACAGTCCTGCTTTTGACCAACAGATGTCACTGTGACACTTTAGTGTTTAAAAAAAAACATTACTGCGGTATGTTTGTTCGTTTAAAATACAACATTACAACATTGTAGTAGCATTCATGTGGCAAATTCACTTTAACATAGACACATTCTATATTCTTTTTCTCTTTCATTATCTTCCTGTTTTAGTTGAAGAAGGCAAAAGCCTTCTGTATCTGGTTTTAGTGCTTAAGTGCTTGGTTTTGACTGGTTTCAAACCAGTACCCTGTGCCATGTAAACTAATATCTGTTTTTTATCCTATGTTAAATAAGCTGTGGTAAAAACATTATAATTTTCTGTTGTAAAATGAGGAACTTCATGGCCACTGTGACATGAAGACGAAGCCACTGTGAAAAAAGCATTGAAACTCAGTTGTGGTGTCCCTGTACAGTGAGGTCAGAGGTCCTCATCATCCTCGCTGACCATCGTGTCCAGATCTTTGTCTTTACGTTCAGCACTCTCCGTCACAAACTCTTTCTGCTGTTCCTCCAGCTCCCGCAGCTCGGCCTGCAGACGCTCCATGTGAAATGCTCTTCTATTCTTTAGCAGCCGGCCAGGAAATGGATTCAAATCATTGAAGGCAATAGAAATTAACTTCCTGGTGGAACAAAACAGAACAATGTACAATAAGTCTGTGTGGCAGGAAGCTGAATAATCATGGGATAAGACACTTCACACTATTAGGTTTCTTATAGTATGAGGTAATACATATACAACAGCTGTAAAAGATATCATGACAATTACAATACGTAACAAGTGTTGCATCAGAGTGTTCTCCACTGCTGGGGATATAATAATGGCACAGCTTATCAACTTCTGTTTCTGCAGAATAATCTAGAAGGTCTAGCTAGTGCTGAATTTGAACTTTAATTTGAAAAGTAAAAAAAGTGCCATTTACCAGTGAAATGTTGACATTTTCAGCTTTGTTTGAACAGTTTGTAATGTTAATAGTTTCCTGGAGTAAGTTTGCAGAATAAATCAATTCTACTGCAGGTTGTTATGGAGTAGTGTTCACCTACAACTGATTCATTCTGTTTTCCTTCTTGTCTCTTAACTGCAGTAATTTTGGGAAGTAAATCAAAATTACAGATAGATATCATAAATATAAAGTACAGACAGTGAATCTTTTACAAAAAAGACTTTTGAATAAAAAATGTGCGAGTCTAATCAGTATCAAGTTGAATCATGCACCTTTAGTATGAAGTGTGCAAACAAGATATATGAAATGACAGGGGTCGCAAACTTGCGGCCGGAGGGCCATTTGCAGCCCACGGAATGTTTAGATTTGTTCTCCACATTTTATGGTAAACTTTATAGTCTTCAAAACCCTGATGCAGTCTCCTTCTGGTTCAGTGTTGTATTACACAGAATCTATGGGAAACTGATTTTTTATACATTTTTTTGTTTTGTATTGAACACTGAAAGTTCACGCGGCCCTTCGGTGAAATGAGTGTGGGTGGTGGCCCTCAACTTATCTGAGTTTGAGACCCCTGGGATATAAATCAAGCCCATTACTAGTTAAATAAAAACCAGTGTACAGCAACAAAAACATGGAGTCTGAATAAGTCTGTACCTGCTGTCAGTAATGGTCTTGGTGAAGAAGCGCAGGTACTGATGAATCTCAACACTGTCATGGATTTTCAGGATGTCGTTCTCTTTATATTTTAAGAGAGCCAGTGCATACCTAAACATAACCTGCACAAAACACATTCAAAAGAACTTTAACAGTAAAAAAACTACAATAAAATACAATTTTAAAAAGCAATTAATGTTTGAAAACATCACAGGAGGCATCATATTAAAGTGTAAATGACACCTGGGTCATCTGGAAATTCTACATAAGTAACATTTTAACACTCTTTCAGTTTTTTATCTGTAGATCAAATAATGTGGTTTTGTAGGCGTAAGTAGGCCGCTCAGGGTGTTGTGCAATCATGGGTAGAGAGTTGACTTTTCTCAAAGTGTGAATAATGTGTGGTTATGTCTTGCCAGTGTACCTTGGAGCCTTCATATAGAAATGCGTCCCAGAGTGGCAGCAGGATGTCACTGGGCAGATTCTCTACAAAAACAACCAGGAACCAGTTGAACGTCACCAGAGAAACGTCAATGGAGTATTCTTCAAAATGAGAGGCAAGGCGAGGAAGTTTGTCCAGGAGGAAGTCCTTTAAGACACGCTGATCTGCCTGGTTGAACATATACAAACGCAAACGCACATCAGATCAATACAAAATATAAAAACAAAGTCTGACCTGTGAGAAGAGATGGACGGAGGACAATGTCTCACCTGTGAAGACAGCAGGTTCTTGGTGTAATACTCTTGAGGCATTATAGACTCAACAACAGTGACCAGACACCAGAATGATTCTTCTTCATTCTGGAGGACGAGGAGGGCAATGGCAGCTAACCTGAGGAGGAAGTGATGTCATATATAACTAAAAAGACCAGGGAATAAACATGAGCTAGAATTGTCATGTGGGTATACCTGTTGAGGCCCTGGCAGTAGCCAATGGCAGGGTTGTGCCAGGAGAAGGCCTGTAAGATGCGGCACAGCTGTTGGTGGGCGGGACTAGAAGGTGAGGAGAAGCGTTGGTTGGTTGTAAGAGTGCGATGAAGGTCGAGCTGTATCTGTCTGAACGCCGGACTCTGACATGTTTGACTCTTCTCACACAGCTGAGGACAAAAAGGCAGAAGAGACATATGGGAGAGGAGACAGATGGGGATGCAGTAAAGGAGAAACTGAAGGCCAAAGAAGGCTGAGGTTAAATGAGGATAAAGTCCAGGACTCTCATGCCAGAAAACTATCAAAGTGCTTTCAGGCAGTCAAGAACACTTTTTCTTAAGTTTTTACATGATTTTCTTTACTTAAACCTTCATTTCTAGTAGATCCTGGGGTTAAAGGAAAGTTAATTCCAGTCAGAAGAATTACTGTTCACCATCTAAGACAGAGTTCCCCAACCTTTATTTGTGCCACGGCTCGGTTAAATGTCTCGTACAATTTTCACAGACCCGTCATTAAGTTGTGGCAGATAAATACCAAGTAATAAAATTCAATTTCCGGTGTTCTGAAATATTTTCCTACCTATAAAATCTTCCTACCCGAGTCAACTGTGCATGTGTACCCAGCCTATAATAATAACCTTGAATCAATGACTCTGCATCATTTTGAGTTTATTTAGAAAATATTTCCTAATCAAATATAGTTGCATTATTGATGATGGAATCCTATCCATTCTGATATTGATATTGGTATGAATCAAGTGGAAGTAATAGACAGATGGGGCCAAAAGGAAACTTTATTTTTATGTGGCCCGGCACCAAATCACCAAAGGACCGGTACTGATCCCCTGCCCAATGGTTTGGGACCACTGATCTAAGACACTAAGAAGCAACCACCATCAGATCAAGATCCTGTTGCTCTAGTTAAACCTGGCACAAACTAAATACATGATAAGAATAACCTGCTGATAATCAGACTTGATTGATTGAGAACATGTAAAAACAGACACTTCAACATAGTCCACCTGCTGGTAGTGCTGAGGATGTCGATCTCTGATGCTTCCGGTCCGGGTTTGGACCATCCAGCTCCACACTCTCTGGCGGTACTCCTGTGGGACGCCGCTGCGCAGCAGTGATTTAAGCTCAGGAGATGCGCAAAGGTCGTCGTTCGACCTGCCTGCCAGATACTGAGCCCAGCGCGTCAGCAGGGGGCGCTCCACCGTGTCCTAGTAAGAGGGAGATGTTAACTATAAACAGTAGGAAACAAATGCGTTGCTGTGACAAAAGTATCAGACATGTTCGAACCTGCTGCAGCAGATTGTGCGAGCGGATCTCCAGGGCCTGGATCTTTGCCAGGAGCTTCATGTCCTCCACCTCATAATCAGGGATGATTTTAAAACCGTACTCATCATGATCCCTGTTGGAGTCAAGTGTGTAACACACAAATAAATACAGTAGTTTGAACACGCATTCGGTTTCAAGATGTGTTCAAATCATGTTGTGAGTAGGTAAAAATGTACCTGGTTGTGTTTACTTTTGCAACGCTCTTGAGCTCCCCCTTCAGTGCATCCTCTATCATTTTATGAACAGCTTGACGTTGGTTTGGATCCAAAGTCTTTATCTCCTGCAGCCTCTTGAGGACACTAAGGTAACGGCTCTCCACCTGACAGTTACTGGCCTCCAGGTATGCACACTGCAACCAAGCAGAGGGAAGAAAACTAAAGGGGTTACACAGTACGTACATACTCTGCAAGAACCTCAATATTAATTGTGGGGATTATTGTCCAATGTGGAAGATTTGTAATACAGGATTGCTGAGAAAATGGAAAAGAGCGTAAATAGAGGCTGACTTGTTTGTGTTGACCTACCTTTACCATCAGACTTCTTTCCTGCTCTGAGCTCTTCCTCCACAGTCGAGTCAACTGATAGATCTCTGAGTTCAGAAACTTGTTCTGCATTTTGTAAGCTTCGATGTCATCCTGAATATCAAAAGAAAATATTTATTCTCAAGCTAAGAACTACTGTGTTGGGTAGAAGTTTCCAGTGCAGGTGGCTCCAGTTTACCTTTAAGTTCTCATTCTCTTGTCTAAGGCGTTTGAGAGTGTCACTGTTGGGGGTTCCACCGGCAGGTGAAGGCTGTTGGTTGGACAGACACGTGGTCATCTGATTGGAGAGTTTAATGATCACCTACGAGGAGAGAAAGAAATAAGACATAGGACCTTTCATGTTACTGCACAGGGAGTGATCTCCTCAATTAGTGGACTGCTGAAATGCTGACCTCCCCCAGCTAATTCCTCTTAGGTGTGACCTCACCTCCTGCTTGGCATTGTTCTTTTCAGTCATCATCCTGACCATGTCCTGCAGCTCAGCCACTTGTGTGTCTTTTTCAGTTAAGCTCTTCCTCAACAGCTCTGCCTCCATATTGGCTTCTTCCAGCTTTCGCTGCAGGTCGGCCGAATGCCGCTCGCGATGTCGTAGCAGTTCCAGGCGTTTCTGCTCATTCTCCTCAGCCAGAAACTCCGTACACGCTCTCTTCTCCAGCTGAGCCGCCTCCAGAGCTTTGTGGAGGATCCAGACTAGTTCCTGAAAAAAAAACAATGACATTAAAATCAATCATACACAGAGATAGATATCAATAACAACAATGATCATTATTGATCAGCCTGTAGTGATTGCCTTCTGAGCTTTGACTTCCTCCATTAGCATCTGTTTCTCCTGCTGGATGCGGGACATTCTGTCTGAGGAAGAGGACAGTGTATCTCTGCGGAGGGCAGACATGGTCGATGAGCTGCTTTTCCTGTTCTTCTTGCTACGAGTGTCTGTCAAAAATGGAAGTGTCTTTCCTTCTGTCGGATCAGGCGATAAGGCCGGTGATGGGAGAGACTCAACAGGGGTCCTAGAAGCTAAATAGCCAGTTGGAGGGAACATACAAGTATAAACAGATTCAGAACATTGATAAAGAATAAGCCAAGGTTCCTGGTGCAAAACCTATTTGTTGCTTGTGGTCCAGTATTATGCGTGTTAGTATTAGGCGTGAAGAACTAAATGTTGACATAAAACTGAGGTAGAAATTCATAGAAGGTTGCAATACTACAGTATCATTTGTATATGTAGTTTTACTGCATCTTGTCTGAGAAAGTTTTGCAGTTACATGTGAGCACTAAGCACAGTTATGCTACACATTGGCATCTATGTCATCAAGAGATGACTGTACAGTGTTACTGCAGCCAGTATGCACTTTATTTTGATTAGAATTGTTTCGAACAGTCGGTACCTGGGGGGTCTGAACGTGCAGATTTTGGAGAACCTGGCGTTTCGATGTGAAACACACTCTGATTCAACTCCTGAGACGACCTCTTGCGAAGAAAGTGCACTGAGTTTCTGCAAATGAAAAAAAAGGAGATGAATCCAAGGACAACTGTGAATCGGTGTAAATCGGTGTAAATGCTGAACTTACTGAAGCTCAATTAAAGGATGTTTGATTGACATGTTGGTGAGTGGCGTTCTTTGTGACTGTGCGTTGGCTGCCTCCTCCCCTACCAGACCCAGAGGACTTTTTAACAGTGGCAGGAAATCATCTGCTTAGATCAAAACAAATGAATAAACTATCATTTCAAATCCATATGACTTATTTTGTGCCATTTTAACCATGTTCAGCCTAAATACATTTAAACAAGAATTAATTTCTCTTCTTTCAGCTTGAACCTTTTTCAGGGGTTGCCACAGCAAGTCAGCATTTTCCATCTCACCCTGTCCTCTGTATCTTTTACTCTGACTCCAACTACCTCCATGTCCTCTCTCACTGCATCCATCAATCTCCTCTTTGTCTCCTACCTGGTAGCTTCATATCTAGGATCATTCTTCTACTAATATATCCACTATGCCTCCTCTGAACATGTCCAAATTATCTCAATCTGGCATCTAGACATGTATAAAAGTATGATGAAGCCACAACATTTCCTGTTGGTAATTAAACAACACACACCTGCACTGTTGTTATTGTTGATTTTTGTCTCTGTCTCGGTGCAGGAAGCATTTTGTCGGTGCTGCCAACGTTTAACCTGCAGTTGCTGCAGCCAATAAAGCATCAACTCTTGGGTCACTGCCTGGTAGGAGGTAGGGTCAAACACCAGGTGAGAAGTCTTCATCGTTATCACTTATAGAGCCATAAATTTGATTCTACCTTGAGTACAAAGGTGCGTTCAAGTGTTTTAATGTGGAATGTTCCATCTTCTGCCTTTAAGGGGTAGGTGAAAGTGGCACTGCTGAGGTCTACGTGGCCCAGTGGCATCACATCCTGTGGTGTGCGATAATAGAAGAGCTGGTTCTTCTTTTCTTCATAGGTAAACCAGCGCTGTTTCCAGGCCCTCAGCGGTCCACCCTGCTTTTGTAGAAAGCCACAAAGTTTAGGTTCATCTGTAGATGGAACCTGAGCAATGGGCTGCACATCGTCACCAAATTGTGTAGATGTGGGTGAGGTCATTGATGGTGATGTAGTTGAGTTATCAGATACAGGCAGAACCTGCAGAGAGGTACTGTCCTGGTTTTCAGCAAGGATTAAAGGCTGCTGGGTTTTCAGTTCAGCATTGATATCATCTTGTTTACCATGGTGTTCAGGCAGAGGGTCACTGTCTTCAATCTGCAAGACCAAAAAAGAAGGATCACAATTCTGTGTATCTCCTGTATCTCCCGCAGTAGGATGATCTTGGTTTTGGTGGTCCAAAGAAGGAGGACAAGAGTCTTGGTTCTCTAGGTCCTGAACAGATTTTGAGGTTTGTTTTTCTTCATGTTGAGGACATTCTTGGTTCTGTAGGTCCAAAGAAGAAGAACCACACGTCTGTGTCAGGTGTTTTTCAGATGTACACAGGCCTTGGGTTTGTTGTTCCAGAAGGAGACAAGGAACAGGTTCATGGTTTGGCAAATCCTGAAGAGATAGTGAGTCTTGTTTTGCCAGGTGTTCGGGTGCTTCTTCATTCTTTAGGCCAAAAAGAACTGGGCCACAATTGAATTTCTGCTGTCTTTCAGAATCTTGTTGAATTTGGTTCTGTTGGTCTAAGGAAATAGAACAGGGATGTTGGTTCTGTAAAACTTGAATAGAGGGAGAGTCATGTTTTTCTTGGTGTTCAGAATCATTTGCTTGGTTTTGAGGGTCCAAAGGAAAGGAATCGAACTCCAGCTTCACCTGTTTTTCAGAAGTTTTCAAGTCTTGGTTCTGCTGGTCTAGAAATAACAAGTTTTCCGACTCCAGATGTTTGAATGAACGCACGTCTTCCTTCTGAAAATAATAAATTTGGTTCTGCTTATTTTCCAAATCGATAAGACCTTGGTTCTCCTGTTCTATATTCACATACTGATCTTTAGAAGAAGGGGTATGGTCCAGATTTTTCAGATCCTGAGAAGAAGAAGAACCTTGAACTTGGTTTAACGTGTAATGAACAGGGTCACAAAGATTTTTGTTTTCCTCTTTAGGGTGAAGTAAAGAAATGTCTACATCTGTCGGCTGCTCATAAGAAAGTTGATCTTTGTCAAGAGTGTCTTCAAAAAGCAAACCACCATCTTTATTATTGTTCTGTTTTTCAGGTATATGATCTGGATATCTGATTTGCTGGGTTTTATGGAGTTCACAAGAGCCCTGATTCAGCTGCTCTTCTGAAGAAGACAGATCCTGGGTATGTTTGCCAGAAGGAAGTGGAGAGTCTTGGTGTGGTTGGAGTAGGTTCTGTTTTTCAGGAGGACAACAAATATCTTTGTTCCTACAGATATCACAAGGTTGGTTTTGGTTTTGCTGTTTGGAAGGACAACCACATTCTGGAGTATGTGGTTCTTGGTTCTGCTTTTCAATTGACTTGGAAATACAAAGCTCATGCTTGCCTTGGTTATGCTCATTGAATGTTGTGGGGATGACAGTTAGAGGTTCTGTTTGTTCCTCCTGTAGCTTTATTTTCTCACTTTCAAGGCAAAGAGGCGTCTGGGTTGTGCAGTCCTGAGACGGGCCAAGTTCTTGATTCTGTTGTGGGCACGATTGCTCAGGCTCATTCTGACCTGTACATGGAGAATCAAAGTTTACTGAATCAGATATGGTTGATGATCTACTGCTTCCTTGATCCTGTTTATTGACTGACTTACTTTCTGAAACCTGAAATGAAAGTTCTGACTGTACTGTTGTTGAGGTCTTATGGTCTAATTCAGCCTGAGAGTGATGGTTTTGCATCCCAGATAAACAGCCCAACTCCCCGTCTTGGGGGTCTTCCTCAGCTCTTTGTGATGTAGTGCTAGCATTTCCTGTGTGTGAATCTGGATCCATCCTGGTTATAAAAAAAATGATTAATATATATATACTTCAAAACATTTGCCGTGAGAATCAACCGGTCAGTTCCTGCTCACATGAAACGGCCAAACATTTTTATTCTAGTTGTTCATCTCTTTATAGGATCACAGACATAATGAAACATAATGACAGGAAGAGACTCAAACCCAACAGAGCGTGACTCCGCCTTCTGGGGGACAAGACAAACAGCCCAGTGGAAATAATACACACCACCATGTGCAGTTTAACACTGTATTACACACTGTACACTAATACATAGGAAGAAATAAAAAAAAAAAGATGTTCAACATAGGAAGTGAAGCCATATGTCATGGTTAAATTAAATCCATTTACACAAACACACTTACAAACAGTAGCACTTCATTCTTACTTGAAACAAGTTATATACTTTATAAGTTAGCAATATATTTCACATACTAAGTCGTGGGGTGTCATAACTCGTCCTCAACAATGTGGTAAAAGAGCTATAACCTTAGTGAAATACTTTTTGTAAACATATGGTAACTTATCAGTGTTTAGAAAACAATTTCTTAGTTAGTACTTTTTTAAGTACTTGCTACTCCTTACACCGGTTCGTGAATAACTTACGAATTATTTATTTCTCAGTACTTAGTAAAAATACTATATGAAGTTCGGGGTTGGTACTGCGTCCTTACCTGTACACACTCAGCGGAGGCGTGGTCAGATCACACCTGGCTGTCGGGATCGTTTCTGACTGACAGCTGGAACATTCGCGAAGAAAGACTCAGCTCATTGTCGCCGTGTTCTCCATAGTATTTTCTCCTTCTTGTTTTCTCCTTCTCCCCCTTCTTCCTTACGTGTGAGTAATGTCTCGACTATTCTGGTCTCTTCCCTTCCTCTTCCTCCGTCCTAAACTCCCTGTTTTCTCAACACACGACTTCCGCCTTTTTATTCCAAAATAAGATCGTCGTTTACGATAAGGTTTTTCAAAATAAAACTACGCAATTGACGATCCGTTTATTGTCGTTAGTCGATATTTGTTTACATACAGAATATATGTACAGTATAAATATAAATAACCCAAAGAGGCAGAGCTTGAGGTTAAAGATGTTCAGATCCTCTTCCATAGTGACGAGGATGGGCAGGACCAGGAATGAGGTTATGAGAGGAAAAACACAAACAGGAAGTCAGAATGTTTAGTTGTTGCATCTAGATTTGTTATTGTACGTGAAAGACGTTTCATTCCTCAACTGAGAAACTGTTTCTGGTTGATGTAGGAGGGAATACTAGTAGTTGTACTCCTCTCGACTTATTTAACTGCTCATCAATACCACAATAGTCTTCTTTATAGAGGTGTGTCCACAACAACCCCCACTCACATCTGGACATCTGAAATGCTTTCTACTCATTACCATCAGAAGCAGTTTCTGTCACAAAAAAGTATGACAAAAACAACTCTTCACACCTTTGTCCAGCGGGGAAGGGAGTCGAGGGAGACAAGAAGATTTGGAGAAAAGGCTAGAGACATGTTCAGAGGAGGGTTCAGTGAGTTTGAATTGGTAGAAGAATGATCCTAGAGATGGAGCTACCAGGTAGGAGACAAAGAGAAGATTGATGGATGTAGTGAGGGAGGACATGGAGTTGGTTGGAGTTTGAGTTGAAGATACAGCGGACAGGGGAAAATGGAAAATGTTGATTTACTGTGGCAACCTATGAACATAAAAAACAAAAGGGAAAGAGGAAGAAAAGAATATACACAGCCATTTAGCAGCTGTTAAATAAAGTATATAAATCCTATATTTTATTGCATGATATGTGTGGATAACTGTTACAATATCTCAGCAAGACAGAGATACAGAGCAATAAAGGAATTCAGTAAATAAAAAAAATAGTAAATAAAAATACATATTTACTTTCTTAAGAAAGAAGTCTACAGTGAGTAAATTCAAGTTTGTCATTATTTGTTCTGAACCAGCATTCTATGAGTGACATGAAACAGGCAACTAGTAACTTACTTTTTGTGTCCATTTAAAGGGCAAAGCAATTAGCTCTTCTTCTCAGACAGCAACTCACACGGAGAAGTCCTGACTTCTTGTCTTCACTCTGTCTGTGAAGCTCCCCGCAGACTGAGCTTGGACAGCAGGGTTCCTTTTGACCTTAAGCCTGAGGACGATGCAGAAGATGACACATTGTTTTCAGCAGCTGTTGTGGAGGCTGAGACATTACTGCAGCAGAGTGTATTATGCACTCTTCCCCTAAATTCTGGTGATACGTAATAGAAAATGAATGGGTCAATGACACTGTTGAAGGTGCTAACAGATAAGCTTATCATATATGGGACATAGACATCCTCCCCGTCTTCGACCAGGGAATTATCCGAGTAAGTTAGTAGGAGGAGAATATTACTGGGTAGAAAACATACAGTGAAGACAAGCAAGACTAATACTGTCACTCGAATGGCGTGATCGTATCGCTTGCCTTCAGCAAGCAGGGTATGCAACACTCTGCAGTAACAGTATACAACAATCATGAAGGGCAACAGGAAACAGATGGAGAACAAAGTAGCAAAGTATGGCAGGAAATAATTCTCCTGCTCTTCTTCAGGAAGTGCATCGTGGCAGGTGGTGATATGCAGCTCGTCCAATATGTATGTCTGCTGTGACATAAGCAGGGGAAGCATCGCAGCCAGAACCACAACCCAAACTACTGCTGTCATGTACAAAGATGTCCGTCGGCTGCGCAACACCTTAGCGCTGAAGGGGTGAACCAGAGCTATATATCGGTCCAGAGCTATGCAAGCCAGACACACCATAGATCCATACATGTTACCATAAAAGGCAGCAGTTACAAAACGACAAAATGGTTCCCCCAGACTCCAGTGATTCCCTCGGAAATGGTACACAATCCGAAATGGCAACACCAGCAACAGCAGCACATCAGCTAGTGTCAGGTTGATTAGTAGTATGGTGGACGGCTGCTGTTTGGTACGGAACATCAGAACCCAGAGGGCCAGAAGGTTTGATGGGAATCCTATCACAAATGCCAGTAGGTACAAGAGTGGCAGGTAACGTGTAGTAGGTGGTGCCTGGATTTCCTTCAGATGCTTCTCCTTTAGGGTTGAGATATTACAGGAAGTCATGATTTTGAAAGTCCGCAGACCTACATGTACCAGAAACAAAGGCTAAATTAGTCTGATGCGCAGCATAACATGAGACTGTTCATTGTTGCTCATTGTTAGTTAGTGTTTAAATGCTTTTTTCTGCCAGCCTCCACCCCCAAACACCCCCCCTTCTTGAATTAGTGTCTCAATATCTACTAATATGAAAGATCCAAATCCAATCATTCAATATGATTTTGGGTTTTTTCTAAAGCAATGTTTAAAGGCAAGATATAGGAATTCAGAATTAAAAGTATAAGGTGTAACTGAATAGTTAATAGTCAAACCCCCTTAATTTCATGCATTGCTACATGATATTTCAATGTCTCTACACGTCTGCGTGCCCACAGGAAAGACGATGAGGGAACTTACGGATAGACATCAGTGAGCACTGGTGTTCAGAAGAAGTAGAAGAGACGGTAGCTCCACAGAAGAGAGACATTATTGTGAGAAAGACTAGCATCTTTGAAGTCCACATTTTTGTCCTTCTTCTACTCTGTAACTTTTCCTTTCAGCTGGAGAAGTTTCCTGTTTCTGTGTTTAATCCAAGACCTGCAGAAATGACTCTCCTCCTTTCTTCTCCTCCTACCACCGTGTGATTGGATCCAGATGTTTCTGCGAAGTGGAAGTTTCTTTTGGCCAGTTCAGAGAAACAGTGACCAAAAGTGAGTGTGGACATAATGAAACAACAAACAGACATGTTTGTGGGTTGGGTGGTTGGTAAGAGCTGATAAGGTATTTCCTGTTATTAGAGCAGAGTACTTAATACTGTATTACTGGTTGTAATATAATAAAATACTTCCATTTTCCCTTAGATATCAATAATTAATATGTGTTTACTGAACGGTTACAGCACAGAATCACATAATAAGTGACCAAAATATTGTATCATGGTAAAAGTGTGACACTTACCGCCCTATAAGGCTTAGCTTCTAAAAATAGTCAAAACGCCTTGGCTGTGGATACTCCTACGTGGACGTCAATATTTCTGGATACAAAATCCTGCAAAAACAACAAGAGCTCTGTCAGCTTTAGTTGATGAGTTGTAAAGCTGGGTATGATTAATATACTGTAGGTATGTAACATTTTCTTTATTTTTGTCTCATACTACTTTGGCTGGTGTGTTGAATTTACACATCTCTGTTAATACCAATGTTAAATTCAACTTTTCTGGATTGCACATGAACCATTAACAGGTTGCTTTCTGAATTTAAAGATGTCTCACGAGGTTCCACTTTGTTTTTGAAGGAGGAGCATTTTCTGTCATCCAGTTTTATAATTTACTGCATATGTGCGTGTGAGTGACAGTAAGAAAGAGAGAGCAGGAAAGATAATATGATGAAGGGGAAAGAGAAAACATAATACATGTATTCTTTTCTGCTGTCTTTCTATATTATCAACTTTGTGGTGTGTTGTATTTAATATTTACATTTTTTTAAAGACTTAAATTTAAGGTCACAACGTAATCATGTCATCCTCCAATTTGGAATGTCAGTGAAAGAAACATTATTAAAACGCCACACCGCCAGTTGAAATGTTAAAGATTATTGTCCGTCCCCGTAGCTAACGGTTTCTCCCAAGTATCGCGATGTTAATTAAATCTCGTGAGGGACACAAAGCCCCTCTTCTCCCACCTTCCGAAACTGCTGTTGTGCGCATGCTCAGTTCGTCTCTAATGGAGAGACGGGACTTGATCCTCTGCAGAGTCCAAACCCACACAAACGCTACACCACAGCATCAGCGTAGGCGACGTACAACAGGATATTTATCCAGCATTGTGGTTGGGAATATTAACCGGGACATTTATCGGACCACGCAGCGGGGTGTGAAGAGCAGCGATGGTGACACGATGAAACAAAGCGACGGTAAACACTGAGTCATGATGATGATCCGCCTTTAACCCATGTTTATCCCGGGTCTGTCCACGAACCCGGGACAAATCTGTCTGTCCACCATCCGTCCGTACAGCGGGGACTCGCGGGACAGACGTGTTTAGGTGTTGCCGCTGCGAAAGGTGACGAGGGTCGAAACCCAGGAATTTGTTTTCATAGAGGACGTTGAGATACACTGGAAGACAGGAGGGACCTGTGGACAGACAGAGGACAACTAATCCAGGGAAACAAAGACGAGGCGTCCAGGAATAGACTGGAACACTGAAGGTAAATGTATGTACGGAGCAAATGGGTAAATGGAGACCAGACGTTACAGTATTTGTGGAGATATGTGAAGGCACCATGCCATGAAGCATTCAGGGACATTCAGATACATTCTGACATTCTAGCAAAAATATTTAAGGAGGCATTGATGCGTTAAAAGACGTATTGTGTTCCAGACACAGCAGCCTTTTAGGAGCATGTAAAGATGTACAACATGGCCTTTAAACGCTGTTCTTTGTCACACTGAATTAAATTGAAGTGACTGAAAAAAACCCTTGTGATCTGATAAATACCAAGTGATGAAGTGATTGAGTCTGTAAACCATTACACTGCTGCTGTTATAAGTTAATGGAAAAACTGCCTGAAGTTTAGATTTCCATGACTGCATCTACGTGTATGTAAATGCTGCAGCAGATTTTTTTGGCTGGCATATGGCCACACACTGAGTTCCTCTTTGACTTTCTTGTTTACTAGAACAAGGACAATTGTAGACTTATAACCTCAGTATAATCTGCAAGAGTTCTCTGGAAAACTACAATAATAATAATTTAAAAAATCCATTCATTGAGCATATTACAACTGATTTAACACAGTCTGTGTTAATCACTATTGTTTTAAATTGCAAAATGTAAAAACAAATTTATTAGTTTTATACTATTGTTGGGGGTAAAAAAAGTCCAGCAGGGCCAAAAGACTGGGGACAACAGAGCAGGAATTATGTGTTTGTATTTGAACATCTCATTTGCTTTTGGAACATACAGTATTTCCATGTAGTTATAGGATTAAGAATATGTAAAATAGTACGGCTGAATCTACACATACAGGTTGGGAGGGTTTTTAAACACAAAAACACTTTCTTTTGTTATGCATGTCAACATGTGTACTGAGACAAGCACAAGGGGACTTTTGACTGAAAAAACACAATAAGACAAAAAGAAAAGATTTATGTAGTAAAGACTGAAATGTAATCAATTAATATGAGCCCTTTTTTGGATTTTATTGTGTATATAGTTTCTAAATTGGATGTAACACATAGAATCAAACTAGCATGATGGTAAAGTTAGGCTAAGACAAAGAAAGACATTTGTCGTTATTCTGCGTCTCAAGTCTCAATATGCTATAATTGTTGTTTTCCACTACAGTATGTGTTGTGTTTTTTAGGTCAAATTGTTGTTTGTTTTCAAATGGGGTCATTTGACAAACATTGCACTTTCACCTTTCCTAATTTCAGCTGCGTGCGTCTCCAGCTGCTCCAGCGTGTTATGAAAAACATGTTAGAACAGAGGATACAGCTGAGACACCAACACTGTTTGGAGATGTTTGGATTTTTCTTATTGTGTTCGCCTTCATCTTCGTTTTCTCATCTCTCTCGCGCGTCTGTCAACAGTTTGGATGTAAAGACAACGTCATGGCATCCTTGCGGTGCACCTGTCAACCCATGTCCTACCTCCAAGTTCTGGTCCTGGTGGTGGTGCTGATGGACTCAGTCGCTGCAGCCCGTTCTGACAGAAACATGGTGTCAGAGGAGTTTGTCGGTGCCACGGTGAACACCACGGTGCTGGACGCACGAGGACACACTGTCCACGTGATGAGCAGTGACGACGGGACATATGGGCAGAACTCACCCAAGGTGGACACCAGGGGCATGGTCATTGCACCAACACCGCATAATGGAGGTGAGAGAGTGTAAACCTGAAAGAGAAAAAGAGATGTTTGATTCTGACCTAATGTATATTTTGTTTGTCCAAAGTCAGAAAATGTTCCTCTTTGTCTTGGCAGTGGTGGACCGTCAGGGCTGTGACCCCAACACTCATTTTTCGGTTCCTTCTCGTGGTGTCCAGTGGGTAGCGCTGTTGCAGAGGGGAAACTGCACCTTTAAAGAGAAGATCCTCAAGGCCACAGCATTCAACGCCAGCGCCGTCCTCATCTACAACAACTCTACAGACAAGACAGTCAAAATGGGCCACGAAGGTTAGTGACATCACTGCGACAAGCCAGTGACATCACAACAGGGCCTGGTGTCACTGTAATATTTCTGAGGGCAAAGTATTATAAACAATGAAGGTCACAAAGTGCTGACGCTACAGGGTGTGTGTCTGTGTGTGTGTGTCTGTGTGTGTGTTTGTGAGAGAGAGCGCAAAAGAGCAGCGATTTCTTTGCAGATCGATGTCAACTTCTAAATATAGACTAGAACAGGTCATTGAGCTGTGTCTGTGTCTCTATGTGCGTAAGACGTTGAATGTCAAAGACAGGAAGTACAGTTTTTCTAACAGGAAGTGTTTTGTCGTTGAGGTGGTTCGTACCAAACGTTGGCTAATTGACATCACCTATCAACTATTGGAATGGAAATCAGTTGTTGGCTCAGCTCAATGTTCTAACGTAGAGAATATAAATAACCCTGTTGATAAATATCAGCTTTACTATGAAGTATTAATATCAGTGATAGTAAATCCCCTTAAGATTTCTGCAGAAAACCAATGTTCCGAAACTTAGACCTAGTGTTTATGCCAAAGTCTGTGGGGAGAATCAGCATTCTAGCAGGCAAGGTCATCGGACCTGCTGGTTTGCTGCTGTCTATTGGGAAAAACAGGTCACGAAATATTAAAATTTCCACAGTCTGTTAGGGGTCAATGCATTTTCTGTTAAGTGAGGCAGTGGGAATTTCCCTGAAAGTGAAAAGTTTATAAAGCGAAAAAGATTGTTTAACAGGGTTTCCAAAGCATAGCAACTAGAAAGCTGTTGTAGGATGAAGCATTTTTGCCTGTCTCAGCATGTTTACACACAACTCAGGAATCTTGACTTCCCCTGCCTCACCCGCTAGAGACACAGCTCCACAAAGGTAGACACTGGTCTGAACATGTCCCACATTAAGCAACAGATTCCTGTTTTGTTTTTTTTTTAAGTCAGATTTTGCTTGCAGTAGTTAAACAATAACCACATAAGATCACTGAGCCAAAATTTAGTTATATGACTCAGCAGAGATTCATCAGACAGCTGTAATATGATTACTCCTCCCCTGATCGGGATGAGTCTTGGTTAGGAATACTGTCTGCAGTTTTCTGTTATTGGTTTTAATTTTCAGTCTTTGTGGACAAAGAACATGGAACAGCTGTAGAGATGAGTGATGGATGAGTACAGACACTACAAAAGAATCATATTGTTTCACATCAAAATCTTTCAGAAGTGTGACTGCCCTTGTGTTAAAACAATTTAATGTATCATTTGGGATTATTATGGCGTATGTCTAATTTGTTCAAGCTTAGTAAAAACACAGATGATCTTCAACAGCTCTGCCTGTAAACGCATCATAGCAGAACAAAACGGATCAAAGAGAGAACACATCCAGCCCCTCGCAGTATTTCAGTCACAAACATGTCTGATCTTCACTTCACAGCTGATCTGACTGTGAGCTACAGCCTGCATTTATATGTTTTTGTGTAACAACAGTCAACTGACTCGATAGACCTGAGCCAACAACAGCTGATAAAACAAAAAAACTGTCAGTGGAATGGACGGGTTATCTACAAGTGTTACTAAAACTCAAGAGAAGATGTTAAAGTGTTTTGGTAACTGTGCAAAAATGGAGGAGGTGGACTTCTTCCTGTTTATTCTATTAGTTCTACGTTCGGAGACAAATAGTTAGGTTTACATTTCATTGAGGCCACTATTGCTACTTGGTAACATTTAGTTTAAAAAGCAGAACTTTATCAATTCAACTGATTTCTTTCATGTAAAAAAAATAAATTATGACTGGCAACAATTACCCTTTACATAACCTATTCCAGCAGAGGGTGCTGAATCTCTTAATTTAACTAGTGTTCTTTCTTCTTCTTTTTCTTTCATCTTGTCTCTGTTTTGTTGCCACAGCGAGTCAAGAATTTCCATCTCACCCTGTCCTCTGTATCCTCATCTCTGACTCCAACTACCTCAATGTCCTCCCTCACTGCATCCATCAATCCTCTTAGTCTCCTACCTGGTAGCTCCATCTCTAGGATCATTCTTCTACTAATGTATCCACTGTCCCTCCTCTGAACATGTCCAAATCATCTCAATCTGGCTTCTCTAGCTTTTTCTCCAAACCTTCCTGTCTGTGTTGTCCCTCTAATCACCTCATTCCTGATCCTGTCCATCCTTGTCTCCTAGAGAGAACCTCAGCATCTTAAACTCTGCCACCTCCAGCTCTGCCCCCTGTCTTCTACCTGTTCCTAGTGTCCTTTCTCTTGTTTTTAAAATCTGTTCTGCAAGTTTGAAAACAAGGAAAGGTGACTGCCCACAACTAAACTGGATGCCATGTGTTTTGTGCAGGTACTGGAGACACCGTGGCGGTGATGATCACAGAGGCCTACGGAAAAGAAATTCTGGCTCACTTGGACCGGAACCAGACAGTCCTGGTTACTGTTGTGGTGGGTCAACGAGGTCCCCCAAAGAACATCAACCGAGGCTCACTGGTCTTTGTCTCCATCTCTTTCATTGTTCTGATGATCATTTCATCTGCCTGGCTCATCTTCTACTTTATCCAGAAGATCCGCTACACCAGTGCCAGGGATCGGAGTCAGGTAGTATGTTGACAAAGTCTTTTACTCTGGATAAATGATGAAATGGAATTAATGTTTCCAAACCAAAATTTAAACTTTGTTTTTTAATTGGTCAGAGATTGGAACGCAAATGTTATTTTCTGGAAAATGTGTTTTACTGTAAAGTGTCAAAAATATTGAGCTCTAACAAACGTAACAGACGGCCAGTACCCAACAAAGTGTTTGTTAATGTCTCCTCATATCCACATATTTCAATACTCATTTAACACGTTTTTCCATTTTCTGCATGTTAGAACACTAAATGTTTTTGTTTGAAAATCTACTTTTTTTTAGTGGAGACAGCACTGTTCTTTTTGAGCTGGAAGTTGTCGGGGCTGTTGTTTATAGAATTCATTATGATAGTTGATAACACATTAGGAAGGTGGTATAGGGTGGTGGACTTTTAGAAATGTAGTGCTAAAAACAGATGCCCCTGAGCTGCGTGTTGTTTTTTTTGTTAAATAATGACTGAGGAATTTTGTATATTGCTTCTGTAAAATAAGTTTTCTTTTTATTCTGGTGCAGTTAAAATGTGTTTTTCTGGTTCTTGAAAGTAAATTTGCCAAAAGTATATTTGCTTTCATATTTTGACTAAAGTACTTGAGATGTCAGTTCACTGAGGTCGTCATGTGTTTTTCGAAGAAAACACAGAGAAATGCAGACAGCTGACAGTCTCAGAAACTTGCTCACAGGGTGTTGTCCCAATCCAAGGGCTGATGTTAAATGAAAACCTTTCTATGGAATTCCATAATGATCTGTTGTCATAGAATTTTTCCAGATAGCCTTGTGACATTTCTTATCGCCTGGTGAATTACAGTCAACCTCCTGCAAATGTCCGATTAAATATGAGCACTTCAGTTTCTTTAGTATAATAAACAAGTGTATATAAGTCTCATTAAATATACTAAGAGACTAATATATCAGGGCAGTGTATTAAAATCCCCCTTTCCAAGTCTGATGATATTTAGAAGAGTCCTAAATATTTAATGACGCAAATGTGCTGAAGTCATGGATCTAGATCTGGATCCTTTCCCACTTACCTCCCTTCAACTCCCTGTCTAACCAGGTCCAACCATATACTCAAAACAAGACATCTTCTTTAGGTCTCATTTATAAATCGGTACAGTGTTACTATTCAACTCACAGGGGTAAAATAAGCAAGTTGGACTGATTTATTACAACTAACCTATCCTAACGGATAATTTAAACATGAGCTGAATTAAATTCACCCTTCTGTAATGTGTACTGTATGTCCTTTTTCTGACTGTCCCTAAAGAGTTGGTCTTTTTGTAGCTGGTCACTTTATATTCTTTTGAGTCTACTCTCTTATGTTCTCTATTTGTCAGTCCCCTGACTGTTGTTTGAGTGTTTGTCCTCGGACTGTCTCCTAATTATTCTCCTGTCTTTTTTCTCTTTTGTGTCCCTCAGCGTCGGCTTGATGATGCAGCAAAGAAGGCCATCGGCAAGTTGACAACAAGAACAGTAAAGAAAGGAGATAAGGTAAAAAAAAACAGCAACCAACTTTAGGGTTGTTGTGAGCAGGGTGTCCATATACATTTAGACTGACGTACATACGTCTCCGCCATTTCATGTTTTTAACAAAAGTAATAATATCTGTACACTTGTAATGTACAAATGTCCTTCAACAGAGTATCCTTCAAAGGAAATTCTGCATCAGCTGTTTTTTATCTTTCCTGACGTTATTGGTTGGTTATTACCATTGCAAGGGTTAGGGTTATTCTCAAAACTGTTTTAGCTTAGTAATCATCCATGATTTTAGTATGACAAGACCACCACATGGACACCAAGGTACCTAGCAGTCTAACTTCTTTTCTCCCTATTCTTTCAGGAGACTGATCCGGACTTTAATCACTGTGCTGTCTGCATAGAAGCATACCAGCTGAATGACGTGGTGAGGATTCTGCCATGCAAGTAAGTCCAAAACGTAGTGCAGACAGGTGGTGCTATAACCTAAGACAGATGTTTGTTCAGCGCTGCCTTCAGGCCCAGGCATTGTCTTTTTCGGATTAATATGAGCAGGTTCAGTTGAAGACCTTGTGTCTCTGTGTCCTTGCAGACATGTCTTCCACAAAGTGTGCGTAGATCCATGGCTTCATGAACACTGCACGTGTCCGATGTGTAAACTTAATATTCTCAAAGCTCTGGGCATCATGGTGAGTCACTGCTACTATCTTTAATTGGTCTTATGATTCACTATGTCATTCCTCTAAATCTAGTCTGAATGACTGTCCTCTGTCCTTTAGACAAGTCTTCCCTGTGTGGACAGTGTGGTGTTGGATGTGGAGCGTCTTAGCATTAGTCAAGCATCCAGCAGCCAGAGGGCACCGCTGAGTGAAAGCAATCATCTGTCCATCAGCATGGAGCCTCTGAGTCCTCCACATCCTGAGATCACTCCAAGAACACCTGCTGACATTGCAATTGCAGTGACCAGTAAGTACAGAAGATCAACAGCCAGATCTGGACCAATTCGAAACCTCTTCTGGGTTAAATATATGTTTCTTTGGTTCATTCTCAACAGGTGGCGGCCACTTCTTTAACAGAAACTCAATGTCTCCTCGCAGCATTGTCTGTGAAATGGAGATGACAGACATCCAGGCTTCACTGGATCTCTACGATGACAAGTCATGAGGCCCATATTGACAAGACTCACTCCTTTGCCCAAGAGGAGTCAATTAATGACAACCTGATTGTGTTTCTTTTTTGGTTCAGATTGAATGTGAACACATGAGTCTGTGTCTTGGCCTCCGGTCAGACTCTTTTTTTTTTTGGATTTTTTTTACTTCTGGAGTGTTGCTGTGATCCTACACCTGGTCTTTGAGTTTTGGAAAACTGAGACATCAGATCCGTCGCCCCCCATGAGGATTGTCCACCATATTTTTTTAATTCATCAAAGTGCTGCCTAAAAAGACACAAATCACTTTGAAGAAACATCCAAAGGAAGTTGTCAATAATGATGTTTCTAAATATTACTCTAGGGTTTTTGGTGCCTACATGGTTTGGAGTCTTGTTGTGGTAATTGAACACTTGTGAAAATTCCAAGTTCCAAAATCATTCCTGGAGTAACTTATGAGTGCCTAGAGGGTTAATGGAAAAGGTTTTGGTGTCCTAAAGGATATTCCTGAGAAGCTCTAAAGATCCTAAACTTATTCCATGTTTGTATGGAAAACAAGGAGATTCTTCGCCTGTTACTGTCCTCTGGGCACAAAAGGGCCTGATGATGTTGAAGAGGAGGCCACAGCGTTTATGCAAACCTCCTGCTGCTGGACTACAGACTGAAGACATGGGCCAGATCTCCTTGTCTGTATATACTAACTATAATCAGGGCTATGGTCGTGATTCTTTGGAGAAAACAATCCTGTGAATTTGTAGAAACCTGAATGACATAACTCCTAACCACAGAAGCCCATCTATACCTGGTGTTAATGTCTGACTACCATTGAAAGTGGTGTTAGTCTCCAAGGTCTATTTACACGTATGATATCAATTATAAGAACTGCTTGTACTTGGTGTCAATTCCAGAAGCTGTTCCAAGTATTTTTTTTTATTTCCTAGCCTCAAAAAAACCCCAGTGTTTATTTCATTAACATTTTAACACCTGCTGTTGACATCCAGGCTTGGTAATCTGAACCACAATGCACTGGTGTTACATATGTTAGTTTACACATGTGAAACCTGAGATGGCTTATACCAGGTGTGTGCAGGTTCTTGATGAGATGAGGTCTTTCAACTTTTAAATTAATTTTGGCCTGAAAAATATGTCAAAAAAGAGATCTCCCGAAATGATGTACTTCTCCTTTAAAATTGTATTAAATTGCTTTGTGTAGTAACCAGATATAAACAGCATTTTAATCAATAATTGAATTGATAAATCAATCAATATCTCTGATGTGTCTTATATACAAGGATGCTCCGTGAAACACATCAGTTTCTGTCTGTGTCACATGGTATGATGGTGAAGATGATGATGTGTATTTTACTGCCTCAATATTAAATGTCATTAAAGTGTTATCAAGTTTAACACGACTCTTATTATTTTACAACCATCACTACGTATGTATTTGTATTTGGTTCTATATACAGTATTTATACTTAATCACAACATTAATGGTGATAGGCATAATTGGTTTATAGAACTTAATTCTGGAGTGTATGGTCGAACTGAAACACTGGCATAAGACAAAAAAAAAAACGTTTTCCAGACATAAAAAATGTTGAGAAATTCCCTATCAATAAGCTAGCTTTCCTTTTCGTTGTATAGCAAACATAAACACACAGGAAGTGTTACATGGCCTATCCAGATGGACCATCACTGTCTATCTAAAGGTCATAGTCTAAATGACAACAACTCATCTTTAAACATAATGACTTCATTCGTGACCATCATGAAGGAGGACAAGCTCAACGAAAAGAAATCACGATGACACCGTTTGCTTAACGTATGTCGAAAGTTTTTAACCGAACAACAAACATAACGATTTAGAAGTACAAGCTAATGCAGATGTAGTACTTACCGTGGAATATTTTTGCGGGCTTGTGATGGAAGTTTTGGCGATGATTCTGTCCTAGCACCAGGCATTGCATGATAAAGTTGTCGCCTTGTTTGTGTCTTTAAGGGGGTTCCGTCTCCACTGACAATCTTCAACCTCCATTTTTGTTCGGCACCAATTTTATCCAATGCCTGCCTGTCTCTTAAACCTGTCAACGTTACAGGGGTACATCCCGGGCAAGCTATTCTCATCGTTAAGTTAGTAGAGTAAAATAATAGAATATAAATGAACGTAAATTGAATAAAACTTACTTGAAAATTAGGTAACTAATTTTAACTACTCGAAATGTTGCTCAGAAAACTACGCAAGTTACATGAAGAGTGACTGTAATTTAATAACGCAATTATTTAATGCCAGTAATGCAATGAAATGCAGAACTGAAAAGATTCAAACAACTCTGGGAGGGTCTAATTGATTAGGTTAATTGATGGACACGAGCTCAATGTAAAAAGCGACGCCTGCTTCACTGAGACGTAATGACGTAAACACGCTCGTCACGCGTCATACACGGAAATGATGCGCAGTCTCCTGACCGATGAAAAAAACATCACCTCCTTGTTTGTCTGAAAAGTGGACAACTATTGACTATGAACAGGGCTCTTATTGAACACGGGGGGATGCCATAAACAGAGAGTGCAGTGACTGATATGAAGCAGCAACTACAGAATCGGAAGGGCATCTACTGACGATAAGAACCAGTTACTGACCAGCGGAGTAACTACTGGTCGGGAGTGGGCATCTACAGCTGAAAGAAAATACTGACAGCAATGGGTACATTTTAGAGCGTGTGTTATAGCCGACGCCAGGGGCAATAACTTGCTTAAATGGTTAGAAACTGTCAGTTACTGAGAAGCTACTGACTGCAATAGCAGTATTATCCAGCAAAAAAGATGTGGATCGAGCCAGAGGAGGTTCTCCTAGCGGGGGCTCTCTGGGTGTCGGAGCGGGCGAACCCATTCTTCATCTTGCAAAGGAGAAAAGGCCATGGCCGTGGAGGTGGACTGTCGGGTAAGCATTTACACTTAACAACTTCTTAACAGTGCGGTAGAAACACAAATAATTACGAAACTACATTTTACAGTGGATGTAGTCTGTACGGTTGTCATGGAGATCGACGTTCTTTTGTCCAAATGACTGTCATTGCGTGAACTATGAACTATGGTTACGAGTCTATGTGACTCCTGAGGTTCATTCTGTAGATTCTGTCAAATGACAATTCCAAAGCGTTAGCTACTAAATAATTGAATGATGTGTAAAACACAAGCCTCTTGTATCATTGTATCCTGGATTGAATAGCATTGATGGATTTGTGTCTCCTTTTGTGGTCCCTTCAGGTCTCTTGGTCGGCACTCTGGATGTGGTTCTGGACTCTAGTGCCAGAGTGGCTCCATACAGGATTCTGCTCCAGACTTCAGACTCCCAGATCTACTGGAACATTGCATGTGGTAAGCTAGTAAAAACCATCTGGTACTACTACATTCTTTGCTTCAGATTTTAACTGTTTATTGGTGAGCTTTAGAGATGTATTTTGAAACAGATTCTGCTCAGCCCTTAATCTGGTGCTGTTTGTTTTGGTCTTACATGCCTCTGCTCTTGACTGTTCTGGCTGTTCACTGGGCTGGTGATCAGGACGGTCTTGCTGACCCTCAGCTGTTTTTTTTTTCAGGCTCATCTAGAAAGGAGATCACTGAGCACTGGGATTGGTTAGAGTCCAACCTGCTCCAGACTGTTGCTATCTTTGACAACGATCAAGACATCACTACCTTTGTCAAAGGGAAGATTTGTGTAAGACCCTGTTTTCTTAAGAATTCTCATTTCCTGTCATGTCTCTTTTTTGAGAATTAATTTTTTTTGCAGGGCATTATTGCAGAGGAGAAGCGTCTGAAAAAGGGTGACGAGCCAGAAGAAGAGAGTCGCAAGTTTAGGGAGGCAGAAGTGAAAATGCGGTCATTGTTTGGGATGCCCGAAGAAGAAAAGCTAGTGAATTACTACTCCTGCAGCTACTGGAAAGGTCGTGTTCCTCGCCAGGGTTGGCTCTATTTGTCAGTCAACCACCTGTGCTTTTACTCCCTCCTGTTGGGCAAAGAAGGTAAGAGCAGTCGGTTCTTTTGCAACCATTACTTTGGTAGTGTTAGGACATTTTGTTGGCAAATGAAAAATAATTATACAACATATACTGTACATAGGTACAGTACATGGCCTCTTATAACTATCATTCTCCCCTTTCTCTCAGTAACACTGATTGTTCCATGGATGGAAGTTACACAGCTCGAGAAAAACTCCACACTGGTTTTCCCTGAGAGTGTGCGAGTTAGCACACGGAACACAGAGCACTTCTTTTCCATGTTCCTCAACATCAATGACACCTTCAAACTAATGGAGCAGTTGGCTAACATTGCGATGCGTCAGCTGCTGGACAATGAAGCCTTTGCTGCTGATCATTCCTTGCCCAAACCCAGCAAGACGCTCAAGAACGTGTCGGCACTGAAGAGGTGTGTCACTGTTCAAACACTGTCACCTTGCTGTTCATGGCCATTTTCTTGCAACCTCGGTATTGTTTACCTCTCTGCAGGGACCTGGATGCCCGAGCAAAGAATGAGCGATACCGAGCGATGTTCCGTCTGACACAGGACGAGCGTCTGGATGGTCACACTGATTGCACTTTGTGGGCACCATTTGCTAAAATGCATGTGGTCGGTCAGCTCTTCATTTCCAACAACTACATCTGTTTTAACAGCAAAGAGGAAGAAGTGTGTCAGCTGATCATTCCACTGCGAGAGGTATCAACACACATGCATGAATTTACTGAGGAAGTTAACCACCACCCACTAATTTTAGCTTTTCATTACACATATAAAGTGAAACCATGTATACTCTAATAGCTGTATAATACACAGATCTGCATAAAATAATTTGGTTGTTAAAATAGATAAGTGGTTAAGTTAAATTTTAAGATTTTATATTTCACTACTTGTTTTGCTCTGCTCTAGGTATCTGTTGTGGAAAAGGCAGACAGCAGCAGTGTTCTACCATGTCCAGTCTCTATAAGCACCAAAAACAAGATGAACTTCTTGTTTGCTAACCTTAAAGACAGAGATTTCCTGGTTCATCGCATTTCTGACTTCCTACAGCGAACACCTGACAGTCCATTGCCAATTGGAAACCCAGTATGTAGCCTTTAGTACCACGTTTGGGATTAGTGGTTGTCAATATATATAAAGCCTATTCTTTATTGCTTTTTCAGGTGTCCCCACTCGCAGGACCCGAGTCTATCACCAGGGGGCGACATTACCACGCTGGTCTCCCCACAGCTAGTCAGAGTTTACTCCAATTATACCATAACAACACCGACAACAACAGTGAGGACTTAGGTCCTAAAGCTGTAAGTCCAATTGCAGTCTCATCTTCTCAAATTCACATCTTCTTGTTTCTAACATTTAATTTCTTTTTTCTGTTCTTTTACAGATGAAGGAGAAGATGAAGGAAGAACTGTGGAACATTCACTTCTCAGAGTATGGTAGAGGGGTTTGCATGTACAGAACCTCCAGAACCAGAGAACTCGTCCTGAACGGAATTCCAGAAAATTTGAGGGGGGCGCTGTGGCTGCTTTTTTCAGGTGAGAGATTGATCTGCCACTGGATGGTGCTGATGTAGTTGTTTTACTATTAGGTAATTAAGTATTTATCTATTACATTCCTCCATCTGTCTCTCTCACACAGGAGCACAAAATGAAATTGACTCTCACCCTGGGTACTACGAGGACTTGGTAGAACAGGCCATGGGTCAAAGTACATTAGCCTCAGAGGAAATTGAACGTGACCTTCATCGATCAATGCCTGAACATCATGCATTCCAAAATGAAACAGGCATTGCTGCGCTGCGACGTGTCCTGACAGCTTATGCCCACCGCAACCCCAATATAGGCTACTGTCAGGTCAGCAAGTATAATATTATTGATATCTGCACCATGTAAACATGTCTTGTAATACTCTTAAGGACACATTTAAGTCACTGTCATTAGATATTGGTTTGAAACCATGACTAAATATTCCATATGACGACAAACACATACAGCTTGTTGTTTTGAGTGGATTTGTCTTAGCGTGATCTGGTTCCAGTCTACTCATGTACAGCTCTCTCCTCAGGCCATGAATATTGTAACATCTGTACTGCTGCTCTACTGTCCTGAAGAGGGCGCCTTCTGGCTGCTGGTGGCACTTTGTGAACGAATGCTGCCTGATTACTACAATACCAGAGTTGTAGGTAAGTGAATGTCAAGGAGGTTGGTTCACATACAAACGTTCACATAAAAGGACAATAAATAAACTAGCAAACTAAATACAATTGTGTTTTTTTGTTTCTTTAGGTGCTCTGGTGGATCAGGGTGTGTTTGAAGACTTGACTCGTCTCTACCTGCCCACTCTCTATGAACACATGAAGGATCTTGGCGTCATTTCCACAATCAGCCTCTCCTGGTTCCTCACACTGTTTCTCTCTGTGATGCCCTTCCACAGTGCTGCCCTGCTGGTAGACTGTTTTTTCTACGAGGGCATTAAGGTCATTTTCCAGGTACTAACCGGCTATTGACAATTTACTGATGCACCAAAATGTGTTTGGTGAAAACCTTTACTTAAAATTTTAAGCTTAATACTGTACTTGAGTGTCAAACCGCTGACAGCTGTGAATCTGCCTGCAGGTGGCGTTGACTGTCCTTAATGACAATATGGATGCCCTTTTGTCCTGTAATGATGAAGGAGAAGCGATGACCATCCTGGGAAGGTAGAAGTCCCATTGTCGGTTAAAATACTAATTGAAAAAGAAAAATGTCCTGTTAGCAAGAGTAGACAGGAACAAGATGGAGTATGTTGAAGCTGAAGTTCTTTGGACAATTACAAGTTAATGTTTCTAAGTTTGGTAAAGGTTCACAGTGGATATTCAAATGTGTGTATGTGTGTGAAGGTACCTAGATAATGTGGTGAATAATCAAACCGGAGCTCTCCCGATCCCTCACCTGCACGCTTTGCTGACAAGTGGAGATGAACCTCCTCCACAGATTGAAATCTTTGACCTCATCAAGTCTTCCTATCAGGTCAGTGTGCAACATGAAAAAGAGGAGTCTGAAGTTAACATTTCTGTATTACACATTCATGCCTTTAAAAGAAGTAGTTTTGTCTAAAATAGACGAGAAGGTAGAGAATCATACTTTTTCTTGCTCTCTAGAAGTTTGGCAGCCTGCGCTCTGATGTCATAGAGCAAATGAGATTCAAACAGAGGTTAAAAGTCATTCAGTCACTGGAAGACACAGCCAAAAGAAGTGTGGTGAGCAATGTTTTCCTCTTTGGAGAGTGATATAAAAGATACAGACTAGTAGTTGAACGTTTCTGTTTATTATAAGGTGAGGGCAATGGTAACAGAGTCTGCGTTCAGCATCGAGGAATTGGAGGATCTGTACTGTCTCTTTAAGGTAATAATGAGTGATAATGAGGTCAATATGTCAGTTCTGGGAAAATAAAAGTGATACATTAAGAGTGATATTGCGTTTAATTGTCTGCTCTTAGCTACATTTACTCTCTTTTTGCATCAACCCTCAGTCCAAACACATGACCAGCTGTTACTGGGGCTCAAGCACTACTGCAGCGGAGCGTCACGACCCCAGCCTACCCTATCTGGAGCAGTATCGTATTGATCCTTCTCAGTTCTGCGAGCTCTTCTCAACGCTCGCCCCGTGGGTGTGTGGCATCCACACCTCAACTTTGTCAGGTCGCCTTTTCAGACTCCTCGACGAAAACCAAGACGGCCTAGTCAACTTCAAAGAGTTCATCACTGGACTCAGTAAGCCCTGATTTTTATTTGAACTAAACCCAGTGATTTCAGATCTTTTTTCTTAAAGACTTTGTATGTGGCAGGTGTTATGTATCATGGAGACATGATGGAGAAACTCAAACTATTGTACAAGCTTCACCTCCCACCAGGTAAACAACACAACTGCCCTGTCAGCATGGGTGGATCCGTCTGCCTGCGTGTTTTGCGTCTGACTCATTGTTTTTATTTCAGCTATGTGTCCTGAAGAAGCAGAATCTGCTCTAGAAGCCACTTCATTCTTTACTGACTCTGAGGCCCCAGGTAACCACATATCTTTAAATACCAATATTAAGTAATTCAAAATAAACACTGTTACAATATGTTCACTGACAGTGTTCCATGAAAATAGAAATAATGTTCAGAAAACACATTTTTTTGAGAAGATATCAACTCTATAACAAAGAGAGTAGTTTATCTCCTTCATTTTGTAGTACTGTATTAACTCTAAATAAGTATTCACATTTTTTCCACCTTAAATCCAATTTTTCTGGTTTGCATGAAATACTCCAATAACATTTTTTCTTTCAATCAAATCTGTGTCCTTCCATATATTTTTCTCTTGTCTTTTTCCTTGACCTTTTTTCTACTTGATGCATATTCTAACCTTCCTTCCCTCACGTCTCTCACCCATCTTTTTGTTACCGCCTTCTTCCTGTTTCCTCCTCTTTATTTTCCTTCAGATTCCTCTCTCTTGCCTCACCAGAATACTGCACACCAGCAGGAAATGACACAGGGTATGTTTTGTTATTGTTGTTGTAATTAGACAACCTCTTTTGTATGGTATTACTCACCCCACTTTGAAAGGTTATTTCAAAAAGTGGGATTTCTGTGCTGTGACATTAGAGGAGGCTGGGTGGCCCCTGATGTGATCAGAAAATCTGATACTTTTTTGTGTGAACAGGTGACACTGGCGGAGAAGGTGACGAGAAGAAAGGTGAGTTACAACTTCCTGGTTTAAAGATAAACAGATGCACAACACCTGCAATGAAGTGAGCTTTTATCTTTTTGTCTTTTCAGATGACAAGGTGAAGGATTACAGGTTTTACCTGAGGATGTGGGCTAAAGAGAAAGAGCAGAAAAAAGAAAGCATCAAAGATCTGCCCAGAATCAACCAGGAACAATTTATAGAGTTTTGTAAAACGCTCTATAACCTTTTTGCTGAGCAGCCAGAGGAGCAGCAGCTTTATCACTCCATCGCCACTGTCGCCAGCCTTCTGCTGCGCATCGGTGAGGTCGGCAAGAAGTTCAACAACTCTGCGTCTGCTGCACAGACTCTGCCCACTACCCAGGTTTCACACTGTAACCCTGCTGATGGGGCATCAGGTGATTCTGATTTGTGTCAGGCTCTGGACAATGCCCAGCTTGAGCCTGCGACACTGCCACTGTGTGATGAGGACACCAAAGATGACTCATCTGCGTCGTCTTACTCAGTAGTGAGTTCGGGCTCCTTTCCTTGTGAGGACATAGCTGAAGAACAGAGGCGGGGAAGTGTACTGGATCTGGATTGGTCAATTACCTTTGAGCAGGTTCTGGCATCACTGCTGACCGAGCCTCCGCTGGTTGACTACTTTGAGAGAAAGCATGATATCCAGACTAAGATTGCTGCCTGTAAGACCCAGCGGGCGGTAGAGCGCCAGATAAGCTCTTCTTCTGAACATGAAATCTCCCCACACTCTGTCTGAGTAGGCAAAGAAGCTGGGCAGTCCAGTGGTCTAAGATAAGAAGACAAAATATTTCATTAGTTTTATCAGGCTTCAATTGGCCAGTAATTCTGCAATGCAATGAAATTGCCATAGCTATTTAATCAGATTTATTGATTACATTTCAATTATAAATAAAACCTCAATCTGTCGATAGAAATATCTTAGAATTGATATTGTAAGGTCCATACAATTAGCTTTAATTTTATCTTACCTTTAAATGTTTTAGAAAAAAGGACACTCAAAATATTGAGCCCAAATGTAGCAGATCAGTTGCAGCTTTAACACCAACTCAAATGTTATTTCAATCAGTTTACATGATCAGTTTAAATGAAATCTACACTAAAACGAATAACATTGAAATTTAATTTGTTCAATCTCAAACCAGTAAAGGCAGAGGATATAATTGTGAGAGTACGACCCAAGGGACTATGGTCAAAAAGGCATAAAACACAAAATCCATATAACACCATTGAATCTTTGCAAAACATCACCTCCTTATCACTTCCTCCCCTGAGCACCTCCACCTCCACATTACAAATAATACAGAGGTTTGTCACACTGCCAACTGTCATCTGTAAGTTGGCCTGTGTAAAAATTGATATCACGTCTTTTATGTGTATCTCTAATTGTTGTACACTACATTGTGTACAGTAATTAAGATCTCCTGAATTGTGTTTGCATGTCTGGACCAACACACACCTGAACTTTTACATTTTGAGAATCTATATACTATTTTAAGAATCACGCTTATAAAGAAATTGTTTGTGTTTTACTGTATTACTAAATTGGTGTATTAACCTTGACCTGACAAGGTAATGTGGTGACAAACCTCATGTTGATATATTTTTTGATTTGTCTTGTTACCCTGTAGTTTTAAACTCATCCTATTGATCAGTTATTGGTCTAATAAATATATTCTTCACCTCTGTTATGTCGCTGTCACTTTTTTAAGTATTGTGAAGTATTTGTTTTTATTAGTTGCCAAAATGCTATAATTTTAAAGACATAATTCTTTGGTTTGAAAACAGATTTAATATTTATTAAATTATAATTTAAATTATAATTAAATTTATTAAATTATAATTTAACTTCAACTTTTATTTATTTATGGTGCCAGATCATAACAACTGCTATCTCAAGGCACTTTACAAACAAGCATGCATAAAAACAAGAATAAAAAAGATATATAGAGATAGCCCCTGCCCTTATAGACCCTTACACCGGCTGAGGAACAACTCCCAAAAAAACAGAAAGGGGGAAAAAAAAGGAAGAAACCTCAGGGTGATCGACAGTGGAGGGGATCCTCACCCAGGAGGGACCCAGGATGGCCATAACAATTGTACATACTTATCACAGGGATTTGATCATCACCACTGTCAGAGATGTTATTACTGGTAATGAGTAGCAGGGAACTTTTACTGCTAGGAGAAACTTGTCCATGGTGTTCAGAAGAAAGTGGTACAAACTATCAGTCTTATGGGATTAAATATGATAGGCATACAATATTGTTCAAAAGTTTTGGGTTACCCAGACAATTTTGTATTTTATATGAGTATCACAATTTTATTTACAGCCACGGGCTGTAAGCTGAATATAACATATAGTTAAGACATTGACAAAGTAAGGAACAATTAATTGTATAGTGTATAATATTTTTCCCTTTAAATATTCATTTTTCTAACAATGATAAAGTGACCAAACTTTTGAACGGTAGTATATATTTGTACCCGGGTCTTGTGCACCACCATCATGGACATTTTCCCGGTGGAACATTCCAGCCCATTAACTGCCATTTTGAGGTATTTTGGCGGAAGTGAATTATATGTCATTTGGCAACAATTTTGATTATTACACATTAAATCATAAACAATTTTTACATACATCATATTTTCTGAAGAAATGTTAGAAGAAGTGTTACCCCCTTAATTTATATTAAAAACTATAGGTATTATATATATGATACATATGTTACTTTCAACCTGTTTGGCTTGCCGCCGCCCACGCGAGTTTAACGTTTATTTCTAAAATATAAGTTTTTTTCTGTTATCAGATATCACTGGCTCTCTTACCTTCATGGGTAGCTCTGGATAAATGACAAGTATGTCAATGTCACCAACATTACCACTAAATAATGCTAATGTGACGACAAAAAGTTTGAGGAGCATGGGACTCCTCCCGCCTTTAGATGGCGGTATACCCCACAATAAACTCTCGCGGTAACAGCGTCGACGACTTTGTGACGTATCGAGCGCGCGTGAAACAAACCAGGAAATTGTGTCTGACGCGTAATATCAGTATCAGGACTGTGTTTAATTAGAACTATTGCAATGGTTCAAGAGTTTCACGTTACGAGGTGCGTGACGTGTGAGAACTTCCAGGTTCAGCAGGTAAAGAAGAATCAAAATAATAATTTTTAGGGAATACACTTTACTGTCAAGAATTGTACCGTAAACAAACACAGTTGCTTTACGATCCGTCGGATAAAAACTAAAACTGTGTAAGTAAAATGACTTAACGGATTCAACAATATAAGTCTCGACATTTTAAATTGTTTTCACAATTTTACTGCTAAAAATGTTAAGTTATGGCTGCAAATGTAAATATTGCAGATTCTTTTGAAATCGAAGGTTAACAAATGACAGTTGTATCAGGTGGTACTTGTAACGTAGTGAAAGTTAAAATTCATTTACAGATTTATACAGTATTCTTGTTTATTTGTCCTGATGTGTGTTGCCCTTAGGTGAAGAAGTCAACCACTAAGTGGAGCTGTAAAGTTTGTGGAGAAAAACAGTCTTTGCTGAAGGTCTCTTTTTTTCATGTCTTTCTGTTTGTTTTGTTTTTTTAAACAATTGCAGTTATTTTGACAAATATAGCTATGTCTAAACCTACATGTGAATGCTTGCTGTATGTGCTGAATATACAACAACTGTGTAAACCCTTTCAATCATTATTCTTTTAGCAAATATTGTCAATGTTGGTTAACAGGAGTATGGACGGGGCTCAGCGCCAGACTGCAGACGTCATGTTCAAAAGCTAAATGCCATGAGAGGGGCCTTGGTGGAAGAGCAGGAGCGTACAGCCTGCTCATTATGGTAATTACCCTTAAAAATGCTTTGTAATACTGCATATTTGATTAACAATTAATATCTGTTATATGTGCTGACAGGGAACAGGAACAAGAGCCGGATGATAACACTGAACATGAGAGCACTGAGGCTCAAATACAAACAAGTCGCTGGAGCAAATACCTGGGCACACCTAAAGAAGTTGATATAGAACAGGAACCTGAAGACGACATGGTTTTGATGGACAGGCAGAACTGCCTTAACAGCAGAATGACTTGCAGGTGCCATCTTGTTGATTTTTAGAAAGTCACTGTACTGATGTGTCAGAAGCTGTGAAACTACTGTGCCAAGGTAGCTCACACAAACTCTAACCTCTTGTGTCTTAACAGGAAAAGAAAAAGAGAAACACCATCTGAGCAGGTACCATGGCAACAATACATCTCTCAATAACCTTTTCCAATATAACTTGAATATAAGACTAACCATTATTTTATTATTTCCAAAGGCCTTTCAACCAGTCAAACAGTTAACTTCAACCAGAACCACAGGATTTAACCGATCCAGAACCATTGGCATCACTCATTCATTGTTTAAGTCCAGTCAAACAAGTAATTCTTTGGTACAGTCAAGTCAAACCTCCCTTAAAGAGTCTAGAATCAGACATAGTGGATCAAACCCTCACAACGTAAAACAGTCCAGAAGTGAAACAACAGGATTAAGCCAACATAAACCCAGTGAATGGAACCAGTTAAGTCCGCCTAGTTCCACTTGTACTAAAGTAACTCCCACTGATCTAAGTACTGGCTGTGGTTCCAGATGGACTTGTTTTCTAACTTCTGATCCTCCTACCACTGAGAGCACACTGAAGGGTGACAGTGATGTCACTCTTCGAAGGTCCCAGCCCTCTCATCATACATCTTCAATGTTCGACATGGGAGAGGATTTCAGCATTGAAGAGTTTTAGGATAACTGTTTTATATTTTTAATCTGTTTCTTGTAAATAACATCATTGTGTTTACAATCTGCAGCTATACAACCAGCTAAGCTGCTGCTTCAGAGAAATAAAGATTTACCATTTTTTTTTGTCACTACTGTAACTTTTCAGGAAAACCGTTATAAACTGAACGCGAAACACATCCTCCAGATGAATGTAGTATGAGTGTACCTTTAACTTTTGGATTGTTTGCTGAAGGCACAGCCTCTGTGACATTTGTAGTTCAAACGACTTGAAAGTAAAACTCACGCGAACATCTTTGTATACCCCCTTGTTGCAACAAACGGGAACAATTCGCTAAAAACGTTACCAAACACAAAGCTTGCATCTCAAAAATAAATGACGGCATACAATTATGCCAGACAAACCAAACAAACAGAGCATTCCAATTCATTGTATTTTATTTTGCAGACAGTTGTGAATATAACAAAGCAGTAGAAACACCATTGATTAAAATAATTGATTAACAGTTTGTTTAGAATAAACAGGAACGGTTACAAATATGAAAAGGAATGGATTAAATCAACAAAGTACTTAAAACAAGAACAGTGATAAAATCTTTAAAAGAGTTTGATTAAAGATAGACGTCGACATCAGCTATGATCATTGCACAGTATGGTTGGAGATGACTTTAAAGCTACTGTTGACGTGGCTGCTTTGCATATTGGATGGCGTCAAGAGCAGCTCCAATGTCGTAGCCCTTGGCCTGAAGAAGGCGTGTCAGCCAGCCACCTTCGTCAGTGAATCCCATGGACAACATTTGGGACAAAGCCTCAACCAGATGGGGGTCTGCTTCTGTTAATGGATGAATAGCTCAGCATAGGCCACTAAAAAAATGCAATGATATGGACAATGTGCATTGAACAAAATCTCACCTTGAGGCAGGTGTGGGTACAACGCCGCCTCCTTTAAACCTGACGGCCCTGGCTTAGCTCCTGACGAGGAACACTCCGCTTGCATTTGGTCTTTGTCTTGAACCTGTTCCTGGTTGAGGGACTGCAGCTCACCGGTAGATGGGTCCACCTCTTTGGGGCTCACATGAGTCCACTCCTCATCCGAGTCTTTATTTGACCCCTGGTAAAATAATGCAGTTGTTGCTAACCAACATTCATAATCTCAGGTAATAACTGTCTTTACTTAAAGTATAAATAGTCCACGGTAGCCAACCTTGGATGCTTCTCCACTGTCTTCCATCTCCACATCTGCCTGCGGGCCTTCACTCTGAGCGCTGGTGTTGACCTTCTCCCTTTGACCAGCGTGCTCAACATCAATGTTTACATCAATACCTGCATCATCATGTATTTCATGGTTATTGGCTTAAAAAGTCGGCCAGCTTTTCCGACAGGGTGAAATTACTCACCCAGTGGACTTAACATAGCAGCCACACCTTCACCGATGTTTTTCAGGAAGTCAACATTGGCCTGAGCAGCTGAAAAAACAAGATGGTTTTAGTGATGTTGTTACCACTAAGAGATGGTAGCGATTACTAACACATCAAGGCCGTTACCAGTGCTTGGTGCAGGTGCAGGTGTAGGTCCATCCTTGTTCTGGTTTTCAGATTCTCCCTGGTCCTTGTTTTGGGCTTGACCTTGATTCTGGCAGAGGTTTTGGGCCTGAGCCTGACTCTGCCTGCAGGCCCTAAACCACTTCATCCACTTTCCACGAGGAAAACAGTGCTACCAGATAAGAGACCAATGTCAGGTTTTCAGTTTATATCACAACACTACCATTATTCAATATCAACAGTGTCTAAGACACTAGTCATAAACCTAGTTGGGATGAGTTTCACACTTACCTGCATTGGATGCCAAATTGGCAGCATGGCATGCTCGGTGTGCTTCCCGCTAGCCTGGCAGGTTGAGCATAGGTCATAGTCCGGACAAACGGAACACTTGAAGCGAGGTCCAATCACAGGACCTTCACATCCGTCACAGGTGACATTGGGATGCAATGCAGGTGGTGGGCCCATATGAGGGAAATTAGGCATAGCAGGCATCGTAGGCATAGCAGGCATGGGAGGAATTGGAGGAATGGGCGGGATTCCAAAAGGTGGTAAAGCATGGACAGGAAAGTCCCGGCGATGCTCTTTCTTCTCTAAAATTTAAAATTATATCCATTGCAATAACTGCAAAATACTTTATATTTTCAAAATATATGATAAAAAAATTACGATATTTTCTTGTACTGATTACTGTCTGACTTTACCCTTGATGAAGAGGCGGAAGGTATCGTCCTTCATACAAGCCAACCCCATCATCAGTTCATCATCAGTGGAGAAGGCCACCAGGTCTCCATCTTCATCTGGATCACAAACAGTAAAATATTATCATTAATTAATACCAAAAACAACATAATTTTAACAACAAAACAAACAATCCTAATTCTGGTTATTTCCATTACTATAGCAATTTGTGCATGACGCATTTATGTAAATTGTGTTAAACAAATATTATTACGTATATTACACATTAAGTAAAATAAAGAAAATACACTCACCTCTGTAGTACATAGTGAAGCCGTTGTTCCGAAGATTCCCGAACATCGTCCCAGTTTTCCGGCTTAGATATTCAAAGTTGCTGGAAACATCCTGGTCCACGGTGAACCTACGGATTTCCTTAACAGCCTCGTCTTTACCGAGCAGGTAAGCCTTCACTGTCACAGACATGGTGCAGAGTTTAATGAAATGGCGAGAACTTTTTGTCTCCTCTCGTCTTCTGCTTCTTTTTCTTCTACGATGTACCGAGTAGAGCAGTCAAACCAACTTCGCAGCTTAAACTCGCTATGGCAAACTAGTGCTTATGACGCAGTGTTAAATCCTCACTTTTTGTTTACATCCGCTATGGGCGCGACAAACGGGCGGGTGACGATACGAGTTCTCATTGGCCAAATCCCAATGTCTCTCACTCTCGACCAATAAGAGTCCGGTGAATGACTCAGCACATCAAGAGGGGTAATTCCCACGGAAAAACTAAGTCACGGTGATGAATCAAAAATGGTGGATTGACCGGACAGCACGTAAGATATCAGAGATTGAAATTGTACTGAACAAATCACACGAGTAATCCAAATATTTCTGTTATTGTAGGTGTTTTGTTGCAAACCAAATTAATTTTCTCCTCAGTCAATATTTGTATTTCAGATTACTTGAAGTTCTTTTAAAAACAGCTATTAAGAAAACCCTTTTGTTTGGATCTTATTTATACCCACTAATTGGTCTTTATTTCAAATCAAAGTAGTTGTTTGTTTTCAGAGTTACAGGTGGTTACATCATTTTGACTTTCAAGAGCCAATCAGCAACAGAGCTCAAGTCAGGTGTAAGTGAGTCATAGAACCTCTAACCTCAATGACTAAGAGTCACAAGACAAGTCACATTGATTAAGGTTAAATAACTAAATGCATTACAGAAGGGTATTCTATTATTTATCTTTAGTGGAATAGTGGTCACAGCCATTTGTCCAACTTTGTTTTTCATGTGGAATTATTTAACTGTTCACCATATTATAATATTAAGGTAAGTTTTAAAGCATTTCACAGGTATTCTAACTAAAGAATATTTAATACAAGAACCCCCAAATCATTGCAGTAACTTTTTGCCATTGTTTACAAAAAATCGTATCCCAAATACCCCATCTACTGTCAAGCACGTGATTTTTATTAAGTATTTCACCTGAGGTTACAAGTGTCCATACAGTGAACCTTTACAATTACCCTTCTTCCTAAAATGTTCTAATAAAAAGATATATTTAAACTTTAATGAATCTGAAACAAAACAAAGACAAACATCAACATAAACATCATAAATCAAAATGTTTCACATGTCTGATACAAAATGAATTTTAAACAAAAAGATTCCAGGAACTACTACTCTGATGCAAATAAGTTACCGGTGTGAAGTGGTTTTAGAATATCAGATGTAAACAGTTTTGGCAATTGATGGGTTCTCTCCAGAAGAGACTGGTGGGTGATGTCACAGTGATGTCAGATGTAAAGGGGATGGTACTGTCGATTTGTAAGTTTTTTCCTGCAGGTGGGACAAGTGTGTGACGATGCCAGAGCATCTCTCAAACACTGGCTGCAGAACACATGACCACATTTAGTGGAGACAACCAATCGGCCGCTGTCGACAATCTGTAGAGAACAAAGCAGCAGTTAGAGTATTGTGTATCTCCTGCTATTAAAATTCAGTTAGAGGAATAAATGTTGTCTCACCTCTGTATAAGTGTCCAGGCAGACAGGGCAGCTGATTGTACCTGGAGTTGACCTAAGAAAGAAAAATATATATGACTGTTAAATCCTTTTTATTAACATTACATATTTCACACCAACAAAAAGACCTAGTGAAGCCAGTCGTCAATTCTCTCTCTGCCATTGGGGAGTTATAAGTACTCAGTGTAAAAGTGTCTGATCTGCTCAGCAGATCCTTTTTGGTTTGGTAAACCTTTATATTATTTAAAATTTATACCAAAATAAAATGGTTGAATGTGGAAAAACAATAGGTATAAATGCAACCTTTTCTTACAAAATGTAAAATGATTGAATGAATAATGACTTGAATACCTGGCTTTGTGATATGATGACATCGCAGCAGCACTAATGACATTAGGTGTGACATCATCTTCATCACTACTGACAACATAACTCTCAGCATTATGAACCCGGCCTTGCTGACCACCTGTAAGACAGTCACACACAATGTGACAAAAATATATGAAAACAAATCTTTTAACATATTTTGATAATGTTATTAATGAATGTGTACAAGTAGCAAAAAGTTTATTACCTTCATCAATGACCTAAGTTACAAGGGAGATAATTAAACAAAAACAAGAATACATATTAATGATTAGACTGTTTAAGCTATGTCTGGATAGGATTCCAAATTAAGTAATTAATTTCTTACCAGCACTGAGTCGTTGCTGGTCAAGTCGACCACTGGACTCTCAGATCCTTCACAGGTGAGATCCACCACCACAACATCTGAATAAAACATTTGAATATAGAGAGCCAGTTATCATCAGACATTTATAATGAAGTTACCAAACGTACAAATCTGTACTGACTGTTATCTGTTCTGTTGTCCAACACATCGATTGTCTCTGTAGGGAGGTCAGCTACAGTATCGCTGTTAATGTTTGCTGCCCCATCAGCTGTAGCATTAGCAGGAGTTGTTTGTCTATCTGCTCTATTAGAGGCAGCTGCTCGATTGGCAGTCCTGCTGTTGGTAGCTCTGCTAGACTGAGCTACTTTGCTGGTCTTCATACTTGGACCGGACACAAGAGGGGTTAATGTTGTCCTCCTCTTCCTTTGAGCCTGAACAATACAGAGGGAATAAAGAAACCAACAAAACCAAATTAAGTTACATCACCACTAGAATAAAAAATAATATTTGAGATGTGACTGTAACAGTTGGGAGAAAGAATAATTGTACGTCCCAGTGATCTATTGCAGAGTTTTCTAAAATGTTATCTTGGTTCAGCTTTGCAGAATACGAGAACTCTGCTATTAAATAGTCTTTAAATCGTCTTGGGTGAAATAAGGCAGCTAAAATAGAGCATATGTTTGATACATGTAAAAATCCAGAGCAAAGAGAACACCCATGTTTGTGTGTTCGTATTGCCCCCTACAGGACAAACGACGTAGGGTAAAATTAAACAATGGTGCATACTTACTGTATAACCACACCATGATAAACATCGTGTCCAAACTACTGGCTACTCTATTACTACATAAAAGCCAAGCCCATACGTCATTTTATAATCGTTACAGGTATTGCTATCGCCGTCTATTATTGACGAATCACTAATGTCTAAATCATGGATAATGTCTAAGTCTGTACATAAATAAATCTATCAAAAACGGTTCCAGAAACTGCAGATACACAATATGTGACAATATAAGAAGTGAGAACTTACAGAGCTACTCATGTCACCAGAGACGTCGACGACAGCGAGGAGGCTGAGCAGGGCACAAGACAAAAACAACACACGTTAACGAGAGTCATGACAACACACCAACACACTAATCGACGTAGAAATAAAAGCGGCTCCGTGTATTACCTTGCGTGTCAGGATGGACACTTGTTACGCAGAAAATTCACCTGGTTTCACTTATTCTTAGCTTTGCCATTAGCAGCGGCATTAGCTACAGCTAAAGCTGCAGTAAGCGCACCGCTGCTGTTCAACGTTTGTTCTGTTGAACAGTAGTAATGACGGGTCCAGAGATAAATCCCCCGAAGACTAGAAACTGGCGGTCGCAAAGCCAGACAATAACAATACACTACGCCCGCTTAAATTCTCAGAGGCCAATAAAAAATGACATCTTTTATTTCAAAAGAAACGACGACGACTTCCACCACTGACGACAATGTTGCTAATTGCTACAACATAGCGTTCGAATTCTCTTCTTCTACGAAAGGAGTCAATTGCAGATTTAAAGTACCAAGATGTTACAGCGCCTCCAATGTAAATCAGGAAAGACGCCGTAGTTGTGTAGATGCTATTATCCTTCACACGACATTTTTTGTTTCCCCCCCGCTGTAATATTCAAACATTTAAAATATATACAGTTGGGTGAAAAGTTACGTTATGAATCCGAGAGAAAATACAGTCACAACAGACGCAGGCCAGAATAAACTTTTTGAGGCCTGGAGTAAATTAGCGGGATAAGGCCCTTGAAAACACGTCCCCACCACAGCAGGTGAACTGACACATGTCCCAGAAAGACGTTTAAAGAACTAATTTATAATACTTACAGCCAGCGATAAAGGGAGCCCCATGTTTTATCAATGTAATATCTTATCTAACAATGTAATAATAAAATGCTCTGGGACATTCAGAGATTCTTTTTATATGCTTCATTTTTGCATTTGAATATCTTTGTAAGTGTAACTGATTTAAAAAGAACAGTTATAGATCAATTTTTGACACTTTTGTTCACTAGCTTATTTTAGAGTGCACCCCGTGGGCACTTTTGGTAGTCCATGCGGGCTACCAGCTGTCCCTGGGCTCCAGGTTGAGACACCCTTGTTGTAGGTTCCGTAGACCAGTGTTTCCAATGTTTTTTCTGCTCATGCACATTTTAAATCCACAAACCTCTGTAACCCAAGTCAATAGGAATTATACCTGCTCTTGTGTTTCCTTGACGTTATTTGCTTGTTTATACTCTTTATTAAATTATTCACTTTATCAGCAAACTCAGGCCCCCTCCCTGGTGGTGAGGCCCAGGGCTGAAGCCCCTTTAGCCCATTCTGTTAATCCGGCATTGGACAGACCTGCTGAAGACAAGGTTAAATCACATTAACCCGTCAGCCTTCCCTGTTGCCTATGATAATAAACAGGGCTCAGACAATTGTATGAGTAACAATAGTGACTCTTTGAGTTGCACCGTTGCCGCCTTCTGTGAGATCATTTTTACAGGAGGAAAACAGTTTTACCCAGAAATACTTCCTGAAATTAAATATGTATTAGGTGACTTCAATTTCATGGCATTGCCGGAATAAAAAAAAAAAAAACTAGTTTCACTTCTGCCTTACACCTGCACCTGGATCAGGTTTCTCCTTGGAATATTTACTGGGTATTTGTAAAATTATTGAAAGCACTGCCCACTTCCACTATAACTACTACCACCAACGACACTACCACTATTGCTACTATACTACTGGTAAAGGGTTAGAGTCCGGAGAAGAACATAGACACAAGTCAACAGCCATGAAACAAATGAGGACATGGATAACCAAAGCCAACAAGGTAAATAATAACAAAAATAACTATTATTATTATTATTATTATTATTACTACATTGTAATTTAGAATAACAATAATTTATTTTTAATGGGTCTTTGATCATTTAATTTTTTGTTTTTGTAATAGTCTTGTAATAGTCACATTGACAGTGTTTATACATATATATAATATATATATGTAGTTCATATATGTAATGTAATTCACATATCTACCATTAAATGTAGTTTAATTTATAGAATGTGAAGTATTATACATATATACATATATACATATATACATGCGCGTGTGTGTGCATGTGTATATGTATTTATTTTTAAAAGGTTAAGTATGGTTAGTACTACTAAAATTACATTATAGGAAGCAGTGATGGCTTGGTGTGCCATGTCACAATGGCAGGTAATTGATTTTCCTCACAAAATCTTTTAAATTCTGTAGATTTCTATGAAATATTTAAAATAAGTCACTAACTTATTTTAGTCTCCATGACTGCCAGCCAAATCACACTGCATCAAACTGTGACCCTTCTATGGGTGGTGAGCTCACTGGAAGTTACGTTGGTCCACACGGTGCAATGCTCGGAGCACCTCAGTGGCAACCCAGCAGCTGGTGGATTAGAACCTGAAGCCTTTCTGATCCTAATCTGCTCCTTCAACTACCAGGCCACCACTGACGCCTTATCATACAATGTCAGCAGTTATTTTAGGATTTTTTTCGTCAATATAGTTACAAGAATTCCTCAGGGAAAGAAATTAGAGTCCAGGTTTTGTGCAGTAGGTGCTCACTAGTCTAAAGTCAGCCAGACTGTTTGTCATCAGAATGTGACTCCTCCCAGTGACCCTGTTTGTGTCTGGAGGCGGTTAGTCTCAAAAGACATAATGGAAATCTGAGAAATACACATGCACTGAGTTTACAAATGACCGTAAGACTGTGTTTTCCTGTAACAGAAAGTAGGAAGTCGGCAGATTTCTCCATGGAAGTTAGACATGTGTCATACCTCCGGGATGATGACGACTCCCTTGTCTGTTAAGGATGGCCATCTACTGGAAAACAGGTAATGGTAATGTAATAAATGCCTGTGACTAAGGACTGGGTCTTCTTCATCTTACATACAGTATATCTAGGGCTTAATAAACCATGTATGGGCAACAACACTTAATATTGACCAGCATTTACACAAAATGTTATGAAATTGTTTTTTTTTCTGGGATTGATTATGTTTGGGGCTTTATTGAAGCTATTACATATGGAAGCATTTCTAAAGAAAAAAGTCAAGACTAGATTTAAATGTAAAGAATTCACATATATATCACATGCTGACACTATGTTACAACCGTCAGGTTTTTGTAGGATTCACACCAGGATGTTCCTTCTGAAATTGTATATTGGAGAATCGGATTGATTTTTTAATAATCTGTTGATCACCTATCTGCCTTACAAGTCCTTGGTTCAATCCCCAGAAGAAACACATACTTGGCATCTCCCAGTTTGTGGGATCAGATTTCATAATAACTGCAATAGAGTTCTTTATCTCACTCAGGAAATAAGTATAGTACAACCAATTGTCAATTAAACCAAAGTACCCAACAGTTTGTCTGTGGCTGCATTTAATACTAGAATGATTCCATACACCGAGGAAAAGGCAAAAATGACATCAGCTGAGATCAACGCTCCACCCACGATCCACAGATCACCTGTGCACCTCGTGATTCACCTGAATCTGAAACCTGACACCTGTGACGTTGTCAGCTTTAAAACTGAGAGCTGGGACTCACAACCATTTGAACTTCCTGTTGAAGTTGCCTTGGAGTCCATACCTCAGAATGGAGAAGCGAAAAATACACTCCCCATTCCCAGTTCTCCCGTGTTCATAATGAAGTCTTGGAGCTCAGCTGCCCCTTCACCCTCAATGAAATCCATATCATGGGTGGAAGCTGCTCTGCAGAGGAGCAAAAAAATCCAACTGAAGCACCAAATGGCCCAGCAGATGAAGGAGCAACGAGGCGACCTAGAAAACCAGCCGAGCACAACAGACTTCGGGGCACGATACTGTCAACTGTTACCCTGCGTCTGTCACAGGTACGACGCCAGTTCTGTTCCACCACACTATTGAATGATAATGATACAGACAGATATATTTCCTGTCCTCAGGTGTCCAAGTGCTCCATCATATGAAGATTTCTTGGATGAACAGACAGTGTCAAAATTGTACCCAAGTCTGAGTCTTTGGGAGATACCCAGGTAAAGAAAAAAAAAAAAAAGAAGACGATCATTTTTTCAGAGACATTGTATAAAATTATATATATTATATTCCTAAGTCTTTTTGTTTTTTTCTCACTTTAAGTTGGACATAAACCAAAGGATTATTAACAAACCCAGTGTATTTAATGACATTATCACAGGTGAGCACAATTAGGTACTTAACAAAATTGACACTGAATATATGATACATTTTTATTCACTTTCTGTATTTTTTCTCTGCAGAGAACTATCATTAAGGAGGCATAAAAAACATTTTAGTGACTCATAAGTCAAGCTTCAATATTACTTGTTTGACGCCAATGATCTTTTGTTTTGTAAAAAGTGTATGTGATCAATAAAAGTGAATTTGTGGTGGACTGACTGATACATGTTTGTTTGCTGCAGAAATAAAACGCCCAATCTTATTTAATTTTATCATTTTATTTCTTGTCTGTCAAGTAAAACCTAACTTTAGCTCAAAAAGTTAAACTCACTTATCTCACAAAGAGTCAACAACATTACCAAAAGTCTGACAAAAATCTATTCCTCGTTGCATTAGGCTAACAGTAGTACCATGACAAAATGTCAAACATTAACTACACCTGAAGCAGTAGTACAGTGTAGGTAATTCAGTGCTTTGGTGAGTCCAAGAGCAGATAGGTTGTTCTCCTATTGCAGGAAAAAAAAATCAGGTCAGGTCCAGCAGAGACTGCTTTAGGATCAGACATTCATAAACTGCAACAGCGACATCCCACTCAGCCCGGAAACATCTTAGCTGAGGAAAAAAGCAGAGATTGGAAGCAATCAACATGGAGTAGAACATCTAGGTTGAGTGCAGGAGAATCTGGTGAAGCATTTACCATTGTCTAAGTGGAAGGGAAGGTCAAGTGATCCATCATGTGATCCATCTGGTTCATTTTCAAGTGGTTGTCAAGGATCTGACAGAGTTCCTGGACATTTGGGACATAACCAGACTGAAGCTTGGACCAAATGGGAACATCTGAGGGACAAAGTTGATAATAATGGTTACATCTTGAAGTTACTCAGTGAAGTATTTTATGGGTGGAAGGCTGTAGTAGTAATGTTATCAGACCGACCATTAAGAGTGACCTCAAAGGCTCCAGTGGACAGGAAGTGGGTCTCCAGCATGTTGCCAAGGAAGAAGGTGATGAGACAGGAAAAGATCTGAACAAGAATACGGAATTAAATGATTGAAAGTTTGGGAATTTTTTTAATCTGATTTTTACAGGCCAGACTCTCTGCCTGGTCATATCAAATGCTATTTTACAGATTCTACTAAAACATCACTGAAGTTATTGCAATTACATAATTTCCTTTTCTGATCTGCCGAAACTCACACTGGACCACAAATGCAGGGTCTATGACCACGGCTATTTTTCATGGTTACCTTGTTTTCCTGAGTCCACGTCCATGCTCTGAGAGTCTGGATTCCGAGGATAGGGAAAGGATTTACACCTAAGACTACAACCATTATAGCCGCCAGCTTCAGGTATGAGATCAGGTGACCTAAAAACCTGTGGAGACAAGGCTGGGTTAGCTTCATAGGGTCAATTCATCAGTACTATTATGATGCTGATGATGCTGATGATGCTGATGATGCTGATGATGCTGATGATGATGATGATGATGATGATGATGATGATTTAAGGCCTTACTTGTTAATGGAGGTGGGAGGATAATTCTCACCCTCTATGCGGATGTCTGGATACAGTCTGCTAACGGTGAGGGAGTAGTCTTGGAAGACTTTACTGTACCCTCAGGAGATACTGGTGAAAGATAAACACTTTATTAGGAAACTGACATTTTCATTTTTTTTCACCTGCCTATCAGTTACCATGTCGTAGGGCAGCTGTCTCCCTGATTGCCACCTGAATCACACTGAACCATACTGTGAGCCCTCTGGAAGTGATGTGGGTGAGGACAGGGCTATGTTCTCAGCACCATTGTGGCAACCTAGCAGCTGGTGGATTTGAACCTGAAGCCTTGCAGACCCAAGCCTGTCCAAACTGGCATTATTCAAACTTTAGGAAATTGTACAATGTCTTCCAACAGTGAAGACACCGTTGCAATGTACAGTGTTTCCCATCTTTAATAATTAAATAACGGTCAGTTTCCTGTAGTCAAGTCATCACAGGAAACAGTAGGTGGAAAAAGTGAGATTAGGTACGCTTAGGAGAACTGGAATGTCTGGGAGCCCGTGGCAAGTACATTCTCCTGAACTGAAGAAACCTCTTGAATGACCAGTTCCACCATTTTTCGCCTAGTTCTGTACAAACAAAGCCCAACATGCATGTAACATGCTCTCTGTGGCTGGATTAACTCGGTCTCGCGCAGCTGCTTAGCTTACTTTAGTGAAAATAAATCAGTTATTTTATTGAGTATAAAACAGCTGTCGGCGTGATAGCTAAAATCCCTTAGCTGACAGGCTAACGTACTGTCACAGTCACTCACCAGTACTGGAACCTGAGCACCGGTCCGGTGTAAGCGGAAGCTTTGGCAGGTTTCTCTGGCTCAGTGTCCGCGGCTACGTTTTGGTTTGGTGGCCTTGTTCGTCCAACATAAACGTCCCGGAGCGTCAGCGCCATGAAAAACAGCAGAGCCGCCAGAAGCCCTGTCTGGCTAAACTCCGCCATCTTTGCCGCTTTTGCTGGGATTGAGGAGCACTTCCGCTTTAGGTTTTTTAGATTAATTTGAAACAATGAACATAAAAAACACACCTTTATCAGAATATGAAATAAATAAGATTGCCGTATCTAATATATGTTTTATCTACTGTCTATTATTATCTTCAATACTATTTATCCTGGACGAAATGCAGTAGCGCGTCATTACGTCACATTTAGGTGCCCGACTTAAAGCTTTCACGTAAAATGGAAGCGACGTGTTTTGTCGCAACATGAATGGAGGACGATGACCGATTACAGCTGAAGTTTCAAAGGTGTATTTAGGTTTAATACACACGGATGGTTTTGCGTCAGTAACTGTGGTTCAGAATCCCTCCCCGCTGACGTAAACAGGTATGACAGTTATTGACAATTATATTTATATAATTTGTTTTAAACAGGTTTCAATATTACATATAAATCTCCTGTAAAAAAAAATAACGAAATACCAGAGATGAATGTAGGTTTAGAGAGTGGTTTAGAGTTAAAGATGCTGAGATTCTCTTTAGGAGAGACAAGGATGGACATGATCAGTAATGAGGTAATTAGAGGGACAACAGGAAGGTTTGGGGAAAAAGCTATTGAAGACAGATTGAGATTGACCTGTTCATGTTCAGAGGAGGGACAGTGATTATATTGGTAGAAGAATAATCCTAGAGATGGAGCTACCAGGATGAAGGCCAAAGAGGAGATTTATGCAGTGAGGGAGGACATGGAGGTAGTTGGAATTAGAGTTGAGGATACGGAGGACAGGGTGAGATGGAAATTGTTGACTGTGGCAACCCATGGAAAAAAGGGACAAGGCAAAAGGAAAAGAGAAGAAGACGACTGATAATGGCAGAGAATTGGTTTTTTTTTTGTTCATGAGGATCTGAACTGCCTTTGTCCCTTCTGTCTTTTCAGTTATATGGAGCTAGTTCATCATGCTAAGAGTTGGACACCTGGTAAGGTGCCATGCCCTGAAGCTCCATGTTGGAAAACTATGTTCTGCAGGAAACAGGAAGTCAATAGCCTTTGTTGAACCATCAGGCTGTGGTCATTACCCATTGGTCAGGGCGTCCTCAGGTGTTGGTGGTAGTGATGTCCCACAAGGGTGGTATGAAGGCCTGGCACATTCGGCTCCAGTACACTTCTGTGAGCACCTTCTTGTTGGCACTCAACAGTTAACTGGGATGCCATGGTGGCTAACTATTGCTGCTGCGACTTTTACGGCCAGGACGCTCATCACCCTGCCTATTGCAGCCTATCAGCAGGTCATCATCTCCAGGGTGAGAAGAACTACTGATGACTGATTTCATACAGTATGTGAGCTTATTACAATGTGCTTTGTTCTGCTTATTTCCAGCTTCAAGTGCTGCAGGCTGAGATTTCAGATCTGTCAAAGAGGCTTAGCATTGAAATTTCCATACGTGCAAAACAGACAGGCTGGACAGAGAAACAGTGCAGGTAATCCACAAACCACCAAACAAATAAAATAAAATAAAACATCAGTGAGTTAAACTAACCTAAAATTGACTATATCTTTTTATATAGGTTCCAGTTTCGGAAAAATTTGAAGCGAATTGTGTCTGAACTTTACATCAAAGAAAACTGTCATCCATTTAAAACCAGTGTGTTGGTCTGGGTTCAGCTGCCACTTTGGATCAGCCTGAGTTTGGCCCTCAGGAACCTGAGTAGAAATCAGTCAGGTGAGTGTCTGAGCTACAGTTAAAACCACAGTCAGCATCTCTCCTGGACTGCATCTCAAACCTGCCTATTTTCTGCAGAGGTGCATAGTGATCTAGCAACAGGGGGCGCCCTGTGGTTCCCTGACCTCACAGTACCTGACTCCACCTGGATCCTTCCAGTCTGTCTGGGTGTTATAAACCTGGTCATTGTAGAGGTAAGTCTGACACCACATGGCAAATCCTCTGACCCAAGTTCTTAGCTCACTTCCTGTTTTACCCCTTCCAGTTTTTTGCCATCCAAAGAAGTGAGGTGACACGATTTCGACAAGCGGCGTTATACTTCATCAGAGGATTCTCAATCCTGATGATTCCCATTGCTGCCACAGTCCCCTCAGTAAGTCCAATGTCCTCAATCAGTACCTATGATTGTTAAGGCTGCTTAAGTTGTAACTTGATATGACAGTCTCAAGGAATTAGCACTAAATAGGTTCTTTATGCATTAGAAATGGAAAAAAAAGATCACTTTATGTAATGTGGCCGTTCTTATTCAAGATATCGTGTGTTTTCGAATTGAAGTCTTAGAAGATAAGACGTCACAATAACTGTCCTTTTTTTCCTGACCTTGTCCACAGTCCATGGCGCTCTACTGGTTTTCTTCCAGTATCATCGGCTTTAGTCACAACCTCTTTCTTCATTCTAAAATGGTTCACAGAATCCTGCGACTAAAAACCAATCGATCAGATACTCCATACAGAGAACTACTCTCAGCCTTTGTTTCTAAATACTGGAAATAAATGGATGGCTTTTGTCAGACACTGTATACCTATATACAGTAGGAAGAAAGAAAGAATGGAGGGAAACAAACAAACAGAAGCAACCTCCCATGTCGTGACACTGTGACCCACTCCACACAACGAAATGTCACCTCTGCATATAACCCATCACCAAAGTGAACAGCAGTGAGTTAGGACAGTGCCATGTTCAGTGGACCTCAGTGATAACCTGGCAGATAGTGGATTCGAACCTTGAACCCTCCTTAACCACTAGGCCACCACTGCCCCAAAAAAGAGGAACACTTCACAAATTTGCGTGTCATGTATGTACATTTGTTAAGTACTTTGTACAGGGAAAGGTATTTGTAAATAAAAAAATGGATTTTAACTTATATTTGTGATTATTTAAGATTTGATCATCTTTCAATAGCCTCTTCTTACAGTATCAGTTCTTACTTATGTGTATGAATTGATACTGACTTGATGGCATTGTTGAATAAATAAAACAAAAAGATAAAGACAGTGATGGTGTTAAAGATATTTTGCTGTTTGTAGAATTGTTTTAGAATAATCCAAGACTTTTGGAGAAAAATGAAGTCACATGACTCATTAACAAAAATTACCTGTTTATTCTACTTTTATAAAAAGAAATTCGTGAAACAAACAATTTTATGATGTCATCATACGAGGAGCGATGCTCATTGACATCAACTCCTGGAAGAGGAGTTTACAGGCGTACGGCATCCGGATGAGTGAGATCTGACGAATAAAGAAAAGTGTTAGTAAGTAATGACTCCACCCACCTGGCTTGGTTGTAATCATTCATTGATTGGACATCTGACCTGCGTCTTGTTGCGGCAGCCTCGACACTCGTACGTGTGTGTCCTCGTATTAGCTATGGCCATCAGTCCACACAGGTTACACACATGAACTTGATAAGGATCCGATGCCTCAAAGAGACGCTCTCTGAGGAACTGAGCAGCACCGTGGGCGATTTGACAGTCACGTTCCATCTCACCAAAACGAAGACCACCATCACTGGCAGAAGATAAAAACAACAATGGTTGGATGGGTGACTTGCGATAAAGGAGAGAGACAGAGAGAAAGACAGCTAAGACTCACCGTGAACGTCCCTCCATTGGTTGTCTGTTCAGGATCTGAACTGGACCCCTGGCTCGGGAGTGGATCTTATCGTCCACCATGTGCTTGAGTCGCTGATAATATGTTGGACCAATGAAGATCTGTGATGTCAGCTTCCTTCCAGTAAAGCCATTGTACAGAACCTGAGGGGAGAATAGAATTCCAGTAAGTCCACCTGTAGACAGTATTGAACAGCCAGAGTTTCAATCACAGCTTTGTGCTGACCTCATTTCCTCTCAGGTGATATCCGTACTCGGCAAGCAAGTTAGAAACCTTTTGTACATTGACAGCGTCATTGAAGGGTGTGGCATCGCCAATTTCACCTTTGTTTGCAGAAACCTGGGAAAAAAAAAAAATCAATTTAAGAAAAACTTGTTGTCCACACCTACTAAGTTTTATTTTACATTGAGTGATTGGTTCAGATTGTTACCTTGCCCTGCAGACACTCGATCAAATGGCCGACTGTCATTCTGGATGGGATGGCGTGAGGATTAATGATGATGTCTGGTGTAATTCCCTCACAAGTGAAAGGCATGTCCTTAAAAAAAAAACCCAATGTCAAGCAAAGAATCTCTTAACTAATTAATCAACTGACCAGACAACCAGCTGACCTCCTGTCTGTACTGAATCCCACATGTTCCTTTCTGTCCATGTCGACTGGCGAACTTGTCTCCAATTTGGGGAATTCGAACAGAACGAACCTGCAGCAGAAGTCAGACGGTCAGACAACAGGGATCTCAAGAGTTATTTCAGTTGCTGTTCCACCATCACTCACTCTGATCTTGCAGAATTTGTAGCCCTCCTGATTCAGGGTCACCATCACTTGGTCAACAATGCCTGTTTCACTAGTTCTGAGGAAAGTACTGCAGTCCCTCTTTGTGTAGCGGCGGTTAGTGCTGTCCAGGTCGTCGTCGTTCTCTGGCAGTGTCACAGTCTTGCCAATGATCACGTCTTCACCTGACACACGGACTCCAGGTGCTATGAGCCCATCATCATCCAGTTTGTCATAGATGGCGTGTCTCATCCCTGAAATCACATTTATTCAGTTACTTAAAATTTGATGTTCCATATCCGGTAATGTATGTAATTAAACACAAACTAAATGTGGAGACAAACCAGGTTCTTACCCTGACAGGTTTCACGTGTTGGCTTTTCAAAGATCTCCTCCTGATCAAAGCCTTTCTTTGATTCCTGCTCTTTGTAGGACCGATAGAAAACTGACCTAAAATACGTAAACACACCAGGAACGCAGTGATTTATATAGTGTTGGTCTTTAGCGCATATTCACAGAAAAAAAAAAATTACATTGACAGAAGACTGACCTGAAGAAACCTCGATCCACAGCCGACCTGTTCATAATCACAGAGTCCTCCTGGTTGTACCCAGTGTACGACGCAATCGCCACAATAGAGTTGATGCCTGAACGAAATGAAAAAGTTATTATAAACTTATTATACATCTGTACTTGCAAAAAAAAAAAAAAAGAAAAAGAAAAAGTAAGTGTTCTGCACCTGCAGGCAGCTCTCTAAAGCGAAGGTACTCCATGGACCGGGTAGTGACCAGTGGTTTCTGAGGGTAGTACAAGACGTGAGCCAGCGTGTCCATTCGAACATGGAAGTTGGTGATGTAAACGCCCATGGCCTGTTTACCCATGGCAGACTGGTATGTGTTCCTGGGAGACTAACCAAAGAGGAATCTGTTCACTGACACAGTGAGACACAGAGAATTCCGATCTCAAAGTTTCAAGCTCCACCTTGCTGTTGTACCTGGTTGTGATCAGGAAAGGGAATAATGGAAGCACAAACTCCCAGGATCATGGATGGATGAATCTCACAGTGAGTGTACGTGGAACAGTAGGCCACACCCTTCTCCTGGAGGTCATCGGGAGTCATAGCGAGCATCACTGTCTCCTCCTCCAGAGTATCGATGTACTCGACCACTCCACTTGCCACCAGGTCCTGCCAGCTGACATTTTTAGAGAGAGACCATGGGTATTGACAAGTGCAACAATCAAGAGCTACTGAATCTTATGGATGAACAACAGGTGGCGTTTAAACTTATATGTTGCTTGAATATTAGTGACAGAACCAGATAGTCAACAAAAAACATCTCACCTGTAGTTGTTATATTCGCGTTCTTTCAGTTGGTCGATGTGTCGTCTTTTCAGTAACAACTTCTGTTTCTCAACAATCAGCAGGGGGCGACAGATTCGTCCAGCATCAGTATAAATTCTGATCTCTCGCTCCCTGATATCTCGAATCATTGACACCTGGGAAAAAACATAATTTTTTTTTCTTACTAAATAGTTTATTAAACTAACACTTAAAAAAAGGTTTACGCTGTTGAAAACAAGCCTCCATAAGTATTACATAGTAAGCCCTATGTGACAAATCTGATTTATTAATGTGGGCTATATAAATAATTTTATTGATTGATTGAAGTATTAAACATGTTTTTACTAGTGTTGGTTTCTTGGGAAGTTATTTAAGGGTTGGTTTGTTTTCCTACCTCAGAGACGATAATGTCCATCTGTCGCCTCAGTTTACGCAGTGTGTTCATCAGCTGCTCTGGATCTTTGTGGATTCCCACCCAACAGCCATTCACAAAAATCTTTGTCGCACTGAAACAGTAAATTGCACAAATTAAGCATTTTATTTTATCTAAAACTGTCATTTGACTTGGTAGTAAACCAGGATTAATTCATCTGTTAATTAGAGAATTGACTGACTCTGCGATGGCAGCAGGTGAGATCTCCTCCAGGTTCTCCATACTCCACTCTTCCAAGAACTCAAGGATGGGCGAAGGCTGCGAACCTACAGAGATGTAGGCCATGAGCGCCAAATTCTTCACCAGACCGACAGCATGGCCCTGAAAAAAAAAAGAACATTTAAAGATCAACACTGTGGGATTGTGCGTTTGTTGTCATGTCACTGTTTTACACGTTAGCTCTTTACCTCGGGTGTCTCGGCTGGACACACCATTCCCCACAGGGTGTTGTGCAACTGCCGAGGCTTTGCTAGTTTTCCATCTCTGCCGATAGGAGAGTTGACTCGACGCAGGTGAGACAAAGTGGACGCGAATGTCAGACGGTTCAACACCTAAGCAGAAGAATAGAAGTTTTCAGATTTTAGAGGTTGGTTGTCGAAATGCACGTTTGTGTCCAATATTTTTGATATGCGTCTTCACCTGTGACACTCCAGCTCGGGCCTGGTGAGCCTTCTTTACGTCGCCCCAGTTCCCAGTAGCGAGGGAGTATTTGAGTCCATCAGAAATGATCCTGGTTTTGATGGCGAGTTCCAGGTTAAAGTCTTTCCCTCTGTCAATGAACTTTTGGGCATAGATTCTGATCTCCTTCAGCAGGTTCTTGAACATGCTGCCAAACATGGGTGACGGATATTAATATCCATATATTATCTTAAATATGTGAAAACTTATTATATAGTATAAACAAAAGTCACATCTGAACACATTGTATTTATTTTTGGAACAGTAATTCAGTTGTGATTTAAAAATAACAATCATTATACTATTAGTTCCACATCACATCATAAAAATTACAATAAAAATACTTACAAATGCAAAGGGTAAAACAAACCACAAAAAAACTCACCCTCTGAAAAGGAAAGCCAACAGTGGTCCAGCGAGGTCCAGCCTCTTGTTACCATAGTGATCTCTGTCATCCAGTTCTCGTCTGCCAAGTGCAGCAAGCAGCAAGCGGTGGACCATGTAGCTATAAAACATAGTAACAGAAGGTTACACTCTGTATGTTACAGTTCCAACGATGTATCACAATTGCAAACACTTACCCTAAGAAATATGCTTTCTTAGTTTCACAAAAGTCACTGACTCCGACATGTGGCAGCATTTCTTTCTGCAGAACCTCTTTGGCGTATTTTATACGTCTCTCCTTGGTTACGCCTGGTTTTGCTCCTCTGGAACCGATAAAGTTTAATGCTACGTTCTGCTCCTGAATCACAAATGCTTCATCCAGAGATGGTTTAACCTGTGAACCCATCAAACATCATAAGAATAATCTCAAAAAACAGGAGCCAGTAGTAATTTATTGAAGGACACTGACCATCTCCATCATCTCAGGGTCATCAAAATCATAAATGATGTGTTCCAGAATGTCTCTGTCTGAGACAAAGCCAAGGGCTCGAAACACAATGATGATGGGGACTTCCTGTCTGATGTACGGCAGCGTGGAAACAATCCTCTGACCGATCGCACTCTTTTTCACTCCCTGGAAAAATTTAATGTGATGAATAACCAGAAGAAAGACAGTATGCTGATGCCACCTTTATACAGAACATTCAGAACTTACCTGTCCTCCTCTGGCCATCATGCTGACCCAAATTGTGCTGGTGGGGCGAGATGAGTTCTCCAAACAGGACCGACATTCTGCTGTGTACGCGTACTTTGAGTCTTTTTTTGCAAAGACATAAACCGTATTTGTTGCCATCTTTTCTTGAGCAATAAGAACCTGGAAAAACAACAAACAAAGAGCATTGACGCTTTCGTCTTACTGCCGCAGCTGGACATCAACAACTTAATATGGAACTTCTAACATCAGATTAAAGAGAATCTTGATATCTAACATGTCTTAGCATCTACATATCAATTGCCTTTTCAGCGCAATGTACCATATTAACTAAAATTATAGTTTTCCAAAAAACAATGACATTTTACCGTTGTACCAAAAAAAAAATCAAAAATCAATGCTTACCTTCTCAGAGCCGTTAATAATAAAATACCCTCCGGGATCCAATGGACATTCGTTAAGCTCACACAAGTCTCTGTCAGTCAGGCTACTCAGTAGGCAGTACGTGGAACGAAGCATGATTGGAATTTTTCCAATGAATGTTTTCTGGTGTTGTGTCTGTAGCTGGTCTTCGCCTTCCTTTATTATTGTTTTGGTGATGTCAACATACAGCGGCGCAGAGTAACTGTAGAGCAAGAGACCAAACAATACGCAGAATTTAGAGCGAAACAAGTAAATAAATGAAATTACATTAAAAAGCAATGCCCGCATGACACATACGTGAGGTTTCGTAGTCGGGCTTCATTGGGCATCATTGGAGATGGGGCTCCATCTCTTTCCCAGTGTGTTGGTTTTGACAGGTAGATCTGCTCAAACTTCAAAAGGTAACGGGGCTGTAATGCAAAATGCATGTCAGTGATGATGTGACAGGATCAACAGGAATCATTTTATTTTCAAAGCTCCATAATCTAGTTATGCTCACCGGTTCCTCCACCTCCCCTGACGTGTGTTGTGCTTCTGCCTGCAAGTCAATGGGCGGTGCATCTTCCACAATCCTCTGAACGGACATCTGTATAAACTCATCAAATGAGTCCAGCTGCTGTCGCACCAGGCCTTTCTCATCAAAATACGAGCTGAGAAACAAAAGGGAATGTCATTACGATGGATTTGTCATTAAAAAAATAAATATTATTTCATCAATAAAAAACAATTTGTTATTAAATTATCTTTTATAAATACCTGATGACGATCCAACAAGCTTCCTGCCAAAGATCTGGAGTGATTTCGTCATCATCTTCATCATATTGATTATCTGTTGAATAAATAAACAAAAGCGGATTCATATCTGCGCTAATATATAATTGTGTGTATGGGTCCCGCTCCAGCTTTACATTTACAGGCTGAATATATGCACTTAAATAGGTGTAGGTTCATTGTCACGACTCATTGAAACTACAAAAATACGCAGTACGCTAATTTGTCAATAGCTGTTGCACACAATGAAGATAGAGTTTTATATTTATACGCCTAACATTGGACACACCAGTGCGCAGAGCCCCAAAAATACACCATTGTTACTGAATAGCAGTCATTTATATATAGCTATTAAATGACGGATAACTTCAGTTCTATCAGTTCTACTTGGTTAGCTTGTTAGCCCAAATAACGCGCCTTGCTATTCGCATTAGCTGTATTGTTTTAGCAAGAACCCGCATTTTCATCAATTGTGATCAAACCGTAGCAACTGGCCCAATTTAAACTTTACATTATGAAGGACTCACCTTCGTCCTGGTCGTACATCCTCAATAAATGAATACACAGCAACAGCAAAAGAACAACTCTGCTACAACGACACTGTAGACAACGCGCTACAGGAAACAAACGTCACACCCGGTTTTCATTTCTCCCCCTTGACCTTCTTTGTTGTTCTGTTTTGTGGACAAAGCGTGTAGAGGCTCGCTGCTGCCATCAACTGGTTAGTAAATGTTTTACAGGTGGCTACAATAGAAAATAACTGACGTCAAATTGTTAAAAGCGTATTTTTGAACCGGTTTAAACAGACATAGGTGCTGCAACAGTTTGGAAAATACCAACGGAGCAGCTGAGTTCGAGCTTTTTTCGCCACATCGTCGCCTATTCCTAAAAAGAAACACGTTGTTGACGTGAAGACTCCTAAGTTACCCTATGTACAAAAATGTAGTTTATTTAATTCTGACAAAATACATACAGAATTATATTGATGAAAAATTACATTCTTAGCCTTATATAACTTCCACCATGTTTGTTAAAGAAAAAAAAAACAATAGAAGGTAATCATTAAAACACATTTTACATTTCACATTTTAAGACCTAAGGCAAAGAACTCAAAGAATACCAGTGCCGATAACCACAAAGATACCAGTCTTTGTGGTTATTGGCATATTTATACCTTGTTCATATTCAACTTATAAGTCAACATAAATTTAGATTTCACTCCAGAGGAAGGCCCTGTTGTTCAGCACACTTGCAAGTTTTTGGTTGAATGGATAGTAAAACATTTTAAGAAGAAGTCTTGTGGCTGGAAGCATTTCACCCACAGTGCGGTCTTTTTTTCTCCGAGTGTTCGATTTAGACTTCTGCACCATCATTGTTAGCAACTGCTCTGGGAGAGGATCTGTGAAGGTAAAAGTGACAAGGGTTTCATGTAGGAGACAAAACCATGAACGGCCTGTATATCTCTACCCTTGTGATACGTATGCTGAATGTTTCTGAAAGCTTGATTTCGTACGTACCCAAATCTAGAAAATCAAAAACTTTATCCATTTCTTCCTTGATATTGGCTGAGTAATGTTCCGTCTGTAAAACTAGAATCTGTTCCCTGCTGTAAACACTGAGCCAATCGAGTAAGTAGATGACGTACATTCCTTCATGTAACTTTGTCTGCAGGTAATGACCAGATGACTTTATTAGTTGCCTAATAGCGACAAAAAAAACCTTGTCTAAGTTTAAATTAACTAACCGGTGTTTCTTTGATGAGGGTACTGTTGTACACACAATACCGCAGTGACTTCTCAGCCAAACAGGACTGATACATCTCCAAGGACTTTATCACGGCATCGTGGAAATTCTCTGCAGTTTTTTTGCCGTAATCAAAATATAAGTACTCAGAATAAAGTCTGAAAAACAAGTAAAGAACTCCAAAAAATGCTGCAAATTAAAAATCAGGATTTAAAATTAAAGCTCTGGCGTTGTATTTGATCCAATACCTATCCACTGGATCTCTCAATATGGCAATGATTTTTGCACTGGGATTAGTTCTGTAAATAAAGTCCAGGGCCAAGACCTTGGGCTCTGAATCCTTCCAGTCTTTGTACACAAAGCTCCAGCCTTTGTTTTCTGACATGACACAGGTACTGCCATCGGCTGAAAAGATTTAAACACATTGTTAAGCGCCCCAGACCACACCAATTTAAAAATTAGGTGTTTTTTTTTATTTTATTTCATATTTTTAAAACTCTATTAATCCCTCAGGAAATTATGCCTCTGCATTTAACCCATCACCATAGTACTGGGTGTCACCATAGTCATACTCCCCAATCCGGGAGGGTTCCAGCCACCACTAATCCCAGCCCCTAAATCCAACTTTTTATAATTTGTTTGATTTGTTGTTCCACGTGTTTACCTGTTGTGATTTTTAACGCCTGCTGGTCCAGGGAGGAATTCACTTTGATACTTTCTTGGATTTTGTGTGATGCCAAGTCAAACAGATCCAAATAATGTCTTACAGGACGTTTTGGACATCTGGTGCGAAAGTTGACAAAACCTGTATTGACACCACAGTAAGTGAATAATAGACTGACGAGATAAGTCGCTGCATTGAATAAAAACCAAATTTAAATAGCCTGATGCCTTAAACACACATTGATGGATGAAATATAATTGATGCATCAGGTAAACAATCAAATACACTGACCAAAGCGTAACCTGGCCCACCAGTGGCTTTCCTTGTACACATTGAATTTGAGGGCTGGATGTTTGCTCAGTCTAGAAAACAAGTCGGTTGTGCCACACTTTGGTTGGCCAATGATGTAGAGGTACGGCAAACAGCGCATCCGGTACTTTTTGTCTCCTTCGCTGTGTAAGTGCTGGGTGAAGTTTTCCCACAGTTTGTGATATGTAGCTCTGGTGGAAGGATAGCTCGTAACATAAGGGTTCCCCTTGTATGGATTCACACTGGGATCCCCCGAGAACTCTTCGTACCAGCAAGGGCTTTTGACGTGTGGAAGAAACTCACGTGGGATCACTGAGAATAACTGCAGGAAAAAAGTGACAATAAAACCACACAGAATTCAAGATAGATGGATGCATGGAAGGGCTGGCTGGCTGGCTGGCTGGACGGATGGATGGATAGATGGATGGATGGACGGATGGATGGATGGATGGTTGGATGGATGGATGGGTGGATGGATGGATGGACGGATGGATGGATGGATGGTTGGATGGATGGATGGGTGGATGGCTGGATGGATGGATGAATGGATGGATGGATGGATGGGTGGATGGCTGAATGGATGGACGGACGGATGGATGGACAGACGGACAGACGGATGGATGGACAGACGGACGGCTGGCTGGATGGATGGATGGATGGATGGATGGATGGACGGATGGATGGATGGATGGATGGATGGACGGACGGATGGATGGATGGATGGATGGATGGATGGATGGATGGATGGATGGATGGATGGATGGATGGATGGATGGATGGATGGATGGATGGATGGATGGATGGATGGATGGATGGATGGATGGATGGATGGATGGATGGATGGATGGATGGATGGATGGATGGATGGATGGATGGATGGATGGATGGATGGATGGATGGATGGATGGATGGATGGATGGATGGATGGATGGATGGATGGATGGATGGATGGATGGATGGATGGATGGATGGATGGATGGATGGATGGATGGATGGATGGATGGATGGATGGATGGATGGATGGATGGATGGATGGATGGATGGATGGATGGATGGATGGATGGATGGATGGATGGATGGATGGATGGATGGATGGATGGATGGATGGATGGATGGATGGATGGATGGATGGATGGATGGATGGATGGATGGATGGATGGATGGATGGATGGATGGATGGATGGATGGATGGATGGATGGATGGATGGATGGATGGATGGATGGATGGATGGATGGATGGATGGATGGATGGATGGATGGGGATGGATGGACGGATGGATGGATGGACGGATGGACAGATGGATGGATGGATGGATGGACAGATGGACAGATGGATGTATGGATGGATGGATGGACGGACGAATGGACGGATGGATGGACGGACGGATGGATGGATGGATGGATGGATGGATGGATGGATGGATAGATAGACAGAACATTGTTCATCCATAAATATGTATACACACACACACACACTCATATCTATTAGATATGTATGTAAAGGACATACGTGGATATTCCATATATACAATCATATACAATGTTTACAATAAGTGAACTTTAACTCCTCAGACTTACATTCGGGTCCAGGTCCATTACTTCCTTCTCCTCTGGCACTACTCTGGGTGTGTACTCCAGCTTTGTGATGATTGTCGTAATCAACAATTCAAGGTTGACAGAATGATTGTTTGTGGAGTCTGTGATTGGTGGTTCTGCCACAAATGGATTGTTAGGTCCCTGGTAGAAAGTCATTTTGTGTAGAAACCCTGTCACCTCACCTGACAGGTAATAAAAACCTACACAGGTCAGGATTAAAACCATGGCATTTAGGAACACATTTTTTTGTAGGCTTGTCTTCAGAGCCCGCATCATGCCTCATGCACAATGTCCAAATGTGTTGGAGGAAAGACTGGCTTTAATCACAGGACAATCTCCAGCGATGACCTGCAGGTTGTGACAGTTCTTCGGCCAGACTTCCTAAACATGACAAGCAGCTCGGCTGAACACCATGGCCTGTATTTTATAATTTAATGTACAAATAGTACGAGTTTATTTTAACTCACCAGAAGAATAGTTTCCTTAATCAGGTATTTGAATTCTTTCAGAGGAGGTGAGGACGTTTTGAAACAGGAGTTGATAAAGTGTATGATAATGATGATGAGTATAATAATTTAATGTTCCCCTTTCTAGACAAGGGAAGGGAAGGGCATCAAGGTAAACTCAGAACAAAACACACAACAAATGAAGTCACTGTGGAAACGTAAACAGCACCACCAAAATAGCCTGTCCTAATTCATGACTATTTGCTTGTTTTGTCTAAATAGTTTTTTATTTTTATTTGATTTGATTTGATTTTAGCTTTGGATCTTTCTGTACAGATATGTGGTTGTAACTGGATATTTGTACTCTGTGTTTTTATAACTCTTAATAGATGATTTTGGAAGGTAGTGGTGGTCCAGCGTTAAAGGAAGCAAACTTGGGCCTGCAAGGCTCCAGGTTCGATTACACCAACTGCCTAGTTGTCACTGAGGTGCTGTGGAAATAGAACCCACATAACTTTGAGCAGGATCAACAGGAAGGCTCACGGTATGGTGCAGTGTGATTTGGGTGACAGTCGAGGAGAATGCTGGCCCTGTCACCCAAGAATGGATAAGAGGGTGAAGATGAATAAACAGACGAATGAACAAATTGTAGTGTAATTATATTATTATTCCAGTCCAGTCATGGTGGATTGGGTTCTGGGAATTTGTTATGGCATGTGAGTTAAAAACAGTGTATGTCAGTGTCTTGTCATACTGCCTTTCTCAATAAAAAAATAGGAAATCTGGAAAATGTTGTGTCAAATGTTTGTTGTGCAAACATACTGTATAATGTTGTGTTTCCTGCTTTTGCGTCAGCCAGCCTTGACCATTTCAAGCAGATACTTGTGGATAAAGAAACACAGGAATTTAAAAAATCCTGAGCTCCATTTGTCAAAAAGAAGAGGTTTTTGTTTAGATATAAAAAAAAAAAACGGAAAAGGAAATTAAAGATTACAATTTGGATCGTGTGAATGTCACAACCATTTTGTTGTTAATTAAAATGTTTTTTTTAAATTAATTAAAAAGTAAAAAGTATTATCTGGTGACTGGATCTCTCTTTCCTTCCTGTAATCATTTTGGTCTGAAAATCTTTGTGAAATGGATTCCATTAAAATTGAACATCGACAGAGGGATTTCAGGGATTTGTTGAAACACAACTACAACACTAAAAAAAACACACGAAAAACAAACTAAAATGGAAATGTTTATATTCAACATTACCCGAGAAACGCAGACACCAGGTGTAGTCAACTAACCCACCTCTATATTAGTTGTATTAAAATCTGAATCTGTTTGTGCAGATATTTGCACATCTTGTCCATGATCCAAATAGGAATATCACTTGTTTAGTAAAAGGAATCTAGAATAATCTGGTTTAAAAGGAAAAGTGCATGGTATAAATTGTCAATACATTTTGGGATGTAAATGAATCCAACTTCAGTCCCGCTTTTTAGCTTCAAAATTCCCTCTCTCTAGTCTATCCCGAAAAAACAAAAGAGATATTTTTAATGACTCACCTGTCATAAAGTGTTGCATCTTGAAAAGACTGAAGGCGTCTGAATGTGAACTGTCAAATGGAATATGAAAGTGGTGACAAGTCCTGCCTATGTGAAAACACACAACATCTATTATCAACATTCCAACAGGGGATGAGCAGACTAAAAATAGACAGGGGATTTATTTCTAAATTAAATCCCTTCTAACTTTCAGTAGCAAACACACACAAGTAAAATAAAACAAGCAAAAACAAAATAAGAAAAGTTTATTTTTTTATGTAACTATACCTAGATATGTATGGCAGTGGTGGCCCAGTGGTTAAGGAAGCGGACTTGGGTCTGCAAGGTCCCCGGTTCGAATCCACCAGCTGCCAGGTTGCCACGGAGGTGCTCTGAGCATAGCACCGTCCCAACCCACATCACTTCTCCCAAACAATATGGTGCTAATGTGATTTGGGTGGCGTCAACTGCCCCTGGCGCCACCTGCGACCCGGCAACGGACAAGCAGAAGAAGATGAGATGAGATGAGACCGAGATATGTAGAAACATACACGCATATACATGTATGTGCCCCAATGTTAATTAATCTATCTTCATCCTCATATCCTCTTTCCAGGAGCAGCAGTTTCCACGACTGACACTCAAATCACACTGCACCGTAATTCCTGTGGGTGGTCAGTTTCTCCTCTTCTCCTCTTCCAACAGGTCCAGCTCTGATGTTATTCATCCATGCTCACCTGCTGTGTTTCCTACTTTTTGACTACAGGGGCCAGAAAGAGGATTTTTTTTTAGCCTCCATCCATATATAGGTTTTTTTTTTTCCTGCGGGTGTCACTGTTTCATTCCACTTGAAGTCATCATTTCATACTATATCACAAAAATATCACTCTTGTGACGAATTTGACACTCAGGTCGGGAACCTTGCAGCTGTTGGATTTGAACCTGAAGCCTTGTGGACCCAAGTCTTTAGGTTGGTCTGGCCAAATCAGTCTGGTGCCAATGTATGGATTAAAATGTGTAACAGGGTTATAAAAACATGGTTATATTTGCAATACCAAACAGTTAATCACACATCATGTAAGAAATATCTTTATTTATTGGACCCTCAAGATAGATTGACATATCAGGAGGACTTTCAATCAATTATTGTATTCTCATTTTGTTTCCATTAGTTTTTTATTAAAACTGATGATTTTACTTCAAAAACACAATTAATTCTGGAATATTTTACTTGGATATATGTCAATTACTAAGCTCTAAGAGCCAGGGGCAGGCATCACGAGAACCACATTTTGTTGTGCAGATATCATTGTTTTGAATAGTGGATGAACACGTGAATCAGAAGAAAACCTTGAGAGGTGGAGGTTTGCAATGAAGAGAGGACAAAAAGAGACTGGTGGAAGGGTGAGGTTACAAGGAGACGGATGCAGGTTCTAAGGAACAACTGGTCAGATCAGCAAACACAGTGGAAGAGAGGAGAAGAATAGATGGAACAGATAGGCAGGATGGAACAGTGATCTGTGATAGAAGAGAGTCACGTAGGTGAAGGGAAAGGTTTATAGGACAGTGGTGAGACCAACCATGATGGATGGATTAGAGACACTAGGAATAGGTAGAAGACAGGAGACAGAGCTGGAGGTGGAGGAGATAAAGATGCTGAGGTTCTCTTTAGGAGAGACAAGGATGGACAGGATCAGGATGGAGGTGATTAGAGGGACAACACAGACAGCAAGGTTTGGATTAAATGCTAGAGAAGACAGATTGAGATGGTTTGGACGTGTTCAGAGGAGGAACAGTGGATACATTGGTATAAGAATGATCCTAGAGATGGAGCTACCAGGTAGGAGACAAAGAGGAGATTGATGGATGCAGTGAGGGAGGACGTGGAGGTATGTGGAGTCAGAGTAGAAGATACAGAGGACAGGGTGAGGTGCTGTGGCAATCCCTGAAAAAAGGGACAAGCCAAAAGAAGGAGAAGAAGACACACTTTTGTTTAACATCTGGTCTCTGGGTCTTTGCTTCTTTTCCATAAACTCGTCATTAGTGAAATTTCCGCCGTCCTCGCTGCCACCACCTCTATGAGACGACAGTTGCTGAGTTGATAAATGAGATCCACTAGAAACATGGTGGGCTCGGCTGGATCCGAAAGGGAAATTTCCAGGTCCTTTAGACAAATACCTAAGTAGACATCAGTGATGTATATGGGCTTAATCTTACTGGAGACACTGAGAATCTTCTCAGCCAAATCCAGAGACATGATGTAAGCCCAGTTCATGGGGTAGGCAGGATACTGGGACTCAGGGATCACTTCTCGGGGCATGTAGAAATGTAGGTGTGGATTTCTTAAAACTGGCCTGTGTCGAACCACCAAACCTGTCATATAGTTTTGCTTGGATGTTCTAGGGTTCAGCAGAAGTTGAACCAGATTATGGACATGGACAAAGACATCTGGGTCAACCTTCATCACATAGGAAGTCTCCTTACAGTGAGTTACAAGCCACTTCATCATAACCATAGTCTTGATGGTGGAATTGTAGCTGGTGTCCAGAAAATCACTCTGTATCAGGTCGCGGTGTTGATCGTTTTCCTCCTGGAGTTTCCTTTGCTGTTGATCAGTGTCAGGACCTGGACTTAGGCCCATCATGAACACTGTGTCCACCCTCTGACCCAGCACCATCTTCTCATTTCCCCACGTCTTTCGAATGGTATCTCGAAGTGCAACATCACCTGGTCCAACATGAACCATCAGGACCAGGAAAGGTGTGGTGGTCTTACACACTGGTGTTAGGTCCATGATGAATTTGTAGTTATGAGGAAAAGCCACATGATATGGTCTAGGATCTTCCCATTTTGTGTTCTGTAATCCTCCATGTCCTTTACTAACTCTGTTAGAGAGCAGGTAGATTAGGAGGATTACCAATCCCAGAATGGCACAACAAACACCCTTTTTCCGAGTCATCATCCTGCTCACTGTAGAAACAACAAAAAAGGAGAAAGAATTGATCAGAAATCTTTCAATAAATACTAAAACTTAGAGGTCACATGATGCACTCTACGTGAGTGGACCTTCTTTCCTACCATGCTGCTCTAAAACCTATATGCAAAATTAATAGTTAATTTGGTCACTAAGGATACCTGAAACACCAAGGAACATTAACTTTACATTAACTTAATAATAATAATAATAATACATGTTATTTATAATGCACTTTCCATCCCTAGGATCTCAAAGTGCTAACTTGGAGTTGAAAGGTGAGGATGATTGGCAGTGTTCTGATTACAATTGGCAGCAGCTTTAATTCAGCAGGCAAAACACGCGACAGTGTTTTAATGGACATGAACTCCTCATGAACTCCTCACAATCTTCATCATCACACACGGTCATAAATTCTAAATTAGTAAATTAGAATTTAATTGCTCATCAATACCAGAGCAGGCTTCGCTAGACCAGTGGGACCACAATGGCTACCATTCACATCTGGACGTGTGACAAGAAAACTCTTCCTTAACATCAGGAGCAGTTTCTGGCTAAAAAGGTGAGGAGACCAAAACAACTTCTAACCCTTTGTCCAGAGGTGAGTGATCAAGAGGAGTAGAACTACTGGAGTTCCTCAGTTGAGGAATGAAATGTCTTTCAACCACAAGAAGAAGTCCAGTTTATGACAACTTAACTCTTTTTGGACTGATATCCACACTGATAGAGGGAACACATTGTCCACCAGAGAAGATCCAGGATGGAATATGGAGGGCAGCGTGAGGCCACGTTATTTGTATTATTCTTGTCTTGTTTGTTTACTAGTTGTGTGATTCCTTACATCAAATCAATGGTTGGTAACATGACATGTACTGACCAGACATGGCCAAACTTTTTGACTCATGGCCACAATTGATGCTAAAATGGGACACAGGGGACCGAGTCCAGAGCAGAAAGACACAGTGTTTGTTTGAACTAAGATAAATGCCATGTAAATGTCATGCATAAAACCTATAATACTCCATTTCAAATACCCTTTATGACGCCATCCACTGAGGAGACACAGGTAATGCAGCAAAATAGCAAAGTATATTGATAATATAAATAAATCATTTCAGTTGGACAAGGTTGGCGGGCCACATTAAGAAGCTCAACGGGCCGCATCCCGTCCCCGGGCCTTAGTTTGCCCATGCCTGTCTTTGCTGACGACCCAGATATTTTTTGTAACTATGATTAAATTACTAATCATCTCATTAATTCATTTTAACGCTGAATTCGGTCTTCGTCTGTGATTTGGAGCGAAAGACGTGGACGATCTTCAGGAAAAATGCAAAAATGTCTCTTTGCACTGGACCCAAATTTCTTCAGTTATCTAATCACTGTAAGATTGACAAGCGATAGTGAAGAAGAATGAGGAACAATTCCTAAAGATTGCATGATTAATAAATACCAAAGGATCTCAGAGATTGGCTTTTACAAGATTTTTTTAACTTCCATAACTTTCTTGTAGTTTGTAGATTTTGCATTTTCACAAGCTCGGTCTTTATCTTCAGTATTCTGAGTGGGGCTGCACACATTTGTTGCACATGTTTAGGGGTCTATGGTTATCACCTCGCTGTCCGTGTTTATTTATTCTGAATTTTTTGGGGTTTACATTTATTTTCTGTTTGTTAAACTTGTTAAAATTAAATAAAAAACTAATAATATACAGCAGATTCAATGGAAATCTCTCCCCGTTGTGGATCATACTGTTTGTTAAGTTCGATAACATCAGCAGCAAAGGGTTATTAGTTGTCATAGAGGAAACGTAAAATAAATAAAAACTCAGGGAAAAACCCTAATGCAAACATCTACAGCATGATTAAAGAGAACGTACTAACCTTCATGTGAAGTGGCAGAACTCAACACTATGAAAAACTGAAATGAAAATATTAAACTTCATTAAACTTCTTCTGTTAACATGTCCCAGTTCCATTTATGTCAGTGTTCCTCCGGACATTTCTGTATTTGTCCATGAATAATATTATGATTTGGCTCGTTAAGAAACTTTGACATAAATTGTCAATCGAATTTGGGGTCGATTGACACTTTTAACCACAAATATTCCTTAGACACAGGAATTCCAGTTTTTCTCCGTTTAGTAAAATTAATATTAAAAGAGACTCACCGGCCACAAACTGTTTCCAAAGCATCTTCAGAAGACTGACGACGCCTGTGCAATGGAATATGGAGGTGGTGACAAGTCAGCACTCGTGCATGAAAACACACACAATCATTGGACAGTCAGTCAGTCATCCAGGTCATCTGATCCAAAATAGGTTACTTTGAGGGCAACTGGACACAGTAGGTTTCCTGAAGACGTTTCACTTCTTCATGGAGAAGCTTCTTCAGTTCTAACTGCCAGGGAGTTCTGTTATTTAACCTCAAGGAGATTGAATGTCTATTCCACACCCCACTCCACCCCCAGACAAAAACTGGTCCATCCAAAAGACAAATTACTCACTACAAACTATGCAAACTTAAACCTGAGAAAAGAAGGAAAGCAAACACCTCGTCACTGTCACTCTGTGATACACACAGCACTGCACAAACCAAAGCGAACAGGCGGCAGACCTGTGCAGTGTGTGGGGTTGATGCCTTGCTCACTGCACCACAGCGGTAACACTGTTGCCAATTCTCACGGGCAGCGCTCTCCACCTAAATCGCAATGCACCATACTGTGAGTCTTCCTGTGGGTGGTGAGCCCACTGGAAGTTCAAGGGGCCATGATCAGAATATCTCAGTGGCATCCTGGCAGCTGGTGGATTAGAACCTGCAGCCTTGTGGACCCATGTCCACTTCAATGATACAATTCTATGAAAACTAAACAAAGGGTTAAAATGACCACGTGATAAAGTGATCAAGTATTACCAGATCCACCACACTCTGTTTCAGAATAATTGCAATGAACATTGTGTTTGGCAATCTTTTCAACCACTCCCTGTCAGGTGTGTCACACACACACACACACACATATATTAGGGGTGTAAAGATTAATCATTTTGGATCAGTTATCGTTCTGTGACCTACATGATCCGAGTATATTGGTCCAAAAGGCCTAGATCGATTAAAATGCAGTAAAACGGTCCAATGGTTTGGATTTTTGTCCGTGGATTAGTTTCCTGCTCCATGTCCCCGCCCCCCCCGAAAATTGACGGTTAGACATAGATGCGACATATATACATCTATTCACACATGTCTATGGAGTCTGTGTCTCTTGTGGTGTGTGAACTGTGACATGGGCTGATTTGATGGGAGTTCAGGTAGTGGGTATTACTCTGATCTTAGCAACATGGCAGACAACACAGACAAAACTTACAGCGTTTGTCATTTAAAATCAAAGGTTTGGACATCATTTGTTTTTTTTCACGAAGGATGGAAAGACAGATAAAAGACTGCGAAGAGCGACAATCAAACACGGCAGAGACGGCAGAGTGGGAATAACATACAAAAGTTTTTCCAACCGCAGTTCGGCAATAACTCGGCAAAGTCCAAGGCAATAACATAAAATCTATTGCTCGTTATATTACAAAACAATGTCCTGTGAGACAATCTGGTTACAGGAGTGACGTCTACAGCTAAACCTTTCTAAAACTGTAGGCATGTATTTCACTAAAACAAGTAGAGTCACCTGATTTTGATATACTTGTTAATTGAGATAATATAGAAATTGTCAATCAGTATAAATATATTGGGTTAATATTAGATTCAAAGTTCTGCTTTAAAGGCCATATTGACAAATTGTGTAAAAAAAAAAAAAAAAAATTAAGTTTCTTTTTAAAGACAGAGTCATTTAATTTTTTTTTAACAAAAAAAAGAATGGATTTTAATTTTAAATAACAAGGCACAGTTCGGATCCATGTTGGTGAGTGCAGACATTTTTTTTTACCTTTCCCATTCAGTAACGCTGTTATCAGTACTGTGGTGTAAAGGGGCTCGTTACTCCACGGTTTAGCGCAGCCACAGAGACTGGACTGTGTGTCAGTGAAGTCTGTCTGCTACCTGTCAGTGTGTGTGTGTGTGTGTGTGTGTGTGTGTGTGGTAACTCTCACAGTCAAAAGTGAAAGACGGCCGTTCACACAAACGGAACAATGCGTTGAAAAGGAGCGATGATTGGTTGACATAGGTTAACGTTTCAGGCTAAGCCAATCAGAAAGAGACCTGGGCGGGTCTTCTTGCCTTATAGAGAAATAAACAGTCTCAGACAAAAGCGACACAGTATAGCAGCACACAGACACACACTGCCAAAAGAGTGCTGTTGCTTTACTTGCACATTGCCAAAATAGGAATGTTAACTTTACTTTGCTATATAAGAATTTATTATGTATGTAATGTATTTATATAGTCATTTTAGCGCTGCTACGTTTTTTTTTGTGCACTACCTGGTTTTATGGTAAGTTGAGATTCCAATAAAGACGCCTGTCAAAATGTCGACACATCTATTCTGTTTTTATTGTTCCACTACATTTCATTATGATAGTTGCTACAGAACACAACATTAAACTTTTTAAATGTGTTTTTATTATTATTATTATTTAAAGTAAAGTAACTAGTGGTTAGTTACTATTATAATTTAGTAACTAGAATGTAACTAGTTACTTTTTCAGTGCAGTAACCAGTGAAGTAATGAGTTTCTTTTTTTAAGTAACTTGCCCAACACTGGGTAATATGATGTATATGTGTGGATTTTAAAGTCCTGATGTTATTATGAGGCGTATTGATTTGACAAAACTATGACGTCACTGAAGGCCTTAGGTTGAAATGCACGGCCCGCCACTGATATACACAAATGCATGCATACATATACATATGTACATACAAAACATTTGATTCTACCTTATTCATTTTATAGATTTCATCCATCCTGACTGCTAGTGAGATTCTGCTCACGATGGTGGTGTATTTTAAGACTAAATGATCTCATGCTATTTTAAACAGGGTGACATGAAAAACCCTGTGAAGGAAACGAGGTGGAAAAAAAAGCAACAAGGCGGTTTTACACACACGTACATGAAACAATATGTACTCAACTATGGTCACGTCACTGGTGGAGTGGTGCAATGAAGATTGATGACAGAGGTTCCGGAAGTCACAGAAGTAAAAGTCAGAAGCTTGAGAGGGCAAAAGATCAGACGTGCAGGAGATGTTACCGACACCAGGCAGCTTTGGACGCTCCCTCTACTCTCTACCATGATCAACACTTACCAGACCAGCCTGGCTCCACCGCCAGTGCCTCCTCGCCTCAACAGGTCCCACCCGGTCCTCATCCCAGCAGGACTTCCATCTCCAGGCTCCAACAAGCCTCTTCTCCGGTTCCTGGTCGGGGTAGTGGTGCTGCATTTACTGCTCTCTGCTGCAGGATTCATCTATTTGTACCACATTAACATGGTAAAACATGTCTCAAATTCTAGATACAAACTAAAAATTTCTGAATTTTGCTTAGTGAAATTATTATAAAATAAAAATTTAATTATTTCTTCATCAAAAAGATTATGCTGAATTATTATTCAAATTTGTGATGACGAAAAAAATGAAGATTGTTCCAATTCTTTTGGAATAACAGAACCCACAGACAACCTTAGCTTTATTTGGTTTTATTTTTAATGAATAAATGGAATTTTAGCAGAATAGAAGAAAAGTCTGAAGACAAAGGAAATGTTCTTGATAAAACAGGGTAAATGTGACACGAGCGGCGCTCTGGTTTGACACACAAGGAAAATCTGTGTTTTGCCCGGTGAAGCTACATTTTTTTTCTAATGGTACATCTTTTTATTTGTCTCTGTAGGAGAGATTTCCAGCCGCGGTAGGACAAGGTAGATCACTTTTAACAAATTCCTATCTTAAGTTAGTTGGAATAAAAGTAAAACGGTTGAAAAAAGATCTCTCACACTTGTTCTTGTTCTCTTCTCCAGCGGCTTTACAGTCGTCAGAGAAACAGGAAAGCTATTATAAGGCTTGGGCAAGGATGGTCGTCACCCGCAGTACTGCTAGATATAATACATGTAAGTCAAATATACACATTATCAAGTAAATTTGCAGAAATACTTTCGTTCATATCACAAAAATATTTCACAAATTATGCTTTTCAATTGAAAACTCTCCACTATTTCCTGTTTCAGCTGGTAACCTGGAGTGGGCCATCAATCTCTCGGATCGTAAAAATATCAACTATTACCAGAAGAGCTGGTTGACTGTCCTGGAGGCCGGTGATTACTTGGTCTACTCCAGGGTGACCTTCTCCAAGGGAGAATCAACACATCCTAAAGTGGCCAGAGTCATGTTGAGAGAGGACAAGACGGCCAAGGAGAAGGTCTTGACGGAGACCTACTGCAACCTGCAGAGCCAGACGGAGAAATCGCCCGACATATGCACCGTCACACAGGTGGACGTGGTCAAGCTGCAGGAAGGAAACCAGCTCAGTGTCTGGGTGGAAAAGCTGTCGCAGGTGGACTACAATGAAAAAGCCACAGCTTTTGGATTATACAAGTTGTAGGGCCTGAACTCCTATGAAGGATGGCTATGGAAATACAGCGACTGCTGAGCAGGACGTGCATCCGTCCCTTTTCTTGTGGATACTGGGGACAAAGACGCCTAAAACAAATTATAATTTATTTAAAATACATACCATTGTTTTTAACTCACTGTTTTGACAATATTGTGAATGTGCCCTGTGTATTTATTAATCTGAGGGTAGAGACTGGTGAAAATGTGAAATACACTGTATTATTTAACTTCAACAGCGTCTCCTCATCTGTTTGTTTGTACATTTGACTTCAATGAGGAAAATAGGTACAGAAGGAAAGTCATCACTGAGTCTCCATTGGAAACTGACGGCCTTTGGAGTTTCAATGTTCAACCAATGAGTGTCAGGGTTTTCCAAGCACTCAATTTTTCTGACTTTCACTCTGAATTGATGAATAGGAGAGTGAATGTTCATTGGACCCTGGCTGACCGTCCAGGGTGAACGCTGCTCCAGTCTGAGCACGACAGCCCAAAAAGTGAACACTATCAAAGATGAATTCAGATTTTTATAACAATTTTTAAAAAATTGACCATTATTACAAGTTAACCCCTGACATTTCTTTAAACCGTGGTTAAACTGGTTATGAAAAAAAACCCAACATTTTATAGCAGTGTGATAAACGTTTGGTGATGCTGTCATTGCAGCTCAAGTCAAGTCTATTTGTTTTTTTAGTTTATAAGAAGTTGTTTTGAAGTGAAAATATTTATTACATTTATACTGGAATATTAAATGCAAAGCAAAATTGTGCGTCAAAAGTGCAAAAGAAATCAATAAGATGTATATATGTGTGAAAATTATATAGATATATACAAAAACATATATATATATTATATATATTTACATATAAAATATATATAAAATATATATTAAATGCAAAAGGGTGAAAGCGCAGAAAGCAGTGTGTTAGGGTTTTATCAAGTTCTTTTATTCATCAATTCCATAAAGTTCATTTAATTAGAGATAATGACTCAGCAAATCTGATAAAGTAAACAAGTATATATTTTTTTTATTTTGTGTTTATGTACATTTCTTATATTTTCCTTATTTTCGTGATAAAATAAGCATTTGTAGCCGGACAACACAGAGTAAAAAAGAAGTGAAAACAAAAGTAAGAGATTTTTGCAACCTACATACAAGGTGTTGCAAAAAATTGCGTACGGGTAAACAAGATTTGTGAAAAGTTCATTCACTATTGGATATCTCCCACGGAGTTAGTAAAAGGCTAATATATACATAAGTATTTTAATAACTATTGCGTCTTTATTCCACAATTTTGCATCCCAATCAATCAATATATTGTTTAATGCATACACTTTAATAATGGCTGACGATGCTACGACCTGCCGTCAAAACTTTCTGGTGTGAGATACAAGTGGCGTAAATGTGTGGGTGCAAGACCTTTGCTCGGAGGGCTGCTAAGAATTTAAACGTCCGCGATCTTTTCTGCGAAGCTCATCATATATATTCACTCAGCTGCATCCACTGTGGTTTTCTTCAATTGACACCACATAAAACCACTCAGCAAAGAAGTAGATTCTCATGAGGTGAAGCCACAAGAAACGGGACCACGTCCAATCTAGGTCATCACTGAGACGTTCGGACGAGTATCTGATATTCCCACAATTGTCAGTGAACAGTTAGATGCTGTTGTGTTATTACTCCTTGTTTTTGGTCTTTTTACCAAATCAGATTTTCGCATTTTTCCATTAATTTTTGCGTTTCCCCTTTTTTATTGTGAAATATCTTATTGTTAACATTAGGTCATGGCCCAAAAGACAAACAATTTACAAACTAATTTCAACACAAGTTAATGATTAAATGGATAACATGTGAGAATAACAATACTTTGCTAACAGCGCCCACTTGAGGGATATTGATTTCGCTAGTATTTTCTTTGAATTTAAAGAGAACTTAAATTTTACAAAATACAAAAAACTTAACTTTTGCTTATAGTGCCCCCCTCAGAGAGGTTATGTTCGTTGGTATTTTTTGATTGACACACTTTTCTTTGGTTTTTATGAAAACTTAAATTTAACAAAATACAAAAACGTAACTTTTGGGAAAATCAAAAGACCATGTGAACAACACAACTTTGCTTACGGCGCCCTCCTCAGGGAGGTTAATTCACTAGTATTTTGGATTGACGCACATTTTTTCTTTGGATTTAAAGAGAACTTAAATTTTACTAAATACAAAAACGAAACTTTAAGGAAACCTAACTTTTTGACTGAGTGAACAACACAACTTTGTTTACTGCGCCCCCATCAGTGACGTCGACTTTGCTGGTATTTTAGATTGACTTTTCTTATTTTCTTGTATTTAAAAAGGACTTAAATTTTACAAAATCGACAACCTAACTTGGATTACATATAGGTTTTTATACACATTTACTGAATAACTTAACTAACTATATAATAAAATTAAAAACAATAGTAGGAAACAAGACCGGCGTATCTCATTTCACTAATTATCATTACAGTTGGATCACAGTGTTTTTTTTTTTGTTTTGTTCATAAAATGTTAACTAGTTTTTCTAATTCATGTGTTTTGTTTGTAGCTATGGTAAGTCACAGGAACTTCGACCTCCATCATGACACAAATGATTTGCTAAATTCTGTGTGAATTTAGAAAGTTTCACTCTCGCCTCAATCTCTCAAAAAGGCAACAAGTGCAAGTAAAAAAAAATAAAAAATACTCAGAAGCAGCCAGAAGACGAGCACGGAAACTGTGATCACGGATGGAGCTGGGTGTAGATGCAGAGGCGAGACGTTCTCACAGGATGTCATCTATTCTAGTCACTGCTTCCATCCTGTAACAGTTTTTATGCAACCGAATGTTGAACAACTAACAAAATCCTCAAGCGCTCCGTCAGTGAGAGCTGCATGGAAAAGCCCGATCGGTGGAGTTTTCCACGGTGAATAATTCAACAATGGAGAAGGTAACCTGCAGCTGGAGCAAGTGGCTGTTGGCTAAGATTTGATCTCTCTTTTGATTAGTGTCCTGACAAAACAAAGATCAACAAAACTGGGTCCTAACAACCCCATATCTGGTATAATTTTTTTTTAATAAAAAGGTAAACATATCAAACGTAAAGCACAGGGTGTTTATGTCTCTTATACACATCTAGATGTGTATAAGAAAAAAAGCATTACAATACTTGCAGCGACAATAATTGCATAGAACTGTTTGGGAAAACAAAACACAAACGCACAAAAAGTCTGGAGACACAGATAAGATAAAACCACAAAACCAGACTCTTCCCACCATTAAGTGCTCAATGAGTCAGCTGGGAATTGAAAACTGCAATAATTCCACGACAACGGACTGTGGACAGAGTTCATCTGGACAGTGAGGCTGTGATGACAAAACGATGGACAGTCTCTGCCAACGCCAACGAAACAAACCTAACTTTGTTGTTAACATTTTTTGGTATAGGGGATATATTTTTTTATATTTATTGCCTTTTGTCTGAACGTGACCTGCTGCCAAGCAGTAATTATTGCATTTCAACAGCGATGCTGCTCTACAGCGCAACACAAAGAGTGAACAGTACAGCGATGGGTCCACTGCAACAGGCTGCGTAGTTGTTGAGAACCTCCACCACATGCCTGCTGCCTCAATATACACACATATAAATCAATTTCTGACGTTTCTATAGCATCATTTTAAATTCTCTCATGTTTATCCGCTCCTTCAGGAGGCACTTAAACAAACAGGTGAGGTCCAAACACGAAAAACAATTCCTCAGTTTGTCTCAGTCGTCTCTACACAGACTCAGACCACATCCTTACGGTTAACTCTAGACTCAATATTTAAGTCTTCTTTTCTCCTTTGTCAATACGACGACGTGTCATGGCTGTACACAGCGGTGAGTTTTAACGTCCAAGAAAAAAAAGACTGAAATGGATAAACAACAAAGCTCACATCCGAGTTAAATGCTTAGATGCCACAATAAATAAAATATATATTTTTAAAAAGCGAGGCTATGCAAGTTATATGGCAAGAATTCTACTTGAATATATTTAAGTAAGACCGTTACAGATGAGACACGTTGATATTGGGGTGATTTTGTACAGTATGTGGCTTCTCTTATTTTTATATTGCAGCTAAATCCCTGATAGCATTAGACTATAAATGTGAATTATACATATTCCTTTAGAGAATTTAGAAAAGAAACAAACAAACAATCTGTACATTCATGCATTTTGCAAAAAGAGCGTCAATGGTGATTTAACCTGAAGGACAAGTCAGTGTGGTAGCTGGTGAAAGTTCAATTCTTTTAAAACCGGTGGGAACAATCCATTCAACAGTGCGATTTTCCATCAGAACATGCTCAAAATGTTATTGCAAGTGACAGGAAACATTTCCTCCTGAGACGTTTGTGTAAAATAATGCAATTGCTATGTGATAACAGTATGTCATGGTGTTTGTACACTTGTTTTTAGGTCTTTTTGATGTTTAACCAATGCATCGCTGCTTCATTTTCTATCACAAGATTTGGTGGAACCACCTCGGTGTAAACATCGTGTCCAACCAACAAACCAGAGTGTCCAGACTCCGTCCATGCCTTTTTCTAAGGTTAATATTAAAAAATATGTCAGAAACAAGTGTTTTTAAACAAAAGGTGTAAGAGAAAAAAAAACAACAACGCGTTATCTTTTTAAAAAAGCACTCATGTTGAACTGCACTTGCAGTGATATTTTGAGCAAATTCAGAGAAGAAAATCAGGGTCAAAACGGACGCTGGACTTTCTTTCTGGCAGCGTTCCTCAAAGTAGAACTTGTTCTTGTTGTTGAAGATTTCTTTTTTTTTTTCCTGCTGACATTACTCAGGCCTCACCTCAGACAACAGTGCTACGTTTTAAAAAAAGCGGCGGGCCTTCTTTGAAAACATTTCGTAATAAACAGTTGTTCCTGATGGAGTTTCTTTGAAATATAAAAGTTACAAACAAATATTAACGTGAAGAAGAAAACATTTTTTCAACAGAAGTGCATGCAAAAAAAACAAAAAAAAGAGAGTTGAACTGAATGGCTTTGAACTCGACTACCGAGTGAGGAAGGAAGCGGTAGACAACCCCCCTGCCTTGGCCTCATCCAAAACTCTTTGCTAAGGGGAGTTCACAGTAAGTGTCCTAGAGACAGTATTGTGTTGGAGCATCCCATTTCACCACAATTCCTTAAGTTAAGCTGCTTCAGGCATATTTGTGAAAAGGAAGACAGATTTAATGTCTAAAAAGAAATTTCCAGGATCTCAAGCTGAGACGAGTCCAAGTGTCTCCGTCAGAGGACATTCCTGCCCCGTCAAATATGGAGGCACGGTCAAAAATGAACATCTTTAGGATTCCTAAACACACAAGCCTTTGCTGTCGATGCATACGTACGGTGAATGCATTGAGCAACGCAGAGAGGACGAAGCTCAGGGTGCGTTCAGTGACTGCTGTCCTCCCAAGTACAGTCGTTCTTCTGCTTGGCCAGTTTTCGGACCAACCTCTCCAGCTCTTTGCGGGACTTTTGCTCCTCTTCCAGAAACTGCTTTATCCACTTGTTTTCCTGTAAAACATTGGGACCAGGTCACAAACACATGATGGTTGGAGTGACTATTGGCATTCCAACATTAAGACAGTTGTCCTGCATCTGTGTCTTTGCATCTGAACATAAAGGATGGTGACTTTGAGATATTATCTTCTTCTTTTCCTTTCATCTTGTCCCTTTTTCAGGTTGTTGCCACAGTGAGTCAACAGTTTCCATCTCTCCCTGTCCTCTGTATCTTCTACTCTAACTCCAACTACCTCCATATCCTCCCTCTCTGCATCAATC
>JAFBJS010057876.1:274711-361467 GCA_016785265.1 Paraplagusia blochii
ACAGACAAAAATGTTGTGGACATGTGCAGATGAGGGACAGTGGATATTTTGGAAGAGATGGAGCTACCAGGTAAGAGACGAAGAGGAAGGCCAAAGAGGAGATTTATGGATGCAGTGAGGGAGGACATGGAGGTGGTTGGAGTTGGAGTTGAGGATGCGGGTGAGCAGGGTGAGATGGAAATTATTGACTCGCTGCGGCAACCCCTGAAAAATGGGATAAGCCGAAAGGAAAAGAAGAATAAAAAACAAAAGGCAGCCTGTCTACGTGGTTTGACTTACCAAAGGCTTTCACCTCGCGGACGTAGTTACTGGGAAACCAGCCAGTCTTTCCGTTGAGCGTGCCCTCCCACCATCCTCCCTCCTCCTGCCGTGTCACCAGGATCATATCACCTTTGGTGAATGACAGCTCGTCCTCGTTGTTCTGCTTGAAGTTAAAGCGGGCCTTCACCATGAGCTGCACACCGCCGTTCTCAGACATGTCCTGTGAGTAAGACACCAGTGTGACACATGCAGGATGACATTCCATCTAAAAACACTCACAATAATTTACATGGCACTATGACATTATAATACCTCTACCCCTCTTTAACCCCTAGGGGTTAAAGAAACAGACTTGGGTCCGCAATACTTCAGGTTCCACACCACTCATGTGCTCTGGGCATTGCGCCACCCAATCCACAAATTCCACTGCACCAATGTGGTACAGTGTGATTTGGGTGGCAGTTGTGGAGACTGCTGCTACTTCGGCCCAGTAAAGCAAGGATGTCAAACTCAAGCGACCTTGGGTTACTTGAAAGGCGCGTTATAAAACATGTATTATTATTATTATTATTATTAATTTATTAATTTCACAATGAGCCACAGTTAAAAACTGGCATGAAGTCACGGGCCAAACTGAATACTTATTGCTCCCCCTGGTGGCCAGAGCCCCAAGCAACTTGCTTGGCTTGCACTTCTTCAAGTGTCGCCCCTGAATAAATGGTGATTTGTTTTTTACAGACCAACAACAACAAAATATGTCTTTGCTATAACAAAGACAACGCATCACTATTACCACAAACCCCGCCAGTATAAAAGGGCTTGATATTGTTGGGCCAACTCCAGTACATATTTGATATAACTTTGCAGGCCAAATATAATTACACTGCGGGCCAGATTTGGGCCACGGGCCTGAGTTTGACACCTGTGCAGTAAAGGATAAGTGGATGAATGAATAAACGAATGAATAATAATAATCATAACAATAAATGGTTTGTACAGTTATAAATAGAAACTACTATATAAATCACATCTTTAGCATTCTGATAAAGTATGTTAAGACATGACTGGAACCGACTTGTAATCCTAATCTAGCCTCTGAAATGAGCAGAACACTCAGAGCAATTAACAAAAGAGTAAGATAAATGGTACAATACCCCTGACTTGGATTGTCTCCGCAGAGAGCCCTTGGATTTGGCTGAAGAGAGCGTGTGTGAGATTGTCGACTGACTAGGAGAGGAGGCACTGGACTGTGAACATGACCTCTCAGGAGTGCAGTCTATGGAACCAGACAAACACACGGACATGGACAGTTAATGGCTTTGGAGGTTGAGTATTCAAAATATCCAAAGAACAGATACAAAGAAAACCCTTCATGTAAGTTAACAGGTTAAATGTATGATATGTTATTGAGCAGGGACACTGCCCTCTGTTTGTAATCTCTCATTTTGTTATTCAATTTTTGACATTTTCTTGATGGATGTGCTGTAATTGAGACTGATCACTCAATTCTCTTTGCTCAGTCAATCCTGCACATTGCCAGATCAGTTTTACAAACTGTATTCTTTTATTTTTCATAATTACCGTAATTTCCAGACAATAAGCCGAACCGGACTATAAGCCGCACCCAATACATTTTTTAAAGGAAAAAACATTTTGTACATACATAGGCTGCACCTGACCATAAGCCACATGTGCCACATTCTTCTTTGCATTTTCCATGATGAGGGTCAGTTTATGCTAATTTTATTCATGTACAATTACCGTATGTTAAACTTCTTCTTCTATAGTGTTAATTGGCGGTTGTGACTTGCGTCTTCCTCGACACCACCTGTCTCACTCTTACCTTTTCTGCTCAAACAGTTAGAAAAAATTTGTCGCATCTCTGCATAAGCCGCAGGGTTGAAATTGTGTGACAAAAGTTGCGGCTTATAGTCCGGAAATTACGGTAGGTATCTGTGGACACTCATATGTAGGTCAGCTGAAATATTAAAAATATACTGCAGCCCTGTCTGGACTGAAAGGCGTCCAGTGGTTGACCTACAGTGAGCAGCCACAGCCCGGTCCAGGGTGACATCAGCGAGACACTGCAGCAGAGGGACAGTGATTTAGCCTCTGTCGCTGCCAGCTGTTCTGCAGTGAGTGCAATTCCCATGATGTTCTGACAGAGGTAGCAATTTCCTCTCCATTACTCAGTGAACCCAACTGACACATGGGAGCCATGCAGCTGCAAACAGCCCAACAAGCAGAAACAGACTGGCTCAAGCCTTCCTCTCTCAACTGTAGCTGGATGCTGGCCAGGGTTTCTTCACATTGCACAAGCAGATAGATGAAAGAATAAACCATAAACCTTAGCATCTCATGTGTCAAATACGGTGTTCAGCCTGTAGGCTGTAAAAAAGATAAAGTCTAAAGTGCAGTTCCACTCAGGGGCAATAAACACACAACTGTGTGAAACTGTTTTTATTATCACACTTTGCCTGGAATTTAAGCAATGTGTGTCTAAGATGGAAATGTTAAACTCTCCCTAATGCCGCACATATGACTGACCCATTAGGGTGCAGGTCACTAAGGCATAACACTAGTAGTACTAGTAAGTACTAGTAAGCAAGGATGCACAATGCATTTGTGTTGATTTCTGAAGATTAATCAGGTTGAACTTTTTGATCACATCAGCAAAACAGAGCAAACTATGTCTAACAATCGCACTGTAGTAATTTGCTGGTCTAACACACAGGTTGTCATTTGCACAGACTGCAGGAAAAAAAACATCTATCTATCTATCTATCTATCTATCTAGTTGGTCTACTAAATATGCAGTTGTAAAATACATTGCTGGACTTTACCACTATAATTATTTATGTATTTATAATTGATTATGCAATTGATCATTAGTTATTGACGTCACATGGCTGTGCAATATTTAAAATTTTTTTTGTCAGGTAAAAAAAATATTCAGCAGCACTTTACGGCTTTACACAAAAATAATCAAAATAACTTGGCGGACCACATTTGGCCTGAGGGCCTTAACTTTGACATATGGTACAGTAGACTGAATTGGACTGATTGCAAAAAAGGGCTGAAACACTTTTCTCTTCCAGCAATATTGTCAACTTTTAAATTTAATTTTGATTTAAACCTAACTTCTGAATATTTCGACCAATCAAGAAGCGGACTTGCGCATAGAATCATCCCCACACACTGCTCCTTGGGTGATGTGTGGGGACGGATGAACAGTAGCCACGAAGCTGCTCACTGTTCAATTTGTTGATGTGTTGAATCCACATTTCGTCACATTTCGTCATGTGCAGTGATGTAGATCTAAACGTCATAATAACAAGGAGCTTCCTCTCATTTCCAATATTCCCATGATTTTACAGATAAAAACAAATAGAGACAATAGTAAATAAAGTCAAAAGCAAAGAAGTCGTCAATGATCAAGACCTAGAACTGGTCATTTTGTGACACTGCTGCACATTACAGTATTTTATGCTGCTTTAAAGGAAGTTGTTTCATAATTGGATCATCTGCGATTTTCGTATGCACAGAAAAACATTATTATGATGGAAATGTGTGTAAATGTGGGCCCCAGCATGATGCTACCTCACACTGTCATGCCAGCTGGTAATGAGTAGCATCATTATACAGCCATAGCACAGGATGGCGGCTAAGACCTTCTTTGAACCAATCTGACACCATCGTGTAATAACAGAATTATTATATATAGAGTTCTTAGTACAGTTTGTCTCACTCTTACCCTGCGTGGCAAAGTTGACAGCCAGCAAAGTGGTCAGTACTTTGCTGAAATTCTCGCCAGTGTATAACCACTCTGGATCAAAACCCTGGATGGAAACAGGAGGGAGAGCATGAAAGAAAAAAAAAACATGTCAGACTTTAACAGAGAACCTTCTCCAAAAGTATGTTTTACTAGAATGTACTAAATGAGATTCAGCAAGAAGAAAAGATAAAAAAGAGGAAAACATTGGTCTCTCAGATGGAATCACTGGATTATGCACTTTGAAAGAGCAACAGAGAGGAGAAGAGGGGAAGGAAAGGAGGAGAGACAAGGACAGAGAGGCAGAAGGAAAGAGAATGAAGTAGGGAGAGAAAGAGGTTACAGCACAAACAATGTCACAAACAGGAATATTTAGAAAGCTACTGATGACATAATACCGGAATGTTGAACATAATCCATATTTTATGACTTGGGTGATTTTAATAAAACCAGACAGTGCCTGTCTCATTTGAGATTTATAAATGCCCACACACACACACACACACACATACACACACGATCCCACAGTGCGTGCCCGCTCTGTCTCAGACTGCTATCTTCTTTCCTCTTGCAGATAAGGTTTCACATTTTAAATAAAACATCTTAAATATAGAGTTTGAGTCATAGGGCCTTGGTCATAGGTTGTGTCTGGCCTCATTCGTAGTTTCAGAATTGGCATATTCAGCATTTTAGTCTAATAAGTCTGTTGTAACTAAAGGCACAGCAGCCCACATTAATGACAGTGACCCATAAATACACCCAGACTATAATTACCTTTAATTGGTTTGGTCAATAGAGGTTTTCTTATGGGTTATTGTATTTAAGAGTATAGGTTTAAAGGTAGTGTCTTGGCCATGAAGCTTAACTACTGTGTTCAATCTGGTTCTGGGCAAAAACATGTGCAAAGCCAAATAATGGTGTGATCTTTAGAATGATTATATCAATATTCATCAAAAAGTATTGTTCTGATAACACTAGTTCATATTAATATTTACGTGATGCAAAACACTGTCCGAGCCAACACTCGGCTGTGTGCAATTAAACTGACAGCAAAAATTAGTCGATTTCCAGTTAAAATATTATTTTGTCTTTCTTTGGCTGATTACAGCCCTGAAATATAAGTCATGCCATGCATAAAAGAGCAACAGATGTTTAGAGTCAAGCAGCTATTTTGTGCTTCCTCTTTGGGTACTTTATGGAAGAAGTGAAAGTAACATGACAGCCATCATTGTGTGGACAAAAAAGCAAAAAAAAAAAAAAAAGGTCGCAAAACCATGAAGACATCTGACGCATTGACAGTGGGTCTGCCCTGCATATGGCTGCCCACAGAGGTTCTAATTATGGGTTAAGGCAGGGCTGATGGATAAAAGTAAAGAGGACCTCCCAGACAAAACAAGCCAGCTGGACAAAAAGGCTCCACTGCTTGACTTTGCTGTGAGGCACATCCTGGTCTCCAATTGGCTGTTTGAAGGAAAACCAACTGATGCGATGCAAGAGCAGAAGCGATTATTTATAGCTTAAAAGACTTTGCTGTCCAGTTTAGCATTTACGAACAAGGCATCATCTGGAAATGATTTGACCCTTTTTTTGAAGATTTTATAAAGATGTGGCTCTGTGGCATACACCTGCGGAGACTTTTTTTATGTCCCACCTTTAGAATATTTTAGTTTGTTAGAAATTGACTTCTTCTCCTTTGGGCTTGTCCCTTTTTTCAGGGGTTGCCACAGCGAGTCAACAATTTCCATCTCCCCCTGCCCTCTGTATTTTCTACTCTGACTGCAACTAGCTCCACGTCCTCCCTCACTGCATCCATCAAATCTTTTCTTTGTCTCCAACCTGGTAGCCCCATCTCTAGGATCATTCTTCTACCAGTGTGTCCACTGTTCCTCCTCTGAACATGTCCAAACCATCTCAATCTGGCTTCTCTAATTTTTTCTCCCCACCTTCCTGTCTGTGTTGTCCCTGTAATCACATCATTCTTGATCCTGTCCATCCTTGCCTCTCCTAAAGAGAATCTCAGCATCTTTAACTCCTCCACCTCCAGCTCTGCCTCTACCTATTTATACTGTCTCTCATCCATCCATCATGGACAGTTTAAGATTAATGTTTTGAAAGAAAAAGACAGCCCATGTCTTTCGAAGCAACAACAATACTACTTTTTCTGACAATTTTAATGTTCTATGAGAATTAGAGAACTATAACAAATATTATTTCAATGAACATATTAAGGATAATATGTAAGTTGGACGTAGAATATCAATAAACACCACCTCAGTAGCTATGACTGGTGGTTACGATTCACAGCCGGTAGGAAAAAAGTTTCATCCTTGATGTTGGGAAAATAAATAATATTTATTCCCTACAGAATGAACCTTCAAATTGATGCTTATGCGGTTGATGACTAAGTTGTTCATTATACTAACAGCTTCCTTCAGACACTGCCTGTTGTGCCAAGTGTGGCTCACTCCACATGGACGTGTGAAGGAAACAGAAGGCACCAGATCCAGGCAGCAGTGTGTGAAAGTGCCCTCTGTGAACCGCAATGAGCTCACCGGGCTAAGATGGGATTTAAAGGTGGGGAAACATCAGCCCTTGTCATAACAAACCAAACGTTTACATGAAACTTGGTTCAGACACGGTAATGAAAACTTACCTCCACTTTCAATGACGAGCATCCTTTAAGGAACTCCTTGATGTTGGAAATACATTCGATTTCCGTCTTCGGATCCTGACAATACTGAGACGACAAACACAAGGCAAATGTACATATAAACAAACAGTTCGTCTCAGTGTAGCGGAGATAAACATACGACACACGCCTTTAGATGGCGCTCTCTGTCGTCGCTACAGCCATGTGAGATTCCCGATAACGCAAACGTAGTACGGAATGGTTCAGATGGGATCCGATTAAGTTGAATAAAATAACTGAGGATGATTTTCCTGCGCCTCCTCCGAACACACATACACAACCATTTGCAGCTCTCAACTGTCAAGGCAACGTGATTTCGCCCGCGAATTGGACCACTTTCCCCCGTGACTTTCAAAATAAAATAGGAAGTCTGCTCGAGAGGCAACAAATAAAACAAATGCGGGATAAACATGTCAATTTGTACTGTCTTAATTCAATATTCATGAAGTTAATTTTGGCCACTTAAAAGTAACACAAATGAAATAAGGGCGAATATGTCGCTTCCGGTTTTCCTCTGGCCGTTTCCGTTCACATTGACACCGGGAGGACTATAGCCTTTCGGCAGGAAGTGACGAATTGACATTACAAGTCTGAGTTATTGTTATCAACGTTTGTCACCTCATCAACATGTTACCCATGATTTGTAATGAGTCTTTTTTAAATAAGGCATTTTAATTGGGATTTTCGGAGTGTTGGTGCTGCTGCATTTACTGTGTTCGCTTTTCACTGTGTTGTCAGGCACTTCTCGCTCTATACCCATTTTGTCCTGTTTTGGTGGGTGTTCACTCCGACTCACTCACGTCAAGAATGCGGAACCCTTTCCTTTAGCTTCACAGGAAACAACGTATTAATAATTCTCTTTAGCCGAAAACCGCCTGAAAGTTGCCGTATTAGTGACGGTGCGCGTGTGTACGCGAACCAAACACAACGTTAACTTCTCATCCGCTTCAGCAATGCTTGAAGGCCCGGCTGCATTCAGAAGTTTTTTCGGTATCAGTTACATCAAAAACCCCTCCCTTCCTTTCGAAGTGCAGCATTCAATTGTTTCTTTAATTGTTCTGGTCGTTTATTCAACCCTTCCACTCACCTTTGGTGTAAACCCAGGTATGAGCCGCTCGGTGAGTTTGCACAGAACGACCCCATCCTTGAGCGATGTTTTTAAGAACTCCTCCGGGTCCGCTATGTTCTTCTTAGGAGAACTGAGAACTCCGAGCGAGATCAACCACGTTACTGTCTGCTCCTCTGGATTCATCGCTCCACAAAATCACCATTGCCTATACACTCATTGTTTATAAAGTCAAAACCTGGAGGCCTGTTCCGTATCAATAAGCAACTCACATCCGCACTTCTGCTACAACTTAAAAAAAATGCGGTGGGGGGAAGGACGTCGGTGTTTCTACACTCTCGAACTGATGATCACCCCTACTGGCAAAGAGGCACCTCAACAATACTTCGTAAAGTACATTATGTGGACGCAGGGTATTTGTTCTCACATTATGACAATAACTACAACATAAATACACCCAGTGAAAGATATACCAGGAGAAATGTGCACTTTGCACAGATAGTATATATATTCTAGATGTTTTTGCCGTGATTGTACTTTTCTAATTTTTTTTGTGCGTGCCACCAAAATATAAACACATTAAGAGGAAATGATGCTGTTTTTACAGGTGTCAAACTTAGGCCCGAGGGCCAAATTTAGCCTGCAGTGTAATTATATTTGGACAAAAAGTTCAAATCAAATGTGTAGTACAGTGCCCCCCATATGTAGTCCTTATACACTAGCAGAATTTGTAGTATTAGCCACGTTTGTTCTTTGTTAATACATACAGTATGAATTTCTTTTGTTGTAGATTTGACTTGAGGAAAACTTTAAAGACAACAGGTAAAGGGACAGAATACGCAACAAATACTACCAATGATTTCTATTTTTATTTCATGTGTGTTGATAGTGTTAGGCCACAGTACATATTCAACTGCAAATATTGTTTACAGTTAATTTTTCAACAAGTATTGAGGTTGTCCTGTGACCTCATGGCAATTTTTATTTTTTGACCAATGTAACCCCGTTGCATTAAAATTCAGGAATTATTAATTTACTAAAATAACAGTAGTTTGGTGAATTAAAAAAAAGCATTTAAAGCCAAACAATGCCAACAATTTATGATATTACAGGATATTTAAATAACTAATAATAGGACAACAAAGACAGATCTTTTTGAAATTATTTATTGAAAATGTCATCATAGAACAACTCCTTGGACCATACTTTCCTGACTTCACCATGCACTCTGCCACAACAACAGAGCAACGATCTTGACAAATATCCATTCAAGCATCTGAAATATTGTAACACAATGGGGATTTCATTTAATTTTGTACAGCGTAGAATTTAAATCAATAGAAATATGAATAGAAAGTTGAAATACCGGATGGTTCATCAGCATGCCTCCACTAGGTCTTGGTTCTGCAGCTTTAGGGCAGTGATCAGCAAGTAACATTGGTTATTGCCTTTAAAATGGTACTTCCCGTTTAAGAATGTTCAACCTGCAAAGAGAGGATTATAAATTAAAACATAATTCATGTCATATCTCTGTATGTTTGAAACAAAATTATAGCCCTTGGTGCATCAGGAGTTTGCTTCAGCAGTTGTTTCCAGTTTGACAGAATGGACAATATAGTTCTTCCAGTGGTCTCCTTTTTTTTTTTTTTTCAACTGGCATGCTTGTTGAGAACGGAGTTTTAAACAAAAAGTGAACCTTAAAAAAAAAAGTAGAAAAAAAAAAATCCGGGTAATTGAAAAAAAAAAAAAAAGGACTGTGTCATATCTTTAGACTGCAGATAAACTGTCGGGAAGGCAAAAAGGTTCAGTTGGAGGACTCAGGTGATATCAAAGCTTTTGTCATTGAGAAACGATGAAATGTATATCGTGGCTTTTTTTGACAATATAGGCAACTAACAAACACTACACTGCAAAAAGGCTCGAATGATCAACTCTCGTGTCTCTTGTCCCGAGTGGTCAATGTCTTGGCTTTCACTTTGGAGTGCAGACTGTAATACAGGACAGTAAGAAACTCATTTACAGGTGAGAAACAAAGAGTTTTGCTTTGCTTACCAGCTGTTGACTATCAGTTGAGTTGGATTTGGCTGTTGTTTCCTTTGGTTTTGTCGTTGCATGCCATCAAATGGCTCTAGGGAGATGATTCCAAATCCAAGGAGACATCGGAACAATTTGAGTAACATTTGTCTAATCTGTTAGCAGCAGCAGCAGCATCCAGTTGGAGGTACAGCTTTTTTTCAGAATGAACTCAAGTCTTGTGTATTGGAATTGTATTAATCTCAATTGTGAGTGATGACTCAAGTTGTTATCGAGGACTCACACGACTGCTTCTCTAAGAATTTTTTTTTTCTTTTTTGTAATGGATGAGCAACGATCTTAGTACAACTAAAAGCTTTATTAAAGTAGCCAGATGATAGGGTACTGCAGTTTAACAGCACTGAATGTACAAAACACTCACTTAGCAACTGCACTGTTACATGAGCAAGAAAATGCTTAAAAAAAATACAAACAAAAAACCTTAATACATAAAAAATGGGAGAGTAATGATACAGTTCAATTCTCCAGAGTTGGACGTTGCTTGGTGGAAAGTGGGTTGGATTCTTCCAAACGCTTTTGAACTGAAAGGAAACACTATGTTTGGTTTTGTAGGATTTCCAATCCAGGTCAGTATCTGCTGCGAGCCATCCCTCTATCAGGTCGACTGCCCCCACGGCCCCCACGTGGCCCACGAGGCCCTCCACGACTTGAGCTGCTGTATGAATCGCGAGGTGGGTAGCCTCTGTCAACAGGGGGAGCTGGGCCCCTCTCCTGCCTGCCCATTCGCTCACCGCGGCTAGGAGGGTATGGATCACTCCGACTGCTGGGGTAACTGTCACGACTGCCATATCCATCCCGGGAACTGCTGCCATAGTCATCATAACGACTGCTTCCACTGCTCCCACCATAGGAAGGTGGGGGGCCCCGTGAAGGTGGGGCGCTGCGAGAGTTACCTGCAGGGTCAATGGGTCAGGTAATTGGCAATGTTTCATTTACACATTTTGCACTGTCAAGTGCTCACTTTTTTTGCCAGTAGAATTATTTGGTGAGCATTATGTTATCTGGATGGTATGACTACATTTCCCACCCCTAAAAAAAATATATATATTTAACTGGGGGTATTTTCAATCTTTTTCGAAGCAATATATCCAGGCACAGGATGTAACAGGGCAGTGTTACCGATCTTTGCATGCCATTGTTTTCAGATGCTTTTTCCTGTTAGAGCTCCACGTCTTAGAATGGCAACGTATGAACAGGGTTTTCACAGTTGTGTTGAGAGTTTTGAGACAGTTACTCCTTGAGGGAGTGCTTTTTCTAGGCCTCATTGTGTGGGTTGTCAAGACGTTTCCAGGGACATTTCAGGCTTCCTTGTGGTTGCAAAAATTGTATTGTTATTTGTTGAAAGTGCCACAAGCTTATTCTTTGGTTAACTTCAACTATATTATGGAATATAATAGGATGAGACTATGTTAAGGTTGAAAGTAAACAAACCGCAGTATATTTGACATTATTGGTTTGAAAATGTGCAGATTGGGCTGCAGGTCACAGACGTAGTAATAGCGATTTTCCTCTGGATGGGGGAGAAAATGCATCTTCCTTATGACTGGAGACTGGGGTGGAGAGCGCTTTGATTGGATTGTCTGAGTAGCTTCACTTCAAGCCTCTTTGACTGTTACTTTTTCACATTTAAACTGTCAAGCTTACCGTAACCATCATACGAGTCTCGGTAGGAGCCACCACTAGGACGATCCATGTAGTTTCTGGGTTCGCGGCCTCCACCATAGCTATCGCGGTCACTGTTGGAAATACAACTGTTAATTGACGATGTTGACGATTTCAACAAAATTTTCATTTATTTCCACAGAAATGTTACCCTGTACCTGTAACCTCTTGACATTGAACTGTAATCATCTCTGGAGTTAGAATTTGAGTATTCTCTGTATGAGTAATCCCTGGGGGGAGGTCCATAATCCCTTGAATCTCTAGAATTATAGTCCCGGCTGGAGTAACTGCAAAACATTGTGCGAACCATTGTAAGTTAAGAAAGGTGGAGCAGTAAAGACAATTTGAAGCCACGTAAACTTTCTCACCCATCCTTTGAGTTGTAATGATCATCTCGTGGTGAGGGATAATCATCTCTTCTGGACATCATGGAGTCTCTGCGAGATGGAGGTCCATAAGGATCTCTGTCCCTTGACATTGGTGCTAAAACACAATGAGAAAATGTTAATTGTTGAGAAAACATAACCAAAGACAGCAAAGACTTAATGAAGCAATCACAACTTCGCATTGCATTAAATGAAATACACATCAATACTTACGTCTACCCATGGGTCCAGAGGGAGCAGACCGTTTTGGTGGAGGGCCTCCGTTATGTACTGGAGGTCCTCGTTTCAGTGGAGGAGGGCCTCTTGATGACATCCCTTTAAAGAAAGGTTCACCATTTCCTGAATTGTCATAGTAGTCTATATATATTTGATGGGAAAATACAAAAGAAAAAGTTAAGGTGGCGCAAAACACACATAACCATGTGGTTACAAAATTCTTAAAGCTCTACTGATAATACCTCTGGAAGGTGGGCCTCGCATTCCCCCAGGCCCACGAGGGCCTCTGGGAGGACCACGGCTACGAGAGTGCATGGGTGGCGGTCCTCTTCTGCCCCCACTCTCAAACTGAGGCTTTGTAGCCTGCTCCACTTTAATTGGCTTGCCATCCAGGGACTAGTTAGGAGTTAAAATCCACTTAAATATAACGCAGATTTACAGGGAAATAGTTGATACGAAGGTGTGCTTACCTTTCCATTCATTTCACGTGCTGCATCTTTTGCATCAGCTGGACTTTCAAATGTAACAAAGGCGAAGCCCCTTGATTTCTTTGTTTCACGGTCCTTCATCAACAGTACTGAAATCAAAACAGACATGTGAGACCACTTTCTGCCTTTTAGTTAAGCCCTTTTACACCCTCTGCCATATTATTCCTAATTGAATACATACTTTCAACGCCACCACTAGGTATCATTAAGGCCCCAAAATACATTTATATTTTTCTGCAACAGTCAATACTTTTTATATGCTGTATAAAAATTTGTAATGAAGTCACAGTGGGTAACGTTGTCGAATACACAGACCAAAACAATGTTGAGCAGCAAATCAAATACAAAGGATGTTCAAAACCAGAAAGCTACAAATAAGTGTTAAAAATCATATAAAACTCATGTCATGGCACATACCGTGTGCTTTGAAGGGAACCATAAAAACGCATGCGGTTGTACGCATGGTGAGGGAAAAGACAACTTTAAATCCGAATATAATTAATGCAATTCTGTTTAAAAGATACCCTCATAATATGGTTACAATAAAACTATGGTTAAAATAAAACTTGTATATGATGCGAGCGTATATCCATACCTTCGGCAATCCTGCCATATTTACTGAAATACTGCTCCAGGGCCTTATCTGAGGTCTCAGTGTTTAGGCCACCGATGAATAGCTTCCCAGGTCTGTCTGCTTCTGCCATGACGATGATCACACTACACCTATATAACATTGACACGATTGTCACAAAACATGCACAAAAAGACATGGGCAAAATATAAACAATATACGATTTGTTTTGCGACAAATACCTCAATACAATCCACGTAACAGGCTAGTTGAAATCGCAAAATGGCGAAAAGCGCCGCCGTTGGCTCGCGTGCTAACGCTAACGAGCAAGCGTTTTAAGACAAAGACACGCTGTTCAAATTCTACGCTCTTTAAAGTGGAAAAACGACACAGCGAGACAGTCTGTCGCATTACCCCCAATAACCTACCACTTCAGCTGCAAAACCGTGTTGGTTTGCGATCAACTAGGAATAAAAAATACCTTCTTCCCCGCTTTCTTTCTTTCTACTTCGTTTACGCTTTATGCAGGAGACTCGAGATTTGTTAGTCCCAACAGTGCCACCTACTGCCCAAACCACAGAATGGCAAAGTACCCACCCCCAGATGTCCAGGCCACGTCTTCATTTTCTTCGTTTGTTAATTATCAGAAATTAACATTCATAACAGTTATATAAAAGTTATTGTGATATCCCCTACGGAATTCAACACCTTGTATAAAAAACTTGAATTATGGAATGGAGACGAACATTTCAGTATCCTGTTGTTACTAACGATTCATCTTGCTAGTTAAATCTAGCACATGTATACGATGTTCTGACGAGCTGCCTGTCACCACGATGTATTAGCAACGATGCTAATATTGTTGATATTTTTTATATTTATTAAATACTTCGAACCCATACTACAGTACAAATCCTGAAACATAATTTTTGCCTTTATATCAGTATTAAGTAGTCGTTTGTTTCGTTATCAAATTATTCTGTTTTATTTTGTTTGTATGTAATTATTTATACTAGTAGTAATGCACACATGTACACTTCACATCTCCTTAATTGTTTGTCCTTTTTATTTTCATCACAATTTAGCTTTTTTTTGACTTGGTGCTGTTTTACTACAGAACAACTCCATGTACATACTATGAATCGCAAGTACTGTAGCAACATCAGAAATAATAATCTTGGAGGATTAGGATTAGAGTAACCCAGCTTGTCAACACAGCAGAATAGAACCAATATTTCCTGTACTGTGACAAACGTGTTTCTCAGAATTCCTCAAATGATTCCGGAACCAGTCAGACACAGTTACTGCACACATGCTTTTTTCTAGGTGTGTAACACAGTGACACTGCACTTACATTTACATAAATGCACTGCATTTACCAAATTCCTAAGAATTTACATTTTTACATCTGAAATTTTAGAGAAATTTACCAAAACAATCCCTTTTATTGGGAAAAAAACCCCCCATAAAAATTGTGGGCTAACCATTACCTCAGAAAAGATAAAAACTATTAGACATGTTGACAGTTTGAACAATTATTAAGTGCAATGTTGGTATTTATAGCTATTAAGGTGAGAGCGCAGGGTGGGAGTTGTTGTATTTTGCAACATCACATAATGTTGATGAAATGTAATCAGGTAGGTACAACATCCACATATAACATTGAAAGACATTTATTTTATCACTGTTTGTGGTAAAAAGACGAGATGTGGTAAGTAAATTAAACAACTCACACAGCACATCTTTTTATTTTTTGCATAATCTGCAAAAATTAAATAAAACTGACATAAAACTTAAGGGAAGTTGAAAAGTGCACAGTTCATATCCTTACTTGTATGAATAGAATTCAACCTTTTTCTTGCTGTGGTCAGTTGCTCTGTCTTCTGCTGCTTGAGGACAAAACTAATTTGCACATTAACGTCACAGCTGTCAGTAGGGCGATTTTTGTGTTTTTTACACTTTAAATTTATGACATCAAAGGATCAACGAAAGTTGTCATTTACATGCCCTATTGGTTTTACTTTCAACATGAAAAGCGTAACCTGAACCCTGTGTGTAATTCTTATCCACAGAACCTTAAGAATGTTGTTTTTCCAGCTCAGCATTGACATCCTGACTGTGGTTTCCTGATTTTCTTGCTGGATTACGCACACATTTTACGTCATATATTCATAGATTAATATATATATATTTATATATGAATAAAAATGTGAGCGTAAACCAGCAAGATAATCAGGAAACCTCAGTCGAGATGTGTGTTCCATACTAATCTCCCCCCATTCATTAAATTCATGTTGTGTCTTCACTACCACAGTATTTCAATGGGCATCTCATGCAGTTATATAAAACATTTTACGCACTTTTTGGGGTTATCATTTAAGCACCGTCACAACGTCACAACGTGATACCTGAATATCGACTCTGCATGATACTTGGGCGTAATATCCGATTTGTTATTTACAAAATAAAAGTCCATTGGCTGTATTCAATTGTCAATTAGTTGTAATATAACACGCATTTTGGTATTTAATTTCTACTTTAATTTTGCATAAACTCAACGAAATATATTTTGAAAAAAGAAGAAGCCGTGAGCAAGTCACATTACATAGATTTTAAAAAAAATACCAAAATTGTTTTGTTTTGAAGGATACTTTTTGAACTTCCGGAACTCGGCCTGTGGTGGAGACTGAGTTGAACGTCGTCATCCGACGCAGGCCAGCTCAGTTTGTGCGTCTCAGGAAGACACATCAAGCTAACTGCAGAAAGTCAGCTTTTTGCTTTCCCCAAGAAGAAGAGGGAAAGACAGGGCGGACATTTTTCCATTCCTGTCGCTAGACAAACATTCGAAGAACTGTGAAAATGAAGACGCGGCCCCACATGGATGCTTTGCTGGTTATTTTTCTCTTTCTCAACGTTTTTTTGTGCTCGGCGTTTTATCTTCCGGGTTTAGCTCCTGTGAGTTTCTGTGAAGAAGGCAAAGGGAGCGACGATTGCAAGGTATGGATTGGACTAGACCAATTCAAAGTTGAATTTTAGACGAGTATCCATTTATCATGTACTAAAAACTGTCATCAAATGAACGTGGATATTTTTCTTCGCTGTTGCTAACGAACCAACGGTTATCAAGGCCCACGGGTCTTGGTAGTAACACGTATGTCTATATTAGTCGTCCTGGCAGTATTTGTAGCAGTATTATTGTGCTGTCAGCCGCTGTCGTTGGTTGACTATGGGTTAATTTCTATATGTTTTCACTGACTAAATCACCAAAGTAACCACATGCCGTTCTTGAACGATTAGCCCAATAACGACTCAACTGCCACGGCAGACTGTGCATGAGTCACATGAAAACTTTTTGTTTTTTAATCGTTTCAGTCAACAGTAGAGCTGTTTGTCAACCGCCTGGACTCAGTGGAATCAGTACTTCCATATGAGTATCAAATGTAAGTATTCCAACCTTGGGAAGTAATGTTTGTGACGCCTCATTCATCGTTTCCCTGCTCATGACATGTAACTTTGGGTTTTATTAAAGGTTTGATTTTTGCAAAGACGACAAAGAGATGAGGCCATCAGAAAACCTTGGCCAGGTTCTGTTTGGTGAACGCATTGAATCTTCCCCCTACAAGGTGAGTGACTACTTAATGTCTGACAACTTTTCTGATTCCTGATTTGTACCAAAGTTAACAATCTCCTGTTTTTAGTTCACCTTTAAACAAGATGTTAAGTGCAAGCCGGTGTGCTCCAAAACTTACAAGACTGGGAATCAGGACGATACCACCAAACTTGAGTTTCTTAAAATCGGAATGCAGTTGAACTACCAGCACCACTGGTAAGTGGATCCACTGGACTACAGTGGAATTCATTAAATTCACAATGTTTGATTGTCTTTAGTTGTTTGCAATAAATAATTGATCATTTGCAGGATTATTGACAACATGCCTGTGACCTGGTGCTATGATGTGGAGGACGGTCAGAAGTATTGCAACCCTGGTTTTCCCGTTGGCTGCCTAGTTTCAGCAGACGGCCGACCAAAAGATGCCTGTGTCATTAATGTCAGTCTAAAAAAGTTCTGTCTTTGAATCTGCTTTTTGGGACATTTCTGCAAATGAAGGGAATTTAACATGCCGTTCAAAATTGTTTTTCAGGCCGAGTTTAACTTGAAGAATACATTCTATGTCTTCAACCATGTTGACATAAGGGTCACCTACCACAGTGGTCAGTCTGAAGGATGGAAAGGGGCTCGGCTTGTTGCTGCCACTCTTGAGCCAAAAAGGTTACATATTTTTAATATATGTCTATATTTTTTATACTATGGAACCAATAGATTTAAATGATCCCTATTGCCATTAGTAAATTGTCATGTTGTTGCAACAGCATCAAACATACTGATCCCACCAACCCCACCTGTGAAGAAACTGAGCCTATGAAGGTCCCGGTGGATTTCAGAGCAGAGGTTTCCATCACCTATACCTACTCCATCACATTTGAGGTGAATCTTCAATACATCTTTATTGGAATCATTTTTTTTACACAACTTTGCTGTTTACCATTTAACCACAGTCCAAAATCTCCCGGATAATAAAGACTTGTCTGTCAATTGTGTCTTTAACAGGAGAACAATTCTATCAAATGGGCCTCAAGGTGGGACTACATCCTAGTGTCAATGCCTCACACCAATATCCAGTGGTTCAGGTTTGAGAACTTTTGACATTGTTAACCATATGTAACCATGAGTATTATTATATCCTTGTTTGATTATACATGCTTAGATTTTCCTTTTCTGTCTTCTAGTATTATGAACTCTCTGGTCATTGTCCTCTTCCTGTCTGGCATGGTTGCCATGATTATGCTCAGAACACTCCATAAAGATATTGCCAGATACAACCAGGTGGACCAGGTAATTACTTACATTCACAGATATACAAATGCCTGGGTAAAAAATTAACATGATACATTTCTTGAAGATACGTTGCAGAGCAGGTCACACTGGCAGGTCTATGGATGCGAGTCCTGTCTCATTTGTGTGTTGTAAGAAGAGTTGTTCACAAAATGCAAATAGACTTGTTCAAGTTCCAATTTGTGGCTGGCTGAGCAAAGCCATGTGTTAGACAGTTGTTATTATTGCAGTAGACAATAACAACAGTTTTGATTAAATTCAAAACTTCAAAATTAGTTTACGCAATTAAAACCAACAGCTGAATGTGTGTAGTTGATTTTAAGTGCTCTTCATAATAAATACCACTTTGCACATAAGGTGCAGAGCATTTAGAATTGTACGTATATTTTGTTACATTTTACAGGCAGACTTGATAAAGCTCCCAACCTCCAAGGATAAATCCTCTCTTCCATATGTAAGATTGATAAAATACAATTCAAACCACATCTTTCATGGTTATTCAATCAGGTGTCTGGGTCTGTGATTGCATCATTTAGGCACATTGAGATTAAAAATGTGGTGTGGAGTTGGATGTTTTGCACTCTAGAAAATGCCTTGCACCGGTTTTTATAGCTAAAGCTTTTTCGCCACTGTATTCTCACTCACTATCACTTGCTCAGTGATAAGTTAGATGTTGCTGCTTTGGTGGTTGGTTAAACCTGACCTGTTAGTACGTGCCATGACCATGTCTGCCTGTGGTGCCTCTGTCTCCCTCAGGAGGATGCACAAGAAGAGTCAGGCTGGAAGCAGGTGCACGGTGATGTTTTCCGTCCTCCAAGGAAGGGCATGCTGTTGTCAGTGTTTTTGGGACAGGGCACCCAGATCTTCATCATGACTTTTATTACACTCTGTAAGTACTTTTATTTTTAAATTTCATAAAAAACCAAAATAATAGTTTGCAGCATTTTCTTGATTGTTCCGAGTTAATGCATAGAACCATGCAACCTAATGAAAGATAAATGTTGTTTAGTGTAAATGTTAACCAGTAATCGAAGAACAAATCAAGTAATTGATCATTTTTTTCCCTATAGTCCTGGCCTGTCTTGGTTTCCTGTCTCCTGCCAACAGAGGAGCTCTCATGACTTGTGCTGTGGTTTTGTGGGTGCTGCTGGGAACTCCTGCAGGCTACGTCTCTGCACGCCTTTACAAGAGTAAGAGTTCTCTGCAAACTTTGTGACACTTTCTCTAAAATAAATAATAATAAAACCAGTGACAAAGATGACCTTAGTGTAGGAGCCTCGTTGTGATATTGACCTTTTTCTGGCCCCTTTTTTTCCTTCTCAGCTTTCGGAGGTGAAAAGTGGAAGACCAACGTTCTGCTCACAGCACTGTTGTGCCCAGGGTATGCTCATGGCTATTGTTGTCTTGTCAGATTTTTTTACATAGTCCTTTTGAGTGCTGTTCTGAGATATCGCAACACAAGCCTGACATCTTTGTCCTTTTCCCCTTCTCCTTCGTAGCATTGTGTTTGCAGACTTCTTCCTGATGAACCTGATCCTGTGGGTGGAGGGTTCTTCAGCAGCGATGCCCTTCGGCACTTTAGTGGCTATTTTGGCCCTGTGGTTTGGTATCTCTGTGCCGCTCACCTTCGTTGGTGCCTACTTTGGATTCAAGAAACCTGTGAGTACGGCGTTGTAGCCTGTCTTCAGATTAAATGATGACACATTTGTTTAAGCTTAACTTACTTTTTCATTCAGGCTATTGAACAACCAGTGCGAACAAACCAGATTCCACGTCAGATTCCAGAGCAGTCTTTTTTCACAAAACCCATCCCTGGCATTGTAATGGGCGGTATTCTGCCCTTTGGCTGCATCTTCATTCAACTGTTCTTTATACTCAACAGCATTTGGTAAGAGTAGCCAAGAGCAATGGAATGTTGCCTTACTTGATTTTCCTGACCTTCTTCTTAAGTAGTAATCCTCCCTGGAGCACAACACCTTTATGACATCACCAATCATTTAAAGAGGCCAATGTCTGTGTTCCAGGTCTCACCAAATGTACTACATGTTTGGCTTCCTGTTCCTGGTCTTCATCATTCTCCTCATCACTTGCTCCGAGGCCACAGTTCTCCTCTGCTACTTCCACCTTTGTGCTGAGGTACACAAATATTTAGAGAATTTAGTTAAAAAAACAACTTTAGAGAGAAACTGGCCACTTTAACCAGCATTTATTGAATAATACCTGAACTCCATTCATTTTAGCTGATAACTCTGTGTCAGAACCTCAGTCTCTCAGTGGTTTTATAGGTCAAGTGTTGCACTTAATTTCTAGTTGTATTTTACATTTAAAGTTTTTTAATTTGAAAAAATATCAGTGTGAAAATAAAAGCTATCATAAAGACTTTAATTTGAACCTAGATTTTCAATTATTATATCAGTATAAGAAGCAGTTAGTAAAGAATGAATTTTACAATATTATCCGTGACAATTACCGAGATATTAAAGTTTGTTTAAGTTGTATTGCAAACTACAATTAATGCTGTTAATGTTAATTAAATAATTAATTAATTATTATTTAATTTTTGTTACAATATTTCTAAATTGTAATAGTACAACAAACTCTTACCAACATGACAATACTCAGATAGATAAATGGTCAAATACAGTAGACAGATGGATAGATAAGAAGTAGATAAATAACTTTATAAAGGCATGAGTAGCAGCAATGACTCAGAAAGGAACACTGAAGTTAGTGCAGTAAAACTCCTGTTTAAACTAATAAGTCACCTTACCTCTCCCTGTCCTGTGTCCAGGATTACCACTGGTGGTGGCGCTCCTTCCTCACCAGCGGCTTCACTGCAGTTTATCTCTTCATCTACGCTGTGCATTACTTTTACTCTAAACTGCAAATAATTGGACTAGCCAGCACCATCCTTTACTTTGGATACACCATGATCATGGTCCTCATCTTCTTCCTCTTCACAGGTAAGATACACAGGCATGACATGCATTTATGAATCATTAAACATGTGTGTATTGCCATGTTCATGGTAGTAATAAAAAGCTGCTTAAAATGTTAACCGGACCAGTGGTAAACACTGGTTGTGTTTTCCTTTAGTGGTCAGTTGAGGATGTGTTACCGGATCAATGGAATGTAAAGTAAACTCGTACCACAACACTTGTTTGCTGAACAAATATGTCTTATCTCTCTACTACATAAACAATAGAGTTACCTTTTCAAGGTCTAGCCGTGCCTGTCATATCAAATGGCAATTATATTATATATTATATAGGCTCTTGAACGTAGGATGCCAGGAACCAGTGGGTAGGGCACGTCAACCGAGGGCTTGTGTGTTTGACTACAGGTTTTTTCCATTCTTTTTCTCAGTCTGACTGGGCATTTATTTTGACAGCCCGAGGTTTATTTCTCTACTGTGTTTTATGTTGATCAAAAGAGATTTAGATATTTTTACTGGTTGCTATGCAGAATTATAAATCTGTAAGGGCGACATGAACCGCGTCCTGAGATTATTGGTCATAAAGCATCCTTCCTACGTCGGTCTTCATGATAGACGGCACAAACTAATATGTGTTGACATGGCAACAGCACTTGTCTCTCTGGGTTTGCTCAGATTATGTAATTTGAAAGGACAATGTAGAAGACTAGATTCTATATGTAGAACCAGTCTGCTTTAATTGATATCATGGTATCAAATGTGACATATTTGATGTAGTTAACCAGTCTTTAAAGCAGATGAAATTCTGTTTGTTTTTGTTGCATCCCATGTTGTAAGATAGTCATCAAGAAAAGGCATCGGTCTCAAACTCAAATAAGTTGAGGGCCAGCACCAACAATTTCACTTCACCGAGAGAGAAAGAGAGAAATAAACAATCAGTTTCCCATAGATTCTGTGTAATACAACACTGAACCAGAAGGAGTCTGTGGATGAGGATTTTGAGAACTATAGGATTTACAATAAATTGTGGAGAAAATCTATAAAATATTATTATAAATTTAACTTCCACATCAAAGTGGCAGTTTGACACCCCTGAGCTTAGAAAATTGCGTATATAGATAATCCAGATTATATAATTAACCACTATATAATCTGTTTCCGGGGTCACAGGGGCTGCAGTCTCCATGACTGCCACCCAAATCATACAGCACCATACTTTGAGCCTTCCTGCGGGTGGTGCTCTCAGAGCGCCTCAGTCTCAAGCCTTCTAGACCAAAGTCCACTTCCTTAACCGCTGAGCCACCACTCCCCCAAACATGCCACGTTAGCCTTCTATTGCAACATAGATTTGATTACTTGTTACATTATATTAATAAAACAGGTTTTAATTAAGGTGTACATACATGCTTAAACTATTATGCTTGTGCTGAGTTGAGTAATAATAAGGTGATAGTACGCACAGGGTAACTGGTTGTTCAAGTTCTTTTCCTAGGTTGGTGCGGCTGTAGTTTATCCCATGTTGGTACTTTTATTGTACTATTATTCATGTTTTTTTTCTCTCTCTCTACACAGGTACAATTGGCTTCTTTGCCTGCTTCTGGTTTGTAAATAAGATCTACAGTGTGGTGAAGGTGGACTAGTGGTCTGAGGCAGAGACTTGACTCCTTGCTGTGGCAGCACTGCTGCTTTTCAGATGAAGTGGTCTGAATGGACCTGAATCCAAACCATCACTAAAAGAAGACACCAGAAGAGCAGAACCCGTCCTCTCTTTGTGCTCTAAACCCTTGTTGCTACCTTTTTTCTTTCTTTCTTTCTTTCTTTCTTTTTGTTTTCACTGTTGACCAGTAATGTTCTGAGTGACGCCTTGAGAAGCAGTGTAGGTTCCAATGATCTGGTTTCATAGACTTCAGTTGTCTTGTTGGGTTCGAGAAGAATTTCCTAAGAAGGTGAATTGTAACTTTGTATGTTAGATTTCTTTTTATATTTTGTCTGAATGTCTAGATTTCATTCATTACTTATATTGTAAAGAGGAAATTGTTTGTTTATGTGTATTGTACAGGGCAAGTGAATGGGAATAATGGTACTTATATATTTGTTATCACCATTATGAAAATTTCTTTTTATGTTTAATGTCATGGGGGGGTTATGAATAAGCTTGTATTGTAGTTCAAAATTATATTTAAGTCTTGACTTTGGTGTCATTCACATTTCCCCTGGTATGTGGCTCCAACACCTCTACTCTATCGAAGCACGTCTGTAACATTGAAGTCTGTGTTACGGTAACGTGCCACTCCTCAAAAAAACAAACAAAAAAAAACTTCACTGCCATGAATTACTGTTGCGTGTCAGACGTGACTCACCTTGGTAGGTTAAGGGCCTAAATTTGATTAATAAGTTCATCTGATCGGCTAAGATACACCCAGTTTGTTTTAAATAACCGGTTTGCTGAACTGTTACTACATAAACACTGTTGCCTTTATGCTTCTAGCAGTGTGGAATCATCACCCGAGGTGATAACATTTTTACAGAATAAATGCAGTTAAGTTAAACTCACCGGTCCTCTCATTTTGGTTCATAAAAATATGCACAGTAGCATCTCCCCCTGCTGGACTGGAGTGTTCAGTGTGATTCGGTTGTCGGGTAAGTTGGCTGAATAGCAATCAACACAACAGGATGAAAAAGATATTTCAACTAGCAAATATAAGCTTTATAACTACTGTACAGACAGACAGAAAAAAATTATATTAACCAATGTTTTTAAACGTATACAAAAGTAGCTACGATGCAGTGATACTTGTATCACTTTTTAGATTTTAAAGGTATTTATGATTCTGACGCCAACAACTGATAATTGAGTAATATTTACTCAATATTCTCAGTACACTTCAGTGGCTGCGTCATAATTTTATTCCACGTCATAACCTTTACCCAATAATTTTGTTAGTGGGTTTTAATTAATCTGAGAAACACCAGATACTTGAATTTGCTGTTGGCAGATACTATAAAACATTTTTGAAAGAATTGTTTTTTTCTTTTCTGAAGGCCATGTCAATAATATTCTTTCAAATTAATCTTTATTTCTTGAAAACGTATGCCAGAAAACGTGTAACTCGAATATAAAAGGTGGATTCTCTTAAAACACATGTTTGATATAAGGCTGCTTGATTAATTTCCATTTCCAGTTCAGTCATTTTCTTTTCACTTTTTATTTTATTCCTTGCCTTCCTGGCAAATTAAAATGCCAAACATATGAGAGCTCTAATTATCAAAAGTGTGGTTACACCTGCCATTAACAGGAAGTGACCTCACAACCAAGATGGCTGCCCCTCATACAACCTGTAGGTAAAAGCAACCTATCTGTATTCCATTTAAATTTGGTTATTTTACTTTTTTTATTACATTTCCTTTGGTCTTTGGACATCAACGTCATCATTGTTGGGGAAAATGACATTATTTGTTGGTGAAAGTAATCCAGACATAGGCCTTGTTGGGAGATGTTTATCTCGTTTCGAACTCGGTTAACTGTTATCTGCCTTCAGCTTCATGTCTGAAACTATTTTCTTCTAACTTGTGGCAAACTGATTAATACGGGCGACTCAAAGCATGAGAACTCTGACTGTTTTATTGAAAGTTGCTGCTCTTGTAGTAGGAAGTTTTAGAGGAAACATTTACCATGTTTTGTGGCAAACCTAACATTGTCTTATCTCACTCAAACTAATGAGGGAGCTATGTAGTTTCCAGTTGATCTAAGATTCTGTTTAAGGAATGAGGAAGGAAAAAAGGAAAGGAAAGCAAACTCCTCATCACTGTGAACTACACAACGAAATGTGACCACAGCATTTCACCCATCACCACAGTGATCAGTGGGCAGCTTTAATCACCTGTGGAGCAGTGAGTGGATATTGCCATGCTCAGTGGACCTGAGTGGTGACTTGTCAGCTGGTGGACTCGATCCTGAAACCCCCCAGATCAGGGTTGTCCACACTTTTTTTGTCTTGTGAGCTACTCTTCAAATGAATATCTAAATATATTCACCTATTTATTTACTATATATTTATTCTGTTATGCCCCCCTAGCAAGAAGAAAACAATTCGCGCCCCCACCCCACCACCCACTCTCCACCGCAACTACAAATAATAGCATTTGTCTATAAAATAGTTCTAGCTACACCTCTGCATAACATTGTATCCTTGTTAACATAAAGAAAACAAAAAGAGATATAGTTCAACTTACAAGGATGTGCAATTACACTTTATTGTAGTACGGCGGGAAAAAAGCATGTTCCCCAGGGTCACGCGCAGCATCACACTGCGCCCCCCCACGGGGGCCTGCCCCACACTTTGAGTACCACTGCTCTACATTAACATACAACATGTGTTATACTGTCTGACTCAATAACTTAGCATTTTGAAATATAATTACATCTCTAGTTTTCAAACTCTTATTTTTATAGTGTTGCTCCGGATCTACCAACACTTCTTTTGAGATCTACCATACTTTGCATAAAGGTTTTAAAAATAAAACACCAGCTGCCAGGTTACCACCCAGGTCCTCTGAACATGGCACCGTCACCATACACTACTCTGCACAGGTGCCCACTGTTCACTTTGGTGATGGGAAAATACAGAGATCTCATTTCACTTTCACTTTCATTAAAGACACCACTGAACTACACAGATATTTCAAGAGAAAAAAAAATACTTGTACAACGTAATGGCCTTTTATTAGACAAGAATGTCTTGTGTAAAAGTATGAAACTATAAACAATACTGACATATGTTGGACATCACAGTCTTAAAGCATTCAGCACAACGTTGTCTGATCATTTATGGACTGTCCAATGTTTTGTAGCGAGATTGTCACTGTTTTCATATGGTGATATTGACACAATGTCTAAATTAATGCCATTAAACAAAACAACAACAAATATGGTCATAATGATAACAACAATAACAAAAAGAACTGGTTGTTTTATAAAATAAGACTCAGTTACTGGGAACATATGCATGAGTTGTCATGCAACTATGACACTGATCACCAACCAGATTAACCTACTGTGTTGTCTTTTCTAGGTAGGAAACAAAAGTAGTGTTTTTTTTCTTCTAGTGTTTTTTCTTCATGGCCAAAACAGTCTGTGTTTTCCTCTAAAATACATCATCTCTACAAATATACAAGCATCAACTGTAGGTGAAAACTCCATCCAGTTGGTGAAACAACAGCATTACGAAGTCTACCCTGTAATTTTACAACATAAAACACTGTACTCAGGCGGATGTTGCCACTAAGGAAAAAGCCACCAGAGTTTAGTTGACAGGCACACATGGGACAACTCTACCCATGTAGTGAAAAAGTGCTGAAGACAGTAGAGGACCGCTAACACTGACTGACATCACAGGGACAATGACATCCACATACATAAGTTCACTTGCTGAACAAAACAAAAAAAGAATCAAAGTCGGCACTACATTTCTTCCCCCTGTGGATTATCCTGAGTTTCCTAAAGGTAACACTTGTTTGAACTGGTTATTATACACAAGGTGAATCAACAGGACAAATACTGTAGATACATGTTGGTTTCAGAGGTACACTGATGAGGATTAAGAATCTTGTGGTATAGTTATATGTTTTGGTTAAATACGCTTCTCCATTCCTGTCTCCGAAACTGCAGTAGAACCGATGGCAGCCTTCAGAAACCCAAATGGCATGAAGATACGATCATCCAACATGGCAGACACTGTATGGAGAGCCTACTACGGATGGGAATGATCAACGGCTCATGCTTGGAGTTTATCGAGACATTGTCTTGTCAGGTGAGTCAGATCACATTTAACAAAATAATAATAATAAAACAGCTTGTCCAGTTAGATTCTTTCATTGACAATAATGTGGAAAATTATAAAATGCTATAAGGGATTTGAATCACCTGACCAAGCCCAGATAAATGGTGAGGAGAGGCATCCAGCATCAAAACTGTGACAAAACAATGATGTGAGTCGACAAAATGATCTCTATACCGGATCAGTCGAAAAAGTTGATTCACTGTGGCAACCCCTGAAAAAGGGACAATCCGAAAGAAGATGATGTATAACTACAATTCAGCCATGACCTGTAGTTAAAAGTGCTCTGCTTGAATCAATTATATTTCTTATCTAAAGAAAGCACAGTGTGTCTCAACTTAATTAATTAAAAGTCACCAATTAATGCCTGCTGGCATGTAACTACTCTAAATCAGTGTTTATTGAGTAGATAAAGCATATTTTTGTTGATTTTTTTCCTATACGAAAAATATTTTTTGAGACATGTCTATTATAAACAACAACATTTCTAAGAACAACAACGTTGTACGTTCACCAGACATAAGTCTGATCCGTTATCAAACCCCTGTCTGAAGGATTAACACAACAGTCGACTCATGAGCTGTTTTTACTGTTGACTGTAAGTTCTCTCTCTGAACTGATGCTGGTGGAGGTGGTGTCTTTCCGACTGTCCCTCGACTTGCGTTCAAAAGTGGGAGAAGAAGACGTTGTGCACTCTTCCCATGTCCGCAAAGGCAGAACCCGAGCGGCCAGGCTGGGCAGTTGATGGTGGGCGGCTGAGCGTCCCTCCGTGGTGGTGAAGCAGCTCTCAACGGCTGAGCTCTGGCTGGGACGGCTCTGTTTGCAGAACAGTCCACACAGCAAAGCCAGGAACTCCTTCCTTACGCTTCGGTGCATGTATCCATAAATGTAAGGGTGTAGGCAACACTGTAAGAAAAACAGGACGAGGGCCATAGAGGACAACCAGGGAGGTATGGACGCTCTGGTGCTCATTGATATTGTATTTAATATACTGTAGGGTCCCATGCTCAGGACGTACGAGGCCATGATCACAAAAACCACACGAGCTGCCTTGCAGTGGTAGTGAAAGCGTCTGTGTCTGACCCGAACAGGGTATCCTCTGGTTGAGCACTGACCACGGGGTGATCCTGGCGTCTGACCATGAGGCTGTCGGTTCAGACTACTCTGTCCCTGGATGTCCTGTGGGGAGGGCTGGGAGTAGGACTGCGACTGTATCGGATGAACCAGAGCGTTTTGCCTCCGGGCGGCTCTGAACACCATCCAGTAGCAACCGAGCATTATGAGAACGGGCAACCAAAAAGAGAAGCTAGAGACCACCACGGAGTAGGACAGGCTGAAGGACCACACCACCGAACACATGTTATGGTGCCGGTCGAAAACGATGGTCCCCCAGCCGTAGAGAGGTGGTGTGCTCTGCAGGAAGCTGAGCACCCAAGTGCAGATGATGAGGTTGGTCCCAAGGTGAGGTGTCATACGGGTGGGATATGACAGAGGATGGATTATGGCCAGGTACCGGTCAATGGAGACCACAATGATGGTGTTGACCCCAGCGAAAGCAAAAAGGTGCATGAGCACCACCAGGGCCTGGCAGAGTCGAACACCCAAGGGCCACACACCGGGCACGGTTGCTGCCATGGCGAAGGGCATGACGAGTACGGTCTGCAGTAAATCTGCTAAGAGGAGGTTGAGGACGAAGCGGTTGGCCACGTGAAGTAACTGAGGTTTCCTCTGGAACACCAGGAGAACTACCACGTTCCCGAACAGAGACACGCACACGATGATGGATATGAGCACCATCTTGACCACGCAGCCTGCTGTGGAGGACCATGATGATCTGGCCAATCCTGACTCCCAGGGATCATCGGTGAAATTTGTGTTCATGCCTGGGGCCTGGGTGCTTTGCATTGTTCTCGCAGCACCGGCGTTGGCGTCCACTCACGTCCAACAGGTAAAGAGACAAGGTCAGATGAGTGGCACCACCATCGGCATCATCCTCATCATCATCAGTCTGCAGCAGCTAATGGCCAAGGCTTTCACAAACGGCGATTTTGGAAACAAAAGGTGTGGATCCAGCAGAGCTGACAGATCCAGCAGATCCCTGAGCATCCACGTCGACTAACCGCGCGCTCATCGTGTTTATCCCAGCTGTACTGTAATCAACAGGCCCCGTCCCCTCTCCCAGCAGCCCACATCTGCAGCTTGAAGCCTGGAATCACGAACACAACTGTAACATCCCTCCAGCTCCGACCACCGGTCTCCACATCAGGGTTAATGCGTCACAGCAGAAGGCGATCGCGGCTCCTGCTGCTGCTGTGAGCCTCTGCCTCTGGATGCGCTCGCCTCCTCCATCTCATACCTCAGTCAATGGCAGCGAAATTTTCACGGCTCTGCTCCCACGCATCGAGTCTCGTCTTCACCCAGCCGACGGTGCTCACATCCAGGCTCACATCCTCCTCCTGTGCCGCCGAATGCTCCCAGAATTTCGGTGCAAATCTAACGGATGATTACATTTCTTGAGCGATTTTTCTTTCTCTCCCTGCTGGATTTGGTGTCCGAGCTGTCGTGGAGGGGAAAACCGAAGACACCTGCACTGATGTCTCCTCTCAATGGAGCTGGTGCTCCTCCACCACCACCACCTCCTCCTCCTCCTCCTTCATCTCATCTTCATCCTCCTCTACCTCACCTTCCTCCTACTCCCTTGTTTGATCGTCCGTTTTGATCTCCCTCACGACATTTAGGAAAGAGTCCTGAAGATGAGGGTTTATGTCGATATCCCTGTGCTAATGAAATCATTTTAAATACATGCAACATTAATTCATCTCAAAGATTGGTCACAACGATCAGGAGATAAAGGTTTGATGCAGTTTTGCAGGGGTAATGCAGCCTCAGACGTTGTATTTGCAGGTTTCTTTATGTTTGCATGGGATTTCTGCAGATTGGGAGTTTGGATAGTGATAAACCCATTGGGTTGTAATGATTATTTTACAATATTATAAGAGACATCTTTGCCGTAAACACAGAGCTCTTACTCATTCTCCCTTGGATGCACCTTTTTGTAACTGAACTTGTCATTTATTAATTCATCTATATCCTCCTGTCCATCACTGGGTTGCACCAATCTCCACAACAAGCACCCAAATCACACTCCACCATGTTGTCGGCCTTTCCTGGAAGTTATGCGGGTGCTAAACTCAGAGTTATCTCTGTGGAAACCTGACAGTTGGTGGATTCCAACTTGAAATCTTGCGGAACCAAGTCTTCTTCCTTTAACCGCCTGTTTGCAGCCACTGAAGTTGTCACTTCTACTTTTTTTCCATCTTGTCCCGCTGTTTGAGAAACCAGTCAGGCTGTTACTGGTGTCAGTTTGCCTTTTCTTTTGCATTCAGTTTGGTCTCTAATTTTTCTTCTTTTGCCTTTGGACACTTCTATCTTTTCCTTTTTGATTGTTATTCACTGAATTATTTTAATTTCCTTGTAACTGTTCACCCACAGCAGTGCTAGACTCCAAGTAAATATAACCGTTAAATCTCTGTAATGAGGACAAACACAAAATATGTTACACAATCCAATTAGTCTACATAAATAACAGGAATACTGATCAACACTGGTCATTAGCCATTTTCATTTAGGTCCTCACTCCAGTCTTGCTATCAAACAGCCTTTTGATGTGACTGGGCTGTGACCTGTGCTGCTCTGGATTTAGTTTGCAAATGAGATGCTGTGACCACAAAGAGATGGGCAGACATTTCCCTGCTTTTCTGAACCGACTGGTTCAAAGACAGAGAGGTTGATTGATTGACGTGGGCCCTGATGACCTTCCCATCTGTACAGACTCCCATATACTGTATATTACTGCATAACCGGATTTGTCTGTAACTGTAAGTCTCTGCCCCTTCTCTGGTATCAGGATGAAGAAACCTACATTATCTCCTTTAGTAGGCAGAGTTGCTAATCAGTGTGGACTGTGACCTGCTTGATCCAATAAACCTGGTCTCTGGACTTATAGACCCTGGTTGATTGCATGAGTCAACACGTTCGGTTCATTAATGCGTCATCCTTTAAGAAATATGTTGAATCAATCAAAAATTGCCGCAGGACAGAAAACAATGTTGGATTATATTTGGATTGTGGGCTGTGTTCCATTCATTGATTGGTTCAGTCAAGAATGATTCACTTTCTATTTCAGGATGAAAATGAATGTTTTATGTAACAGAGAGCATAAAGTATATCCAAGAGTAGTGGGCCGTCCATGCATGGACATGCTGGGAAATATAGGCCACAGATTCCTGGTTGCAGCCGGACATGTTTGGACTTTGGTCAGATCCTCTGTCTCACAGATAGAAGACATCCAGGGTGCAGCAATGAATTACAATAGGGTTAGTGTGTACATCTGTGTATATCATAAAAACTATGGCCTGACTGAGCTTAAATAAAACCAGGCTGTTTGATGTTGCTTGGTGACTCTATTATAAAGCTACATTGAGGCTGAGGAGTACAGTATAAAAGAAATCTACCTGCAGATGTTAGTTTCATTTTTTTTTTTCATTCTCCAGGTTGCAATATTTAAAAAGCTCACAAGTTCATGTTGAACTGGTGACAAATGAAATAAACTTCCCAGAACCCCTGAGGAAGAGAGCTAAACTTTTGGCCTCAATGGACTTCACTGTGTTTTGATTCATATAAAGGTATTTATATAATATTATAACGACATATCTATCTGTCTGTCGCAGACGTGGACAAACTAAAGCCCGGGGGCCGGATGCGGCCCATTTGGCTTGTTATTCCGGCCCGCCCTACGTATACAAATTATACATTTAATTTATATTATCGTTATCCTTCTACCTTTTTTCTGCAAAGCCAACATTTTCCCAATATATAGTCTCAAAGAGGCTGAAAGCATTGCCTTTATTCAATACTTTAAAATAAATAATTGCCCAGGCCTGGGCAATATATCTGTCTTTTTGTCTGTCCCTTTCTCCATCTGTCTGTCTGTCTCTCGGTCCATTTATCCATCCATCCAAAAAAATAAAATTTCAAAGTGCTTTGAGAATAGCCTTGACCACTCGGACTTAAACTTTAAATCAGTTAACGTCACACTGACAGTAACGACCATAACGACCTACTATACTGTGCTTTCTGGTCCTCTACATTGATCGCTTTCTGCCCTCTGCTGGTCAAACATGAGACCAGCACCGTCTATAAAGGTTTGATGAGGACACCGTGACCAAAGGGGAAATGGGGGAAATTCCTATTTATACCACATTCAGTCTTTGTTCCTCAGTGGGTAAATCTCACTAATCCTGCTGCTGGAATGAACCATCAGAAACGCAGCGCCACCAACCCAAATAGATCAGCATTACTGAATGTGTCCATGGAGTGAACACTGTTTTCATCTATTATTCCTGTAATCCGCACAGCTCTCTTAAGCTAAGATTTCTTCAGATTTTTTTTGTCTTTTTGTTTTACATGTGGTGAGGCGAAAGACCCGCCCCCATAATAGTCACAGTTAAAGCATGAATGTTTTGTTAAAATTGTTCGGATTGTGTAAATACTTAAAAAATGTTACATTAAGACAGAACTTTACATTTATGTGGGGCAATAACATAAAATCAACCCCATTCACACATATCACAAATATAGGTCAATGACACCCCCTGGTGTAGAGAGGGTGTCTTAACATACGGTTTCATTAGAGGCCTAAATAATCCAATGTAGCTTAATTAGTCCCAAAACAATTATTTCCTTATTGGTGGAAGTGGTGGCCTGACCCACAGATTACACTGGACTCAGCACCTGTGCAGTGTGATTTGGGTGGTAGTCATGGAGACTGCTGCACCTGCTAACCGATGATGGATAAGAGGGTGAAGATGAATGCTTGAGGGGAAGAACAAGTTAACCCTCTACCACAGGGAGGCAGCAGAGGGTTGTAAAACCAAAATAACTTATTCTTTGTGTCTTTCTTCAATCCCTGCCTGTCTATCAGTGTTGTCTTCAACTAAACAAGAGCACATTTACTAAATTGAAACTATAATATTTTATATATGTGATTTTTCTGTGGATTGTTTAGTTTGGTGCAGGGCCACAGAGCCAAGGGCCAAGCTTTAAAAAGTTTGCTGTTAGAGAAAGTATGAGGATTGCTGCTACAAAACGATGTTGCCAAAACAGACACATAAACCGACAGGACAATGCACACATGTGATGAACCATGGATGGGCCGGTGCATAGTAAATCAATGCAGGCAGACAGTTTGGAAGTAAACAACCCGCTCTTCATACGGAGCCTTTCCTTTTTATTGCACAACAGCAGTTGTCTCCGAAGCCCAAACAGTTTAGAAGTAATTACTTGTGTTTTCCCCAGAAGGTGATTACTTTGCCACACTTTGCAGCTATTGTCACTGGCCGTGCACCGCACTCATCAGTCGTACAAAGGGGAGAAGTACTCGATTGATGATCAGCCCTCCGTGGCTGGGAGAGAATTTAAAAGTACTTGTATGAGGCTCTTTCAGGAGATTAACTTGTAATAAGGGCTACCTGGCATGGACACATTCCCTGTATTCAGTCTGCTGGCACAAAGACTTTTTTAAAGAGGGGCACAGCTGCATGAAAGCAAATGGTGAATGGGGATAATAGTGACAAAAGACAACAAACCTCAAGTGTAAAGAAATAGAGTGTTTTTTAAGATGGGAGCTTCCATTCACAGCCAAACTACTCCTTCCTTTGACCATTGAGGATGTGGCCACTCCATCACCCAAGGCCTCACCCTAATTATTTTCGGACAAGACGTGTTATGGTGCGAAGTGGTAAAGAGGGCAGACTCTGCACCAAAGTGCACTTTAATTCAATCATGCTATTTGACGGACCCCATCGCTCCCTGGCCCCCAAATGAACGTCACACACCAGTAGACAGACACAATCAGAGGCTCAAGGCGGGGCCTGCAGTCCTACAGCCTGAGGTAAATGACAAAAATCACCAACACTTGTAGACAGGAGTAAACGAGGAGTAAACACAGATGTATCATTACAGAAGGATGTGTATACGGTGCATAGAAAGAAAAAAAAACACCTCCATTTATAAGTTTGATTTTGCTGTTTTTATCTGTAAATGGTCTTAATCTTCAAAGAGATTAAAGATGGCAGTCACTGGGGCCCAGGTCTGAATCCATTCACTACCAGGAGAGATGGAGAGAATGAAAGACCGCGAGAGAAAGACAGAGACGGCATGTGTCCTTGCTTGTCTTAATGTGAAAATTGCTCATGCCATTATTTCAGATGAGAAAGTGGGAACTGAATGGATTTGCTTTAATATAACAGACATGGCATACCACATACAGAGAGACGCAGGGGGGCACACTGCTTTGCTTTTGCTCATGCAGTGGAAAGACCCTGACAGGTGTGCTTTTGTGAGCGTATGTCTGTGTAAGGGTGGAGCAGATTGTGTTTGTGTGTTTAACACTGTGTGTATGCCTGTGTTAAGTGGGTCTACACCGCGGCGGTGCCACTCTCTGGTTAATCCAGGGGCCTTGTCACTTCTCCTGGGTCTGATCTCGTAGCAGGCCGGGATTGAGTGATGATCTCCACCAGTGTCAGCTCAACTGGGGAAGCCAGTGGTCATCAGCGTACAGTGAAGGAAACAGTCACAAAGTAGATGGAAAGTCATCCGATTCAGCCTGCATGATCAGATCCTGGGTAAGAAATTAATTCGTTTGATTTTTAAAGACATTTGTATTCTGTACTTTGGATTTTTTTTTTAATCTAGCAAAAATCCGACATTAGATTGCCTCAAAACGTGAATGTGGCAGCAGGTTTTCTATCTCAGCTTGCGACTTAATGGAAGTTCATGCAACAATTGGGACATCAGTGCCAAGGTCAGTAAAGGACATGACCTTGGGAGGTCCTAATTTAGCAGTCAGTGATCAGACACAGGGAAATGATTCCAGCTCTTATCTGAAAACAATGACCAAAAAGTAAATTTTAACGATATAACTTTTTATCGTTATGTGTTTCATTCAGAAACACTTATTTAAGAAAAACAAGTCTTGTCCGTGTTAGAGTTGACCTGACGCGGCTTTGTAATGGCGCAGTTCTTCATGTAACCACAAGAGGTCAGTATTTGACTAATAACACCGCCGTGGACCCCCGTTCCCAGACTTGTGCGGCACCTGAGGGGGAAACTCGTGAGTAGCCTACACATGGTGCGACAGCTTCCCCAGGAAGCTGGGCTGACATTTGCCTCACTTAATGACACAAGCTAATTAATCATTAGCCGTCCCAGAGGTATCGCTGTTAGAGAGTCTTTGTCGGGCCTCTCCCAGCGGGGGTCCCCGCATCAACATGTTATGTATGCATAAGAGCCTCATCCCTCACCCTACAGTATCATCTTAATTCTCACCCATTTAGCTGGTTTGACTGAAGTGCGATCGTTTTAGTTCGACTCTTCCTTCCCTTCATAGCAGAGACAGCGATGGTCTTGTGTTTATATTGGTCATTTTCTCTGAGTCGTTCTGACCGTGTCAAGTATAGATAGTTTATCTTAATGATTTCCTCTGTACTATATCATCTAGATATGATGATAAGAGATAAGGTGTTTTTTCGCAGGTTAGCTGAAAGCTTAAAGTTAATGAATACTAAATCTTTTTTCCGTTATTCAGATTAGGGACGTCCTATGTTAACTTTTTTGCCAATATCCAATGTGCGATATTGTCCATACCGATATAGACCTTGTAATTTTGTTTATTTATCTGTACAGACCTCTTATATGAGTATAGGATTAATTAAATGAGCCGCAATGCTGCCATCTAGTGTCTTTGACTTGAATATACAGCTTTTTATCCCCTATACTAAGACATGCAACATTTGGCAGAACCCAAGCACGTTGGGTGCGTTTAGGGATTGCATTATTGATGATATTTTGGCATAATTTTATCAGATATCACTTAAGAGGTTCTTTTGTAATTCGCTTATTGATGTTACTCCATTCCCATCATCTGGGAAACGATTTTCTACTCTGATTTTAGTGCAGCTACTCATCCTTTAATATTGAATACTACTTACAATATATTTCTTACCCCTTTGTAAGTATTTCCACCCAGAAATGTCATCAATAACAACAAAAATACTCAAACAGACAGTGGTGTCTCAGCTCCATATACTTAGCGGATTATTACAACCAGGTTGATAAGTTCTTCCTGCTAGTCCATGAAAGCTACCTACTAGTAGGGTGTGTAACAATCTAATAGCAAATTCTTCTTCTTTCGGCTTTTGCCACAGTGAGTCAACATTTTCCAACTCCGTTATGGAAATCTTTTTTTTTGACTCCGGTATTCTCTTCCTGAAGCAACCCTCACCATTTATCCAGTCTTGGGAGCGGGACCAAAAAGCTTGTGCTTGTCTTGTGCTCCCTGGTGCCTGGTTTATCTAAAAGTTATTAATTATATTTATTTGTCATAAGTTGCAAATGTCGCCAACGTTCTTCATCCAGTGGTCAACAGATTAGAACCTTTTATGATGACCAAACTAATATGAACCTTCAGTCCTGTGATTAAATATTTCCAATTTCCTACAGTGTGCACATGAACCCAGGCTAACAGGACCAAGATGGGGACAACTAATTATCTCTCATGGGTTGGATCCTCTCTAGCTGCTCTTTGAGTTTTCACACAAAAATGTGTGAAAAGCCTTTGTGAAATAAGAAAAAAAAATGAAATCTGCCCCCTGTACATGTTCCTGCCCCCTCAGCATCATTATAGCCCCCCTGCTGCGTCTCAGGCAGGTTTTTCGGACAGACCCGGCCTTTTTGTCATGTACTTAGGGCTCCAGGTGACGCACTCAGGCTCCACCTTCACCCACCACAGAGGGGTGTGTGGTGGAGTGTGTATACGCAGGAGGGCGTTGAGGGCACTCACTGATGAGGAGCCGTGCTGCAGGAGGCCTTTGAAAACTGGTGGAGGTTTAGGGATGAGACCGGAGCTACCCTTGGGATACTGTGACTCCTGACACTTGCTCGCTGCCCCTCGTGCTTTGTTCTGTGACCTGTGGAGGACGTGCGCCTGTGGAGAGATACAAGCAGGCCTGCAGCACGTCCAAAAGTTTTGTTTGGACACGCAACGATGATGAGTTGCTAAATGACCGCTGCCCAGTTCGATGTTGAAGCCCAGTTGAGTTAGTGGAGGTTTTACTGCTGTGGCTGTTAGTCTGGGTGGATTGGGGATGGAGGACTGGAACTCAGGGTGAACACAATGTGTGGTAAAACTTGCTCCAGCAGGGGGTGCTAGTTAGGTAGCTTGAAGGCTTTGATTCATAATGGCCATACAAGAGTTTACATAGATGGACAGTATCTATCTATCACACACACACACACACACACACACACACACACACACACATACATATACATACACATATGTGTGTGTGTGTTTCAGAATATTTTATATTAGATCAGAACACCAATGTGGGACTAACAATTTCAGGTTAGGGTTAGGGTCAACTATTTAAGATTGAAACTTTTCCTTTCGGGTTCTCCCTTTTTCTTCCTTTTCTCCCCCGTTCTCTGCATCTTCAACTCCAACTCCAACTAAACTCCATGTCCTCCCTCACCGCATCCATCAATCTCCTCTTTGTCTCCTACCTGGTAGCTCCATCTCTAGGATCATTCTTCTACCAATGTATCCTCTGTCCCTCCTCTGAACATGTCCAAACCATCTCAATCTGTCTTCTGTAGCTTTTTCTCCAAACCTTTCTGTCTGTGTTGTCCCTCTAATCACCCTGTTCCTGTCCATTCTTGTCTCTCCTAAAGATAATCTCAGCATCTTTAACTCCTCCACCTCCAGCTCTGTCTTGGTGTCAAACTAATTTTTACCGAAGGTCCACATCAACAACACAATTTCTTTAAAAGTTGGGTTGTAACTGAAAGATTATAGATGTAACTTTTTTTTATAACACATCAATACTATTGATGTTACTGCAGTTAATTAATATTTATTTACGTAACTAATGTTGCATATTTTTTCATTTATTTATCAGGTTAAGAAACTCTGATGCATTGACATTATGAAATAAACAAATCAAATTTTTATGCTCCCGCAGGTCATACAGTCTGACTTGGCGGGCCTCATTTGTCCCCCGGCCTTGAGTTTGACATATGTCCTCTAAATCATAGATCATGACTAGTCTCAGAACCGTCCTGTAAACCTTTCCCTTTCAAATATCTATTTATTTGATTTACACATATATAATTGTAAGTATATATCAGTGCACCACAGTGATTTATATAGAAATTCCTTTTTACTGTATAGGCAGAATGTCTTTTTTTTATTCTATAGAGTCAAATTCTGCAATTCTTAAAGTAGTAGTGGATGATTGATATGCAAGGAGGCGATGAACAGCCTGCCCTCATCGCTGCTGCTCCACGGGTTCCATTTAAATCACTTAGATACACAAGAGCCTTCATTTCCAGTCTAATCATGGATCAGACTTTATTTGACCTGGAGCGGTTCATGTAATTTTACCCATATGAACAAACACTGGACGTATGCCTGCAGAGGAGACGTAAAGTCAACTTCAACATCATACGATTCACATTATTCTCCAATGTTAGAGTGAATGTATTCATGTGGCATGGATTTTTGAGTCTTTAGGTGCAGATTAATCCGACTGTCTCTCTCTCTGTCTGTCTCTGTCTGTCTGTCTGTCTGTCCACATGAGGGGTGTGTGATGTTGGAAATCTATTTTGACTCCTCCAGTTTCTTGGCCCTGACCTACAAGTTCTGACTTCTTAGTATGCGTAGAAGCCGTGAGCGAGGCTCCGCTTCTCCTTATTTGCAGTTTAATAAAACTTAGGTAAACAAGTCTCTTCATTTCCACTCTAATCATAGAGCAGATGTAATTTTAGCCGCTGTAATTCCCACAGTGTAGAACTAATGCTTTTATATTTGAGGAGATGTAAAGTAAACATGGATCCTGATCTAAGAGTCCGTCAGACAAACACAGTGTCCGTCTGGCGAAGGCCTGAGCCAATTAGTCACATGTGTATTGTACCGACACTATTTCACCTTGATGGGAGAAAGGCAGTTATGATTTGTGAGCGGGGACACGGTGACCTTGTGATTTTCACATTTCCTTATTTTTCAATTCCCTGGCGGCTTTGTGGAGCCTTTATGTCTGCGTCTCTTTACAAAGATGCAAAGATCTGTCGCCATGTTTGTTTTCGCCATTTAGGCGAAAAAAAAAAAAAAATCGGGCGTGTCCCTCCTGAGGGAGTCCCATCTGCATTCTTCATCTCTAGGATCATTCGTCTACCAATGTATCCACTGTCCCTCCTCTGAACATGTCCAAACCATCTCAATCTGTCTCCTCTAGCCTTTTCTCCAAACCTTCCTGTCTGTGTTGTCCCTCTTATTCCTGTCCATCCTTGTCTCTCCTAAAGAGAATCTCTGCATCTTTACTTCCTCCACCTCCAGCTCTGTCTCCTGTCTTCCGTCTATTGCTAGTGTCTCTAAAGCATACATCATAGCTGGTCTCACAACTGTCCTGTAAACCTTTCCCTTCAGGCATTGGATTTGTCACATGAGGACAAAACCATCCCGCTTTTTCAAGGCTTCATGTCTGTGTTTCTTTACAGATCGAAAGATCTGCCGCCATGTTTGCTTTCGACTCTGTTTCGAAAAAAAAAAAAAGAAAAACGGGGCGTGTCCCTCCTGAGGGAACTCCATCTGTAGTCTTTAAGCGGTGGGACCACCCTTTCCTCCACACCCATCACCTTCCACTGTCAGGCAGCCAAAACACACTCGCTCATGAACATGCCCACCAGCAGGTGCCAGCTGAGTGGAGAGTACACGCAAACGTACCTGTCAGTGGCAGCCTCTGTGCACGGGACCGATTTTAACAATGCACGATCAGCACCTGTCCCTCCCCAGCAGGAGGTTGCATGTTTTTGCCCAGCGTCTGGCTCCCTCAAAAATTACATTTTCATCACATTTTAAAGCATCAGCAGTAACGAAAAGACACAGATCTGAACACCTTCTGGTTCGAAACCCCCAAATATCTCTGGACATACAGTCCCATGTGTCTGCTGAGCTCGTGTCACCGAACTGCTCCAGGCAGATGCAAACAAATACTACAATCTGCAGTATAACTTAATAATTCTCTTGTTTATAGAGCATCAAAGTGAGTAAACTTCTGCTCACCCCCTTCTTCTACGTAGCCCCAATCCTTCCATGGTGTCAGGGGTGGAGCCAGACATTGCACGTGATTCTCTATCTCCAGGAACCCCCAGAATTACATCTGGCACAACTCTGCATGAAGTAACGCTTTATAAGCCTTTGTGCATCGGAGCTTTGAAGACCCATAGCTTTCTACTAGTTTGCTTTTTTTTTTTTTTTGTTTTCCTCTTCTTTCTACCGCTGTTGTACGATCGTCCCCCGTCCCTCCCCCCACCTCCCAGCACGGGACAGAAGACAGAATGTGATGTGTCTTCTCTTTTCCCTCACAAAGCGCCAGTGCATTGGACACACCTAGGACGGCACAAAGGATGAAAAACACAGCCAGGCTTGGACACGCAAGACCACGCTGCCAAGGCCAATAAAGACGCCTTAAAAGTCGACGACAAACTGCGGCCTCCTCCTCTTCGCCTCTTAGCCCCTGAAAAGAAAAAGAAATAGTCTTTTGAAATTTTAACTAGGTGTCACTAAAGATGGTCATTGCGGAAAAATATGTTGAAGTAAATCTAACTATTAGACGAGGAGCTTTAAAGGATTTGTGATGGACCCAAACCCACTGTAGCTCCTCTCATGTCCTGTTGTTTAGCAGCACTGAAAACCACGGCTTTGAACCAGAATTTTTTTGCCAATTGCTATGATCTGAACAGAAAAAGTATTTTAATGTTTCTTTTTTTTCCCACTATAAAATTAACGCCCCTGAACCGGTTTTAACAGTTCCTGGAACAGTTAATGAAGGTCCTTGTCAGCTGTTTGACAAGTTCAGTAATAATAGACTTGTTTGTTGCCATGTCAAGACATTGAGAGAGAAGTGGAAAATAAATTTAATTAGTTTGTTTGCACTTCCCAACTAGGAGACTTTAGGCTATACAGGATTTTTAAAGAACATCACCATTATTTTTTGTGTTTGAGTTTTGTTCAGAAACCAAAAAATTATAATATACCTGGTTTCGTTTCTGTCCTGAGCAGAATAGGAAACGTTGTTGTTGTGGAGTTGCTAGAGCACAGATGAACCTTAGGAAGAAGGTGGATTTTTATGGATTGGTTTAAGACATTGTTTCTATGCACATAGTGGTGATAATGTGAGTACATTTCATGTGTAATGGTTTTAGGGTCAGAACTGCACAGCTGTTTGATGCTTCTTCAAGTTAGTCTTTGAGTGCTGCGGTTTGAAAACTTACATTTTCCAGTTAAAGTTTGTTAAAAGCAATTTTTTTTAGTCACAGGCTTTTGACGACTGAAGCCATACAAATTAAAGAAATCTTAATATTCATTCATTCATCTTCCTCTTATCTGTTACCGGGCCACAGCGGCAGCAGCAGTTTCCACAACTGTCACCCAAATCACACCACTGCCAGCCTTCATATGTTTGGTGAGACGACTGGAAGTTAAGTGGGTTGGGACGGTTCTATGCTGATGGATCACTATAGGCCACCACTGCTGCAAAAATTCCTATAATTTTCTTTATTGCCATTAAAAGTTACTGAATGACCTTAAAAAGTGCAGTTTTCCGCATGTTATAATAAAATATTTCTTTGGTCACAGCTTGTCATAAACGGGTGATGATGGTTCCTGAAGACCGATCAGCTGGGCATCAGTTTTTTTTTTTTCCTGCAGATGGACTTTGTGTTTTCTTTGCATATTCTAGATTTCAGTCAAGAGTTCTGTGAACTGGACTAGTGAACTGGTTTGTCTCCATTTCTGGATTTCACACATCTATGAATACAATGTTCTTCACTGCTATGCAAAGATGTCCAGACTTGATAGGACAATTTACCACTAGGTTTCCATCCACCCTCTCTGTCTCTGTCTCTCCTCTCTTTCTCTGTCTCTCCATCTCTGCCTCCTGCCCTCATTGAAACAGATGGCGTTTTATGCTGGGCACAATCAGGGCTATTCAGCGTCAGGCTGGGCAGACCCTCCCCACCTGCGCTCGGCCCAATCACAACCTAATGAACACATTGGGAGCAGTCTGTTCTAAATTACTCCCAGTTGGAGCCAGGGCCACAGGTAACTCCCCCCCGCCTCCCACCCCCACCCCTAACTCCTGCCATCATGCTCTGCCCCCTCAACCTCACCTTCCCTGCATCACTCTCCTCACCACCCGCCTGACTGCTGGCTCCAGCGCTCGGACCCACAACTCTGAGTCTTAATCAAATCAAGATCCATATCTGTGCTCTGTCAACATTCCAGCCGAGCTCAGAGAGGGCGCGTGCACGGTGACAGGCGTATAAGTTACACCTGGACAGATATGGATTGACGGGCGAAGGTGTTTATACGTGTTCGCCTGAACTGGATCTGTCTCTGAGAATTTCTTTTTCATTATAAATGAGCTTTCAGCCAACCTTTGTAGCTGCTTGTATGTAGTGGTCTGTGTTTTTACACTTCATCTGTCACACAGACACACACACACACACACACACACACACAGCTGAGTGCTGTGGTGTTAACCACATCAGGCCTGACTGTACGCTTCATCAGCTCGTTCGGACCACTTGAAAGTTGACGATTTGTGCTCAGATTATTCACAATTTCAGTGTTTGCAGTGTGAAATTTCTCAACCACAAATTTGGTCATAGCTGATGAATAATGAAACAGAACTGTAGAAGTCGAATATCAATCATGTGACTCTTCAGATTGTTATAAAACTACAATGTTAGCAATGTTATAGAAGAATTTTACTCTAACTCAATAAGGCTGATGGTCATCTACCACCACTCAGTGGTCAACACAGCTCTGGGTGAATGTATTGCGATGGAGACTCTGATTCGTTGCTGCTCCTGTTTACTGAGACAAGTGTTAACAAAAAAAAATAAAATTACTGTAATGGACTAAACCAGAGCCGCAAACTTAAATTCACACTGTGCCAAAGTAAAAAACTGGGACAAAGACACAGGGCAAATGTATTATTTATTCACAAATTGACGGCAATTGTTCATGTTTTCTCTTCTTTATATACAGTCGGTAATGTTGTTTTTCTTTATATGGAAATAAACTTTCATTTTTTTTGTTTGTAACACCGTAAAAAACACCCTAACACTACAAATTCTGCCACTATGTAGAGTAGAGGCTGCCAACTCTAGGAGACATTCCGTAGGATGCTGCAGACCAAATCTAATTACACTGTGGGCCAGATTAGGGGCCCCGGGGCCTGAGTTTGACACATGTGGTCTAAACTTTTCACTGATTGATGTCCTGTACTGTACTACGGTATAGCCCTTTGTGTTCACTATTACATATATATTTAGTTTTATTAATTTATTGATTTGCTCGCCACGCCAAGTTCATTTTCTGTAGTTTTTTTTTGTTGTGTGGCAACCAGTTTTTCTCTTTGGTGGGCGGATGTTTGGTGAAAGGTTTATTACTGTATATTCAAGGTCCAATTCTAGTACATTTGATGGGGTTTCGGAGGCCAAATATAATTATTATCAGATTTGATCCCCGGTCCGGAGTTTGACATGTGTAAAATAAAATCTCCCACGTCACTAAGACCTGTTGGTGTCCCCCTCGGTGTGTGGGCAGGCAAGTGGCAGTTGTATATCTTAGGCAGTTGACACCAGAAGTGTGCTGCGGGTAAGAGCCCCTGACATTCTGATACACCCTCCAACATCCTCTGGGACAAAAGAATAGAACCAGGGCGCCTGCCTTGTGGTGTCCCGTCCACTGCTATAGGACCCCAAGAAAACATAGGCCGACCACCAGCCCCCATGTGGGTGTCCATCACTGGCTTTGACAGGAGGGCTGCCCTGCTGGCTGCCCTTCTTCACTGTCCCTCTGGTCAATCTGCACCTCAATTGGCCCTACACTGGTGGGTGATGCCTTCTCCTTCTGCCGCATGTCAAAAAGAGCATGGAGCCACAGAGGAAGTGCAAATATCCTCTAATGGCCTTGATGCAGATGGATGCGCCCATGACAATAGCCCCTCGTGCCTGTGGTTTGGGTTTTTTTGTCAGTGGGAAACACCGAGACCACCACAATAACACAGCAGAATTATGCATGCAGGCCCAGTACCATTGACATGGTAAAGAGCACTGCCAGTTGCTATGATAATTACGTTAGCCTATTCCGAGGCAGAAGGCTCTTTTCTCTTAACGTGCCTTTAAAGGCACTCTGGTCGACTTTAAGACAATGGATTCAGAAGGAGAAATAATGGATTCAGCGGGCTACCATTTCTCTGCCCATTTGCTTAACATAGACCTCTACATCTCAGAGTGGATAAGCTCTTGATGGCGTCGCCCTTAAGGAGTGTTTGTAGGTTTTACTTGATTTGATGGAGGAGATTGACAGTTTCGGGGGGAGAGGGATTAAAAACAAAGGGGTAAAACATTTGCCGTTGATTGAATCGACTTTTAATTCTCTTGGTAGAAACCTCAGATCACTGCGCCAGTATAGAGTTACAAACCGTAGCATCACACTGGCTACAAGTCAGAACCGACCCGTTGAAGCAAGCAATAACATCAATGGCATCCCGTTTGCTTGCGCCGCTTTAAACTGGGATGTTTAGCCACGTCCAGGGGTGTCCGTCTGATCTTCCTCTGCCTCTGTAGGGTTTCGTGGAGAGTTGGCCACCTTTTGTACAGCTGCAGTATGTTTGGCCTGTAACGTAAAACCAGGAAGCCTTTGAAACCTAACCAAAGCCTTTTCAGGAAGAGGTTGAAGGTTCACTCTTATTTTGAGCCTCCAAAGATTTCTCCGTGGAGACGCCGCAGCAGATCATGGACATCACAAGTCCGTGGACGTATCTGTGTCCCAGATTTTTTTTTTTAATTTTCCCCCTTTCACTGAAATATTTTTCTTTCCAAAAAAAAAGAGTAGTACTTTATAAAAGCACCAAGTCCCAGAGATGGTAATAAACTTACCAAATATCACCTTTTTATCCAAAAAGAGAGACTTAAGTGAAGGCTCTTCATGCAGCGCTGCACGGGTTTTTACTCCACCTCTAAATGGTGCCAATCTGCCACAGCAGACAGGCGCTTTGTGAAAATATGTTAAAATGCGACTCCAGCACTTTCATCGCAGGTCCACTGTGTTAACAAGATGGTAGTTAATGGCTTCGCTTTTATGGCGGTGGTCGCATGTATAATTAAACTGCTGTTGTATTTGTCATAAAAATCACCGGGGTGCAGGAAATGTTGCAGGAGCCATTTTTTCCCCCCTTCTTTCAGCAGTGGAAAATTAAAACCATCAAAACCTCAAAATGTTGTTTTGACATCATTCCAATGTTTATGGATTTTCCTGTGTGTGGTTGAGGTTTTGGTATTAAAAAAAAAAAAAAAAAAGCACTACAGCGCCTCACCTTGTTTGTTGGAGGAACAAAAGGTTGCAATGTTTGCACAATGCAGATTGTCACTTCTGGGAGGTCTTGCCTCTGGTGCTACTTGTTGAGAACCATATTGCCGTCTGCGGGTAAATTGATGTCTGGCTTGTTTGTGCGCCGTTGCTGAACACACAGTGTTGGTGCAACAATATTTTCTTTAATCAGATTTTTCTTTAATAGCCTTCATGTAGGTAATTTGCCCTTTTAACATGTCATGTGGCGTCAGACCTGGTTTTTAATCTCACAGATCACAGATGTTGCCTCCTCTGGGGCAGATGTGTAGTCATGCGTGCAGGCAGTTTTTTTTTAGGTAAACTCAGTTTTTACAGTATGTTGTTGTGGCGCGAAACTTTTTTGGTAACTTTTACAAACTTTTTAATTGTCGTTGGTAACAAATGAGACTTTTAAAGATAAAGGAGTTGATATTTGAAGACAAAATCATTGAGATCAGACAATTCCTGGCATTTTTAACATTAACACGTTGGCGCCGATATCTATGGAGATGGGTTAAAAGGAGCCGCGGCCCTGGAATAACCTCCATAACACCCGCTCCCTGCCATGCTGATGACTCTGTATCTATGCTAATACAGGGATCAGTGGAGTCTCCAGCTCATCCAGCTCGTTCTTTTACTTTATCTTATCACGGCCTTCTCTGATCTGCGCTGCAATAGCACATACCTGGCATGCTACGCACATGAAAGCAGCTCCCCGTCCTGCCAGTCTTCCTCAGTCTTTTCCTATTTCTATTTTAAATCTCTCCATTTTCAATGATTTTTTTTCTCCTTTCTTTCAACATCTCAGCCTCCGTAATGCTTTGTCAAATTGTCATAATGGTCTCAAGCCTCATATTTTGTGCTAGACCCAGCAGTGGAATTATAGGTACTCAGACAAGCCTACTTTTTAAGATTTCATGTCTGAGTTTTGTCGAAAATAACACTTAATGAGAATATGAAGATGACAGTTGAAAAAAAGTTTTCGGCTTCTCTTTCACTTTGTGACTGACATTAAATCCTCCTCAACTTAACTCACCCCTTGTCTTTCCCTCTCTGCCTCTTTGTCTCACCGGCTCCGTCCCTCCCTCTGTGGTATGCTTTTTATATATATATTTTTAATCATGTATTTATTTGTTTAATTCACCCCTCCCCCAAAATTCTTGGCGGCCCTCTGCCTGTGCACGAGCTGCCTGTCTGGCAACAGAACCCCCCCTCAACCCCAGCCGCCCTCCTTGATCTCCCCACCTCCTCCCACTTGTCCACATCCAGTACCCAGACCCTCCCCACTCAGCCCCAGCTCAGCCACAATGAGCGGATGTTGCTTCCAGGACCTCAGAAGCTTCAGTGGGGTGAAAGAGACCCCCACCACTGCACTTCATCCCAGTTGCATGTGGCCACCACTAGTCAGCCTGTATGCACACCATAAATAATGGATGCATTAGCATGCATGAATATCTTTTAAGAATGGGGGTTGGGGGTGCGAGCACCTTAATTCATTATTAATCCCCTTCAAGGCAAAATGGTCGCTGGCTCTGTTCGAGTCGGGCCCCCGCTAAACCCTGCTTTCGGGACTTTTTTTTTGTCTTTCCCTTCACCTCTCTTTACTTCCAAAATTTGTCACCATCTCCACCCACTAAACAACACCCGACCCTGCACCCCTCCTCCTCATTAAGTGTTGTCCTTCAAATCCCTGCTAAGACATCTGCAGATATGGGGTAATTGGTGATGTTTGTGGGGTAAATAGTCATCCCTGTAGGCTGAGTGTCTCCCCAAATCAGCATGACCTTGTAAGGGGGGACGGTTTGGGAGAAAATGAGCCTGATTGTCCACTGGGAGACACTGCCGCAGAAGTAAATGGAGTTTTAACAGGAAGTTTGGTTGTAACAGGAAGTTGATTGACTGATGGATACAATGCATTCAGAACCAGTTTAAAAGGTTTTAGTCGTGTGGATGGGTGGTTGGTCAGGAAGTGTGTGTTTATCATTATATTATCAATAAAGCTGTGGTGAAGATGAAGGATGAAACCCAGTGCTTAGAGGTGAAGGACATGAGTCTCCACAACTGTGTGAGTGAAGCTGTGGTGTCTGTACTCTATGCCACACAGCCCTTTTCTACCACTAGGTCGCACTGCTGGCCTCACAGCTGATAGTCAGACCTTCACAGAGCCTTGGATGAGCCAACCATGTGATATCATACAATACGGACCTACAGAAGTTCACTATATATAATAGTTTATCTTAAAGAAGACAAAACACTTCGGAAAAAACATTGACCATATTTAACTGTATATAGGACAACAAGTATGTGTATATCTTAAATTCATATATATATATATTTATGTATACCAGGGGAAGTGTTATTTTCTGAAATGTCATAAATTTTTTTTTTCAAATTCAAAAAACACAAAGTATAGTGGTTAAAATGGTGGTTTAAATGGTATATATACACACACACACACTCACACACACACACACACACACACACACACACACACACACACATATATATATACACATATACATTTTGGAGAAATCGCACTTTGTCTAATCCCTGTCATTTAGACTCAAGTCAGGAGAAGACAGAAAATTTTTCATTACTTTTTAAAAAAATTATATATATTTTTACAATTATTTCAGACTGTCACTTCTAGACTTTCTAGACTTTACCCCAGATTTAAGATGAGCTCAAAATCAGGGGAAATATAAAGACATTTGAAGTGAGAACCTTTATTAAAACTCTGTTAAAAACACATCCTTATGTCTAAAATACCTTTTAGAAGAAACTGAGCAGTGGTTCTGCTGCCACTAAGTTCTGTTAGTTTGCATTGTACTGATTTGTTATTTTTGTTCGTGTTGTTTGGTTGGTATTACAGTGCTCTAATCCTATTGGTTGATAGTTGAATTAATTTGTAATCTACAAAAATTCCTCTAAAGTGAGACGCTGCAGAAAAGGTTTATGTGGGACAACATCAGACATAAGGTCTGGACTAAGTTCTCCAGCAAAATCACTGGATTATGAATGAAAGACAGAATGAAGGAAGAAGCAACAGTGTGTCGTCAGTTTGTCTTTCATTTCAGTGGTTACAGGCTTGATTTAGAAGTGTTGAAGATTTGTCTTTAGAAGACTGGAGAGAATGTGACTGACTGGTCGGCACAAAGCCCTGACTTAAGCACTAAAGCAAACCTAGGAGTGACTTACAGGCCGTAATCCGTGCCAGAAGACCATCGAATCCTGAGAAGATTGAGAGATTTGTCAAATAAGAATGGACTGGGTTAGTTTGGAACAATAGCCAGAAACTTGTTGAAAACTTTCCTACTTGACTACAGGTCCTAACTTTCCAAATGCAGGTGAAAACACAACGTCCTCTAACAAGATAGATTTTTCAAAAGTGGTACTACGATCCATATCTCTCAATGTCTCTTTCCCACCCCTACCTGTCTGCCTGCCTGTCCATCAGTCCGTCTGTCAGTCCATATATCTCTCTGTCCGTACGTCCATTGTTCCATCTGTCTGACTGTCTGATTCTCTGTCTGTCTGTCTTTTCAGAAAGGACTGTAGTAAATCTTTCAAAAACCCTCAAACTGTGTCCTATCAGCAGTGAGTGGCAACAACAGCCACTTGAACTCTAGAGGGCAGTGACAACTCTTTCCCCTTTGAATTAAACATCCGCTCTTGTTTGAGTGACGCAGTGAAAATAGGCTGTTGTCCTCTTCCATCGTTGTCCTCCACAGTGCAGTCTGTCAGACAGGACTAAAGGAGCCGTATAGTCGACACAGACAGGACCAGGTTGGAATGTTCCGAGCTGGACATCTCAGATATTCAGAAAGCTGGGGGCTGGTTGAGAGCTGGAGGCACCACACTGTGCCTGTGAACTCCGCTCACCCTCTAGAATTCCTCTTTCCGGACAGGAAATTGAAATATTGTGCCGTATTGGCGTGCTGATGGTCATCTATCACAGAGGCCTGCGAGAGTCTCTGCAGATCAGAGGTGAACTGCTGGGGCCTGGGTTCAAAGGTATAGAGTATGGATCTCAGTGAGGGGAAAGAGGATAGTGCTGTTGGCCAGTGACAACTGTCAGACCGACTTCAATCACCCGTCACCACTCAGAACGGCACTTCAGTCTCACCTTGGTATCTTCATTAGACAAGAGCTGTCAGTGCCCTGTGTTAAAGATGGACAGATAAGTGACCCGCAGTGTCTGTCTACAATCAAAGACTAGGACTTTAGGAAAGACCAAACAACATTAAATATTTAGGCAGTGGTGGCTTAGTGGTTAAGAAACCAGACTTGTGTCCGTAGGGTTTCAGGTTCAAGTCCATTTCAGAGGACAAATTTTGTAATGATGAGGAGTTTGATTTCCTTCCTTCCTTAAATAACAAGTTGTTACCTTCGACTGTACATATCAATTGGACACAACCCTCTGTGTGGTTAAAAGAAGTAACTCTACATGTCTATGGACATGTCTTTCTACATGTCTATCACCCCCTTAATGCTGGTTGTGGTTTATTTAATATAGCAAAACAGTTCTTTACCAAGTTTCACAACGACGGACATTATTCCTACTAAGTCTAAATATCATGTTTTATCCCTAAATTTGTTTAATCATAATATATCATAATCTTGGAACAGTCCTGATTGTACATATATTTAAACCCTTCCCTTATTTTTATTACCTTTTTTATTGCGAATGTTACGTTTGATTTGTTTTACATTTCTGTACACTTTTTTTTCTTGTATTATGACGGTTCATTGAGGCTCCATGGAGCTCCCTAACCCAATTTCTTTGTACCCCCCAAGGTATAATGACAATAAAGAACTACTATATTCTATTCTAACTTTACAAGGATATTTTTATGTCCCGCAATGATAATAGTGTGTCCCAGAATTTTTTTTTATCATTGTTGAAGTTCCTCTCACTTTCACTAATGGTGGAAAATCCTGGTTTATTGATATTGAACACAAAGGTTAAAGGATGCAACATTATTTATTGGGACGTCTGATAATATTGGTGGGTTGAAATGAGCACAACTTTCTATTATCAGTAAGTATTGTTATCGTTGTTTTCCTCCAGTGTGCAAACCTGTGGCGTCATAACCTGGAAAAAGACCAGATTATGTCCGTATATATTCAGCTCTGTCCCAACTCTGTCTCCCAGGAGTTTTGGTGAATTTTATTTTATTATATAAGTTACAGCAGCCAATGAATCTGCTGTTCTGTTTATTTTTTGTATTTTGGACCAAACCCCCAATGGTATATAAGGATGTAGAGAGAGAGAGAGAAAGATCAGGTTCTGATTGGTTCTGCTGTCATTGATGGGAAGCATCAGACTCGTATAGATGACGTCCATAGAATTGACTGTGCGTGAACTTATGAACTAAACCTGCTGCGTGTTTACTATGGGCTGGTGCCGAAGCAGGAAGTGACATCAACAGATCCGAACTAAAAAATATGTCGCAGGATGGACGGTCCTGGGTGACCATGGGACCGGTGATCGCGGAGGCGGACGTGCAGGGAGCGGGCTGGACGGAGATGCTGAGTGAAGGATGCAGAGTGACAGACAGGTTGAGAGACAGACAGAGAGACAGGCTGACGCACTGGAGAGTGAGTGAGTGAGTGAGCCGCCTGCTGATGGACTGATTCCATGTCGCCACTTTCATTCATGCAACTTCAGCTGTGATGCCACTCTGTCCTCCTCTGACCGCGAGGCAGAGTTTGTCAATAAGGATGAACAAGTCTGGAGTCTGTGGATGAATCCATTACGTTATGTCAACACTTGTATGAATGTATGAATGAATGACTGGCGCGTGAATGCAGCACGCAATGCCCGCCGTACAGTCTGATTCATCCTATAGGAAAAAAACGACTTCACGAAGTTCCGTGCGTTCACTGCAGTCCGGATCAGTGCATGTGTGTCGTCTCCGTGCGCGCGTGTCTGCGTGTCAAGCACAGCAGGGAGACTCCTACAAACAAAGTGCTGCAGTCACGTGATGTCTGCAATTCTCCCAAGTACAAGTCACTGCTGTCTCACTGTGCAGCACTGGGCAAATATTCACTCGTGTAGTACTGGCGAGTACAATGTATGTGGATGGAAACTGGTTAAAGAGGAAGACAACAAACAACATCTATAATGCAGAGGTGTCTCCAGTTATGAGTTTTTTTTTTGGTTGAAGACCATGCTCTTGACCTGAGTCACTTGTATCTTGGATTGAATTGTCCTAATTAAATTTTTATTTTACTGATAGATGTACAACTCACTTTGTACTATACGTACAAAGTTTATGAAATACCTTTATGAAGAATTATGTCTGGAGGAGAGGGGTGATGGTGGAGGAGAAGAGTCCCCTTCTAAGGTCAGGGGACTTCTCTCCTTCTTTCCCCCTTCGGCCTGTCCCCTTTTTTAGGGGTGGCCACAGTGAGTCAACAATTTCCGTTTTGTGTTTTTGCATCTTTGATTTGGCCAAAGTTTCACCCTGGATGCCCTTCCTTACGCAACCCTCACCATTTATCGGGGCTTCAGACCAGGACTAAAAAACACTGACTTGTGCTCCCTAGTGGCTGGTTTATTCAGGGAACCTCTCTATGTTTTTGAACTGTACTCCACTGGGACCAGGTTGTGGTTCAGAATCACATGACTGTCCTTTACGTGGCTTAATCAAGAAACTTTTTGACTGGAACTTGTGTTTTAGGGTGGCTTTAAAACAGGACAGTGCATTCTCATTGTACAGGTTATTTTCTTGCCCAGTCAATGCCTAGTTGCGGCAATCGTCCCACATTCTCCCATTGGGGTCAGTGATGGCCTAGTGGTTAAGGAACTAGACTGTGGTCCCCAGGGTTCCAAGTTCAAATCCACCAACCGCCAGGTTATGACTAAGCATTAGCCAGAAGACAAAAAATTAGCCAGAAGGCTAGTTTTCATCTGTAGTCCTGTGGGCATCGAACCCAGGACTCTCTGCTCTGTTTTGGAGGCAGGCGTGTTAGTGGCTCCACTATGGACCCGACCATACTGGGATTTATGTATTTAATCTCTCTTCCCAAATATGATAAATGACCATATTTGGTCATACAGGCAGCATGTAGCACTTCAGTCGTCCTATATAGTCCAGTGTTTTCAAATCTGAGGGCACAGGCCCTTTTGTGGCACAGACCTACTAATGGAGGCAGCAATTTTTTTTTTATTTTACACTGATGGCAAATTTTACTTAATTATTTCCACTTTTTCATAAAAAGCTATACAGAATAGCAGTGTTTTAAGTACATTTCAGTCAGGTGTTGAGACATTATCTGCGTCTATGTGAGTTGGGGGGATGGGTCTGAAGAAAAGTTGATCTTCTGAGGGGCGGTTGTTGGAAACCAGTGCTATAGTCTTTCATTTGTGTATCATTACCTCTGTAACTGGAAAAGCACTTTTGGTCTTTTGAGCTCCGTCTGCTTTACACAGCTGCAGGGTCTGCTGTTAAAAGCCAAGGTGTCGCATAACGTCTTAAAGGTTAATATGTAAGTGTCTGTATAAACGGGTCGGTCCACAGTATACTGCAGTGCACTGTCAGGATGTAAAAGGCACCACTGTTTTCTCTCTTTTTATTTTGTGTCAATGTCCTTGAGATCTGTCCTGTTAAAAATTTTTATTCCTCTCTTGAACCAAAACATGATTTAATAAAAAAGTTATAAAACACCTTCACTTCTGTCACTGATAAATAATAATAATAATAGTAATAATAATAATAATAATAAATACTTTTAATTGATGCTGAAAAAATTGAACTGCAGTCTATTATTTCTAAAATTTCACTTACAGGTTAGTGAGACTATATTTAATAGAAATCAAAAGTCATCAAAAATAATATTTTTATTTTTATGCAGATTCTCTGTATTCCAACAAATTTATGTGATTGTTAAAGTAACTATAAATTCCATCATTCCAGGTCAGCAGAATGAAGTGTTTACATCCTGGCAATGCATTACCTTGCTGTGCCACATGGGGGTGAGGTTTGCTATCTGGCATTACCTTAAACTAGTCCTCTCTGTTGTGGTTTCCTCTTGTCAGTTGAACTGAGCTGCATTCATCTGTCTGTCTCCGCTGTCTGTGGACAGTCAAGATTATTAAACCCTAATACTAAACACATCTTTATTTTTACTTTAACATACAATAGGGCAGAAGACGGGGACAGAGCTGGAGGTGGAGGAGTTAAAGATGCTGAGGTTCTCTTTTGGAGAGACAAGGATGGACAGGATCAGGAATGAGGTGATTAGAGGGACAACAGAGACAGGAAGGTTTGGAGAAAAAGCTAGAGAAGACTGATTTAGATGGTTTGGACATGTTCAGAGGAGGGACAGTGGACACATTGGTAGAAGAATGATCCTAGAGATGAAGCTACCAGCTAGGGGACAAAGAGGAGTTTTATGGAAGCAGGGATGGAGAGATGGAAAACCTCGGAAGAGGGGGAAGCCCAAAGTTTTCACCTTAAACAACACCTAAAGCTCTTCACACTCCCCTTGTTCTACACCTGTCCCACGTCAGTGTTCTGGTCTGTAGTAAAATGTGTTGTTGACTCCTTCTTACTGTAGCGTGTACATTTTTAAAGACTTGTTAATTGGCTGAGAGCGAGTCTCTTATTGTGAAATAATGTATGGGCTAAATGTACAGTAGTGAGTACTACTGTACATGTCTGGCACGTGTGTGAGGCCGTCTGTGGGATTACTGGTGTGTATAACTCACACTGCTGTTGCCTGCCTGTCTGCAGTGATAGCTTCATTATTCATGGTTGCGTGTAGACAGCAGTGCTTAATCTCCCGCCTGAACTGGGCAGACTCGTGCTCGCTCAGCCTTATCTGTCCCTGGGTGAGGCGCGGAGGGGCATGGGAGAGAGGGTGGCAACAGCAACTAAGTGTCCCCGGAAGTATTGTAGCACTGAACCGGTTTGGAGTAATTATCCCCAGTGGTGGAGAGAGGAGCACGGTCGTATATTCTTCGTGGTGAAAGGGTACGGGGAGGGGTCTGCTGGCACTCGACAGGTGCAGTGGGAGGAAGGCGTCAAGGGTTCAGGGAATCGAAACCAGAGATGAGGCCAGATGACAGGGTCTCTGGCTTCTCGGGTCAGATGCTGTCTTTCACCCCTGGAGGCACCAAAGTGAGAGGCTCTTCCTGCCCTGACACTGTATCGTGCAGATGCATGTGCACGTGTGCACGCTCATTTTAGTGCCCGTTCAGCCATGTGTGCTCAAGACGCTGTGTGAACAAGGCGCTTATTGGTGTGTGACTCCAGGGTCGAGGAGATCAGGGGGCATGTTTTGAGTTTGTGGTAATGTCCTGTCTTATTTCATCGTCCTCACAGCGACCACGGACTTTACTTCTTTTTTTTTTTTTTGTTTATGCCATTCCCAGTCAGGAGCTTTGATCACTCAGCTGTAAAAGGCGGTGGTAAAGAGAATATTTTGGCCTGTTCCGAGGCCAAGTGTAGTAGAACTGATTGAGCTGTGATTAAGTCCAGTAATAAAGTGAAATATTCTGCTGCGTGAAGGGGGACGTGCATTAGCTGTTGTTGCAGGGAGGAGAAACAGAATTGCAACCATGTCAGTTTTTTATTTTCTTGCTTCCTGGCTGTTCTGCTTGAACTCAATAATCCTGGTTACAGCCATTACAAATCCTGCTGTCTTGACTGGAGACCCCAGACAGGAGACAGACCCTGCAACTTGCTTTCATTTAGCATTCCTCTGGGCTTTACGGGCAGGTGTTTAACATTACTGGCTGGATATTTATTGGCAACTTTAAAGGCAACTTTTTTGCTTACCTCTCAATTAGGCCGACACGTACAATGTGTGTACTGTAGATACCAGCAGAGGGTCCGACACGCAAGCAGACCTGGGTAGAAGCGATGATCTTCATGCAGTGATCCAGAATCAGCAGCGTTGAGTCGCTGCTTTTTTCATTTTGCTCAGTTTCCCGAATCTGTTCCATGTTGGTAATGTACATTGTGGGGCAGTTGCTCCACGGGCGCAGGCTCAGCCACCAGCGCCCTGATCACTACGGTGATGGGTTAAATACAGAGGCATAATCCCGGAAGGATACTCCCTAGGGATTAATATAATTCTAATTTATTTATTTTATTTTACATATAAGCACATCATCATGTCATTGCTATTTCCATCCATTTCTCCCTCCACCTTAAAGCCAGTCACATGACGTGGGTACAGTGACTGGGTGTGATTAGATGTGTGGTCTGTGATTACTGCAGCTTAACTTGGCCAGCAGTTGCAAAGTGCAATTCTCAAATCAAGGTGCTGCCTGAAGACCTGACCAAACCCGTGGCCGCCCAGAGTCTCCTGATTGCTGGGAGCTGGAGGAGCCGTGTCAAGTGGCAGACTGAGAAATGCCAAGATAGAGCGCAGAGCCTTAAAAGTCCATGAAGCCTCAGTAATGAGCAAGGTGATGGGGTGGAGGTATGTTCAGGGGGGGCAGCAGCAGCAAAACTGACTTCACCTACAGTAACTATCCTTTGCTACTTCTCAGACTTTCTGATTCCCTGACACTGAGAAGTAGAAAGTTATTTTATTTAACATTTCTGGATCCAAACGTTGACAGTGCAAAACTACTGTAAAGTTCTGCAGAGGTCTGGTCCACACCCGTCCTCAATCCTCTAGGGTCACCCTCAGACATAGGTCATAAACCAACAGTACATCCTGTCTTTAGGTCTGATGTTTTCCCAGGACCAGATGTTTTGAGCGCTACGTTAAACATCCTTGTATAGTTCTGTGCTCAAAAGCGTCTGAATAATTTCCTATATTAACGGCCGCAGTCTGATTTTCAACGATTCCGGAGCCGTTGTAGCAGTTAAACGCATTCCTAGTTTTGTGGAGGCCATTATTCCTCCTTCTTAATCACCCCTTCAGCTTTTATAACCTTCCCAAGACTTACTGTGTTGCTGCAGTGAACCACATGTGGGCAGAGACCAGGAACTAATGGCACTGCCATCTATCTAACCCAATCCCCACTAACAGCATCTCTGTCCGTGATACTCTACACCCCTGTACATCATCTATTATGTGTCCAATGTGATTTTCCCAGGTCTTTCTGCAGTTCCTGCACAGTAGACACCGTCTAGTAATCTGCTGATGTATTTCACACATTTTCTGGTTAATAATGTCGAAAAAGTCTAGTTGTCATTCGTTTCTGGTTGATGTAAGGGGAAACACTAGTAGTTATAATACCATTAGTAGTAACAGTACTATTTATACTCTTATAATATAGAGCAAGGGTCTCAAACTCGTGGCCCGTGGACCATTTGTGGCCTGTGGAACGATATTTTGCGGCCCCCACCTTGATGTGAAAGTTGAATTTATAATAATATTCATAGATTTGTTCTCCATATTTTATGGTAAATCCTATAGTTTTCAAAATAATTACCCACAGTCTCCTCCTGGTCCAGTTTTGTATTACACAGAATCTAAAGGAAACAGATTTTTTATTAAATTTTTTACAAATTCTTTTTTACTTTTGTATTGAAAGACTGAATGCTGACACAGCCCTTCACTGAAATGATAGTTTAGGTGGTGGCCCTCAACTTATTTGAGTTTGAGACCCCTGCTGCAGAGTTGTGGATATCATGACCTGGACGTATGAGAATGTTCATGTTAATAACAATTCTTAGCACTACGGTGCAAGAGTGGTTAGTGATCTGGCCTCACATAAAGAAGAAACTATATGATCTTCCCACTGTATAGAATTTGCATGTTGTTTTTGTATGTATTGCAGCATGGATATCTCTGAACGTGGAGTTTCCCTGCCCTGAGTCCATTAAACTTGAAGGATTGAGTCTGTTGACCTACCAAAATGTCCTATTTTGGTGAATTTGAGTGAAGAAATCACGTCACTCTGCAATATTTCCTTCACAAAATTGATTGATTTGATCTTATCGACAAGGGAGAGAAAAAAAGGAGGACAGTGACAGCGAGGTGGGTGTATGTCCTGCAGATTTCACGTCACTCACCACAGTATTTTTCATTGTCTTTCAAAATGGCCTTGAAGCCTTTTGCCTGCAGTCGATCTCCTATGGGAGAGTGTGTCTCGTCTGTTGGGCTTTACTGGAACACCTGTTTGTTCAGACAGCAAACAGACACACTGCACCGTGTGAGGTGACACGCTGTCCCACCACTGCTGATGGCATAATTTACCCAGGTCACAGCCATGCATACTGTTTAGCGGGGGTGGGAGAAGGGTGCTGCATACGGAGCCATTGTTTACCCAGCTCCTGATGGCCCCCTGCCAGCAGCTACAGCAATTATCACCTTGGAGGAATGTGGGACTCTCATGTTAAATTCCCTTTGACCCCCACCGGTTGGAGGAGGTCAGGAGGTGGGCGCTCTCACCAGGGGGCAGCACATAGTCGCAGGGTGTAGGTACAGTCGGTGTGTGTGTGTTTTGGTGGAGGTTCAGGGTGATCCCCTTGACTCATCAGCTCCCTCAGTGCTGCAACTAAGTAGACCACCCCCCCATCATAGCAAACATGATTTGCATGCTGTGTTTGTGTAATGTAAATGGGCTGCAAAAGGTAATAAATTCACCCAGAGCAGCTTATGAGGACGGGTGAGGGATTAACAGTTCCAAAAGGTGGTGGGAATGGGTAAAAAACCAAAACTTTATACAGTTTGGTTGTTTTTCACAGTTGATAAACCGCTTTAGCCCTTTTTGCACCTTGGACCTTTAATGTCAGATTCAAGGACAGAATTTTTCATGGACCAAATCTTTAGGGTGCGGCAGATAAATACAACCAAATGGTAAAGGAAGCAGACTTGGGTCAGTTCTGAGTCCACCAGCTGCTCTTAGCATAGCACCACCAGGTAGAGCTCACAGTTGGCCCTGCGACTCAGTAACGGGTTGGCAGATGAAATGATATGACCAACTTAATTGCTTGTGTTTTCTTAAAATAAACGTTAAACTACTATTTAGGCAACTTTATCAACAGCCTCTTGGTATCATTACGCTTGTGTCTAATACAAAATTCTTAGTATCTACATTAAGTGGTGCAGCTGTGTTGAAGCCTTCATTGTCTTATTGGAGAGACACATACCACTTATGACAAAGTGCTGGCTTAACGAGAATGAACAACCAATTCCCATGAATCAATATCCCAGGAACTGTCTGTGAAATGCAGCTTTCTCCCTCTCTCTTCTTTCTTCTCTCCACTGACTGTCCTGGTCTACATCAGGGCCGGATTAACACCAGCTGAGGTCTGGGGCTAGTAACCAGAAAGAGGCCCTTCATATCATCTTCTGAAGGGACAATAATCCTTATGTTGACTGTGTGTCAACATTATGTGTGAATGCTAAGTACTGTATTTCCTCCCTATAATATTTTTCTGCCAATAGTTAAAATACAGCCATTTCTGAAGTTTTTTCCTGCCCATAATATTTTCCTACCCTCTGTTTTTTAAAGTTGGAGTCATATTTTTATATATGCTAAACAACCACAATATCTAAAACCTTTGTAAGAGAGGGTAGGTAGATATTATGGGTGTTTGAAGTAGAGTAGAATTATTATAAGTAGACTACGTCCAAATATTTTAGTCGCTTGACATCAGAGACCTCAGACCCCCCTAGTGGCGAGGCCCAGGGCTGCAGCCCTTTTAGGCTTTTCTGTTAATCCGGCCTTGGTCGGCACTAAGAAACCTTCCTGAGATTATTTTTTTGTCCTGTTCCATTTACCAGCCTAGGGCTATTGATTAGGTGGTAATGTATTGTGTGTTTCCTGCTGGAGCAGATCAGTAGTGGATCCAGTAGTGGATGTTGGTATCTGATCCAGCATTTTGGCATGAACGTGGACACAAAAGCAGGGCACAGAATACAGTGTATTTTTTTCCAAATAAGATACTGTTGAGAATCAGATAAAAAATAAAATATAAATATTGTTTTGTGTCCTTCTCTGTGACCCAGTGGCGCGGTGCTGCTGACCGGGGGTTGGTGACCATATAGGCATGTAGGATGTCTATAACCTGTGGATTGAAGCTGTTTTGACTCTCACATCTTTAAATGACTCCCTTACAAGTCGGTGTTGTGCATCGTAAACAGGGTTTTTAAAGTGCCTGAAGATGAAGATGCGGCAAAAAGATGAGAGGATTTAGACAAATGACCTTCCACTGAATGCTCATCAGCTTTGAATAAATGTCTGTGTGGACCTACTGTATATGATCACAAATCTTTGTTTGGCTTCTTCAACCGTGCAGGAAAAATGCTTTTTACATGATCGTTACAGATCCAGGGTACTTTTGAAATCGATTATGCACAGCATCGCCCTCCTCTGTCCGTGATTGACGCTCAGAGCTTATACATTTTTATTTCCTCTTTTACAGACCTGCTGTCAAGCTGCGTGATGACTGTTGGAGCCGTCTGTTCTCCAGTGGTGGCTGAGGTAGGACATTGACATCATTTACTTCACTGCTGCTGTGTGTCCTCCTGACAGTATAGACTGTTACCTTTCTCTGGCAGTGCAGTGGCTGGAGTTTTAGGGAAGTATGTGTTGTGTTTTACTTCAGAGCTCTGTCGTCCTTCAGTCGTCCACAGAAGCCTGTGTGTTGATTGTGTCTCACTGCGGTGGAGACGGTCTGGTTATGTTGCTGCCTTGACACATTGTGACAAACCAGAGAACCCCTGCAGTGTCATTAGATCACCTCGCCACTTCCAATTAGCAGCATCCCTGACCCCTTCTCACCTTGTTGGCAGGACAGGAGAGCAGCAGGTCAGATTAACAGCCTGGACTTCTTCCAGAGTCCCAGCAATCCCATTATTCTGTTTATCTGAAATGCACACACAGTATCCAGTGTGTGAACATCTCGCATTCATTCGACAGCCCTGGGAACAACAGCTGTCTTTTAAAAGGGCAGGTTGAAGTTAAGTCTTGTTTATGTTGGTGTGAGATATGGTGGCGTGGATCCTTTACGGGCCGTGGACGACCAACAGGCGGCGAGGCTGGGGCGTTTCTGGTCAAGTCAGCGATATGTCCATATGTTGGGGACCAGCAGACTGCATTAAAAACATATTGGTCTGTGGATGAGCAGGATGTCTGTGTAACATATGACCGGAATAACAGTTATTTTAAATGTTGATGGAAAATTTGCCAATTTTTTCTATATACAACAACAACAACAACACATTTTATTTAAAAGTTCAAGGTTTCCAAAATGATGCACAATTTCTACTGAATGATCATTTGTGAAGGAATGAATCTAATGTATCTAATCTCTGTTAATAATTCCCAACCATTGGGTCCTGGCACACTGGTGTGCCGTGGCAAATCTCAATAAATTGTGGTTAAAACTTTTATTTATTTATAACTTTAAATATATTTTTCTTTTTTTTTGTTTGTTGAAGCCTAAAGGCAGAACAATGAGGTACTCCTCTCCTAAGTGGCAGCAGACCACTATGAAACCTAAAAATAATAGAGATCAGAGCTGTTGAAAAGATTGTTTTTGTGTCTTTCTTCAATTCCTGCCAGTATGTTAGTAATGTTATGAGCTTTTTTAATCTAACTGTTGACAAAGATCTTTGTCAGTATCTTTCTTCAATTCCTGTTGCTATATAAGATCATCTTCAACTAAACAGGTTGATATCTCAATTTTTCAATATTATCATATTTAATTAGAAGGTTTTTTTAATGAGAGATTTGTTTGGTGTGCCATGGGGTTCTTTCCTGATGTTATGTATTTGCTGTGGTTTTATATCTTCTAAAACATCCAGTATATTGTAGATCAGGTTGCTGCTCTGAAATCCACAGCTGCTTAATCAGGCTTCTGAGCTTTTTTTTTTGCTGAAGTTAGCAGTGCTGAGAGAGCAAGTTGTAATAGTTGCAGTTTTATTTTTCTTTCACTTTTTAAAGAAGATTTTTTAATGAATTACACTCTTATAACCATAACCTATTAATCCTCATGCTTGTGGACCGTGTCACCAGAAGAAAACACTCCATACTGGAAGACCAGGAATTGAACCAGTGATCACGAAACCACTGAAGCAATATATGCATTCAGTAACTACGGTCTGTACAATGTGTATAACCTCTCATATACCCATCTCTATCTCTTTGTTGAAAGTTGAATTCTATTCTATTTTATTCTATATTCTATATACAAATAACTTCATGGCTCGTGGGCCACAGGTGGTACTAAAATTTACGTCACGGGCCAGGTTAGGATCAGAAAGATTGAGTATTTGCGTGAACTAAGATAAATGATAGCAGAGGGAAAACAATAATATGAATGAAAAGTATAATTTGGACAAGTTGGGCGAGTCGGATTGGAACGCCAAACGGGCCACATCCGGCCCCCGGGCCTTAGTTTGCACAGGTCTGGGTGTGTCTGAGACGATGCATGAGAATCAAGAAAAAAAGTGCAATCACTATCTGATCTGCACCTTCTTCATAGATGTTGAACTTTGTCAGGGTTGTCATGGCTACATAATTTACTCCTCCAGTGGAACTGAGCTGCTCTGTTTAAAATTGTGCTATAATGTTGGCGGTGGTAAAAGGCGGAGAGTGGGGGTAGTGTGGCTACGTTGGCTCTGATGTACTGACAAGCTTTTGATCTCAGTTTGTATGCTAATCAGTCTGGTCATATGTATTCATTGTAGAGAGAATCCTTGTCTTTGTTGATGCAGATGGTTTCATGTGTGCATTTACTCTTCAGACATTACAGTGTCATGTTTGTGTCATTTGCATTACCCCTGTTCCAAAGATAGCTGCAGCCTGGCTCCTTTGTGTTTATCTGTATTGTGTGTGTGTGTGTGCACGGGGCTAAGCCTCTTTAACCGTAGCTTCTCGTCTGTTTGATATCCTCTCAGTCAAAGTCAGCTCAGCTACTTCGCAGACTTTGTCCTCTTCTCTCTTGCACTCGCTGCCGCGACGCTCATTCATGAGAAACGCACTCGCTTTCGCATGACTACACAAAACGCACAAACAGAACCTCGGCAGCCTTTGCTGGCTCACGCTCACACTTCACAATTGTCATCTCTCTCTTTCTCTGATTGTTGTGGTAGGAAATCTTGAGTGGAAAAATGAAGAGGAGACAACAAGGGTTGGGCCGAGTGAAACGGTAAAGACTCCGTCAGCAGAGATAAAGGGATATTCAGGACAGGAGGGAAAGCAATGTCTCTCCACACTCCACACTTCAGACTTTATACATGATTTAGACAGGTTGTTTACCTTTAGCAAACCTCTACCTCTCCTGCAGAAGGTGCTATTAATATCAGTGCAAAGACCTGATCCTTACTTTTAGTTTGCCATCTATCCATGCATCCATCTTTTCCCACAGAAATATTGTAAAATATTCAGGGAATTCCTGGAATTGCCTTAAACCAGTGGTCTGGTACCGGTCCATGGGTGAATTGGTGCCGAGCCGCAGAGAAATAATGTTTCCTTTTGTCCCCATCTGGCTATTACTTCCACTTGATCCATACCCATATCAACAAAAGAACTGAACAATAGAATGGATAGGATTCCATCGTCAATAATGCAACTATATTTGATTAGGAAATATTTTCTCAGTGAAGACAACAACAATAAACTCAAAATGACGCAGAGTCATTGATACAAGCTTCTAACTTTTTATACTGGTCTGGTTATAGGCTGTGTGCACTTGAGAAATCCGTGTTGTGCCCATGTCTAATTGGGGTAGGAAGATTTTATAGGTAGGGAAAAATTTCAAAACACTGGAAATGTAATTTTATAAAGGGGTATTTATCTGCCACAGCTTAATGACTGGTCTGTAAAAATAGTATGAGGCATTTAACTGGTCCGTGGCACAAAAAAACTGCCTTTTAAAAGATAATTCCATTTATAAAGGATAGACTTGTTCCAGGTGATCAGGTCCATTAGAAGAATGACAGTTGTTTGATTTAATTATTTCATTTTTTTTGCTGGGGCCACTGCTTTCTTCACTGTACGTCCCATCCACAGACCTGCCTTCCACCACTGTGCATGTGTGTTTGTGTGTATGCGTGTGTGCTCCTAGGTCTGCTGCCTTGGCACAAAGAGGAAGACCAGGCCACCCCTTCCTTTGTTTTGTTTCTTGTAGGAAACCAGCAGCAAATTGTGGCTCAATGAGGCGTTGCTGTTTTTGTATGGTCACATAAAGTGCAGGCTAGACCGTCTGGGCCGCACTGGCCCTGCCACAGTGTTTCCCCATTGTAACCCCAGCCCTATGAATGTAGGTCTGTTTGATGGTTGGTTAGTGTTGAACATTAGGTGATGGGGTGGGGGCCGAGGGCGGGGGGCAGAGGGGGGGCATTCATACAGTTTTAACCCGGTGTTTAGAGCTGCTGTCTGCTGCGTTTAATGGTGATGAGGGATGATTAAAGCGCTGCTTAAGGCTGGAGGAGAGCTGTCAGTCCAGCTCCATTCCAAGGGTTTCAAAGTCCCAATATTGTGGAGTCCACTGTTAGCGCCAACATGACACACTTGTCGGAGCGGGGCATATGTGTGTGGGTGTACTGGTGTGCGTGTGGGAAATATCCCAGTTTTGACTTAAGTGTAATCATGCATCACCTGCAGTAAATACTATCTTGGAAATAAAGGGAAAAAAAAATTTCCCGTTTTTTTGCTAAGAGACAACACAGAGAAACTAGTTCTTTGTTAATAAACAAAGTGGAAGTCATTGACTTAGATTTCTAAGTAGCGGTGTGAGAAAATATTATGAATAAATATATATTGTAATATGTAATATATATATTATTAATTTTATTAAGAACTTAGTACATATTTTTAAACTCTTACTTCTGGTGTACTTTTTTTAGTAACTGACCAACTTTCGCTGTCATCTTTTCCACATCTGGCCCATTTTTCAGCTTGATAAGTGAAGAGTGAAGATTTACTTCAAGTCTCAGAGGAGCGGGGAGCGTGGCTGGGGGAAGTGGTCAAGGAGCCATCTTTGATACGGGACGTGGGGGCCTGACGGCACAAAGCCCCGTTTCTTTGCTCCTCCATGTGGAAAATGGCAGGAGAGCAAGAGGAGGGGGGGTGACGAGGGTTGAAAAAAGGGGGGAGGACGAGGAGCAACAATTAGTGAGATCTTCTAATCACGGGAGCAGCGCTGATTTCATTGACATGTGAAATTTGGGTTCATCTAACTTGTCGATCGCCGCCGCAGGAGAGTGCGCGGTCACTTGGGGAAGCCACTGAGGAGAAGAGACAAGTGAGGGCACAGGCCGAGGTCTCTGTCAGAAGAAGCGATGTCATTGGGTGGAAAGGTTGTTCACCGGGGATTCTGACCCTGTTTGCCTTTCACCCTTTGAATCAGTAACTCCTCACTGCCCCGTGACACAGACACACGGAAACATATAAACACACTGAGCGATGGGTCATCGGCGTCACCTACTGTATTTTTACTCTGTTGGCCTAAATACTAAAGTATATTGAAAAAAAATATTTACAACATTAATTAGGAGAAATAAGTGAATGTAACAAAGGGTGAGGAAAAAACCTTCATATATTTTATAGCAGGGGTTTCAAACTTGTAGCCCGTGGGCCATTTACGGCCCGTGGAATGATATTTTGCAGCCCCCACCTTAATGTGAAAGTTGAATTCATAATAATATTTTATACATTTGTTCTCCACATTTTATGGTGAATCCTATAGTTCTCAAAACCCTGATCAACACACACCTTCTGGTTCAGTGTTGTATTACACACTATGAGATTTTTTTTTTTTTTTATCAAATTTTTAAGGGTAACTACTCGTCAAATACCCTAATCACAAAAGTCTTTATATCTCACTAAAGACGTTATGAATGCAACTACTTGTGTATTAATACAATTACCTACAACTGACAAGTATTCATCAAAGTAACATAAGACAAATTACTAGCAAAGACCTTTTAAGCTCTCTAGGGCCACACAAAATGACCTGGTGGACCACGTTTGGACCACAGGCCTTAGGTTTGACCTGTGAACCTTAGCATCATGGGAAAAATTTAGACAGGTCCTCACAGTTTTCTTGTTCTGACTACTGTCGACAAACAGTTTATTTTATACAAATTTGTTATTAATGATATATACAGTAATTGTTTTGTTGAAATTGACCAATCCAATTCTATAGACTTAGACAACTTTAATTGTCATTGCACAGAAAAGTCTGGGAATGAAATATTGATGCTTTTACGTCAATGCGTTTAGTCCAGTTCTTCTATACCAGGGGTGTCAAACTTGCGGCCCGTGGGCCATTTGTGGAGCGTGGCCCATGAAATTTATAGGAGGATTCTACTGCAAGTCAATGCTTAAAAAATGGTTTTGTTGGATGCACCCAGTGGTAGACACTGTTGTGGATTAATGTAAATATTACAAGACTCGCTCAAAGTGTTGTAATACAGTGGGAAACAGATTTTTATTTAATTTTCACCATTTTTTCTTCTGTATTGAACATTCACTGCTAATACGACCCTTTGGCAAAATGACAGTGGGGGCAGTGACCCTCAACCTATTTTAGTTTGAGACCACTGTTCTATACAGTCTATGCTGACACCACTGTGCCCCCTCCCCCCAGAGCCTGAATCCAGTTCTGTCTGATGATGCTCTCTTCTACTGATCCTTCTCATTGGTTTTGTTAGTGAACATTGGAGCTCAGTCATGTGATGCTGCTAGTTTTTTTTTTTTTCTAACGACAGAAAATAATCTCTTTCACACACCAACATACATGGACTCCTCCGAGCTCTACACACCAGACAGACAGCCTGGATTTGGTCCAAGAATCACAGCTGGATCAGTGTGTGTACGAGTGCATACTGTAGATATGTGTGTGTGTGTGTTCGCGGTGGGGTGGGTGCCTGGGGGGGGAGGTTCATCCAAGTCGTCTGATTGGCCCGTGGAAACCAGCAGCCGGGCGAGATGCTGATTGGTGGATGTATGGAGACTAGCGTGCAGGTTTCTGTGTGTGCCATGAAGCTTTGGCCAATGGCTCTGCATATTGGATGAATTACAGATTATCTGTGTGCACATAACTGTCTGTGTGTATCACAGCGAGAGAAAGAGAGCGTGTCTCAGAGTTTCTGTGTCGACACAGCTCAGCTGTGCAGGAGCACTTTTATCCTGTATGAACAAATCTGCACTGTTTCCAATCACGGAACAGATCACGGAATGCTCTAGCCTCTCCCGGAATCCTCATTCATTTTTAATGGGGGGTTTAACCTGACATCCCAGATCGATGCAGCAGTTTCCTGCCATCGCGGTGTTAGCGCTGAAAGTTTTCAATGGGAATTGTCTTTCTGTCTTTTAGAATTACAGTCAACACATGTTTGAAGTGTTGATCTGCACCGAGGAGGATACAACAGTGATGGATGTTGTAGCAGAACTCAGTGAAACTACACACTGGGATAGGGGACCAACAACTTTTATGAAACTAGGAGCTACTTCAAGGGCACTCAGTGACACTAGGAGCCTCTTGTTTCATACAAATTCACTAAACAATGTAATAATAAAAGGTTCCGGGACAATCAGACACTCTTACTATTGTCGTTGCACCCATTAGAACAGGTCTGGGCAAACTTTTAGACTCATGGACCACGATTGGTCCTAAAATTGTGAGTGTTGTTGTTCAACCAAGATGAAGGACATGGTAAAGTCATTAATAGGCTAAAATGCTTATATGTATTTAGCCTTCTCTACCCTAGTAGAGTGTAATATAGAATAAGTATAATCACAATCCAAAACAATTCAGTAATTTGGAGACATTTTGTGGGCCGGAGTGCAAAGCGGAACGGGCCGCAGCTGGCCCCCGGGCCTTAGTTTGCCCTTGATTCCATTGGAATATCATTGTAACTGATTAAAAAAGAACAATTTTTTTTAGAATGCACCCCGCGCAGCCCCTAGGTGGTTCATGTGGGCTACCAGGAGCCTCTAAATGATTCAAATTATTAATATAGAGATTATTGGGAAAAAACACAATTTAATCAAAACTGTTACATAGCCACACATTTATTACAATTTTAATAATAATAGACATGTTATTTCATTTCACTCATTACATAGCTGGATAATAAATAAAAATAGGAATTATGCAAAACAAGACTGATTATAGCCTTACAAACAAGACTTGGGCAGTGGTGGCCCAGTGATTAAGGAACTGGACTTGGGTCTGAAGGGCTCCAGGTTTGAATCCACCAGCTGGTCCACTGAACATGGCTCCGTCCCTACTCACTGCTCCCCGGTGCTCAAAGCTGCCCACTGTTCACTTTGGTGATGGGTTTAATACAGAGGTTGAATTTCGTTGTGTGCAGTGGTGTGAATCACTGTCACAATGACAAGGAGTTTGTTTTCCTTTCCTTATACTGTGCAAGTACTAAGAAATATACTACTAATAAATTAAGATTTAATATGGTGCAGCAGTTTGGGAACGTTCTGAATGAATAGATGGTTGAACAGTCATCATGGATTTGGAGGTAGAGATTATGGGGAAAAACCATATACAATTGTATACATATACATTTTTTTTTTAAAATAATAATAATTTCGGTGTTGGATGGACATTTTTCTTTTTATTTACTTGACAGGGTGGCAGATAGGTTTAAATCAGTTCAACGAAACTCATGAAAAGAGCAACGCTGCATAAAAAAAAAAATCTTTGTGTTTAGTTAAGAACTGCTTTGATTTACCTCGACTGCTCTCTTCTTCTGCTATGACCTCAATACCCAGACAACAAAGAAAGAGAAAAAAAGATAAGACTGGAAGCAGAAGTGCATGAGAAGTGAATAATTTAATAAAAACAAGTAAAAGTGACTATAAAGGCTAATAACTGGTGGTGAATTCTTCGCTTGCATCAGGGTCCAGACTCTGCCTCTGGATTGTCACCTCCATGTTCAGCATCATGGCTGAAACCACCAGAAGTTTACCAAAATAAACTGACAGAAGCAGAAAAACATCTGCAGAGACACTCACACCATCTTTGTAGAAGAAAAAATAAAAGCCAGTGAAGACTATTCACCTGGCTGGTATCTCAATCTTCTTCAGCTTAGCTTAGCTTAGCTCAGACCAACCATCTGGCTCAGCAGCTCTGATTCCTAACTCTCACTCTCTCTTAGTCTTTTTAAAGCGTGTCAGCAGTTACCACACACACACACACACACACACACACACACACACACACACAGCAGTCTTATTGAGGCTGCTAACGTGGCTAAGTGTCCCTGGGAGCCCTAGTTAGTGGGAGCGGAGTGTGTGTGTGTGTGTGTATATGTGCGCTTCACAGATGGCAACAGGAGGGGAGGCAGAGCTGGAGGGGGGGTGATGGAGCGAGCTGTCTGAGGCTCCAGCAGCTCTGCCGTCTCTCTGTGGGCATCTGCACTGGCATGGAGCACCAACCTCTCCACCCCCTCGTCTCCCCCGCCTCCTCCGCCACCTCACCATCCAACGCCAACAACCTGGCCCCAAAGATGGTTCCCTCCAACCTGAGACGTGTCAGCATTTCTCTGTTTGCCCTGCAGCTGATGATGATGCTGATAAATGATGGTGGGACTGAGGCCTTATGGTTTTTGGGGAAAACAACCATGAATTGATGTGCACATCAGCATGTGTGTGTCTGTGTGTGTTGTGTTGTGTCAGAGGGCCAATGTTGGTCAGTGAGACTTTGAAGATGATCAGATGACTGGTGTTTGTAGTGCGCCCTTGACGAACGCTCGCCTGGTTCTGCTGCTGACTTATTGATCACAGCAGACCGACTGGTGACATTACAGTTAATGACACGTCTCGGCGCTGTAGGTCCACAGTTCAAGGTTCCGTCTTTTTCCTCCTGACATTTTATTCGACAGTTGAGGTTTTAAGTATCTCTCATCATCTGTGGTTGTTGTTGCACAAGAAGCCATTTTTTTTATCTCACTGATTGTTGTCATTGTCGTGGTCCATCACGGGGTTAAATTCCATGACTGCTCACGATAGGTGAAAAAAATGCGGAGTAGAGATGCAATAGTTATTGTATATCTTTTATAAAGTCTTCGGGAGGCAGCGTAGGGCATGAAAATTTGACAAAAAATATTTAGGAAACTTTTACTTCTAACAAATATTGTTTACCTGTACAGACTTATTGTATTTTTTTGCAAAAACTTCTACGTATGTGTTGTAAAATGTCTTTAAACTGATTATTAATGTTAGACAATGCTTATTTTGTCACAAAAATATTGATATTGGAAAGATTTTGGTGAACCACATAAACCTATGATAGAGCAAAAATTCCAAAATGCAAGAATACATTAATTTATCTTCATCTGCCTATCTGTTAATAGGCAGCAGGGGCAGCAGTCTCCACAACTGAAGCCCAAATCACACTGCTCCATACTGGCAGCCTTCCTGTGGGTTAGGGTTGGGTTGAACGTGAGCCCACAGGAGGTTTTGTGGGTCGGGACAGTGCTACGATCAGAGCACCTTAGTGGCAACTTCTGGATTGGAACCTAAAACCTTGTAGAACTGAACCATAACTGCCACCAGCATTAATACATGAATTCATCTTCTTCTGCTTGTCCGTTGCTGGAGCAGCTGGCTCCAACCAAATCACATTGTACTATTTTATGAGTCCTTCTGTGGGTGGTGGGCCCACAAGAAGTTATGTGGGTGGAGACAGTGCTATGCTCAGAGCTCCTCAACCTGGCAGCTGATGGATTCGAACCTGACGCTTTGCAGACCCAAGTCAGCTTCCTTAACCACTAGGCACCACCACAGCCGACTGCAATAATACTCTCTTCTCTGCAGGTGGCACTGTGTGTTTTGTACTGTGAGTGGCAATGTATTATGATTATATTGAAAATGTAGTATTTGATATACAGTCATGGGAAAAATGATTAGACCACTCTGCTGTTTTCTTCAATTCCTTGTTCATCTTAATGCCTTGTTCCACTAAAGGTTTATCACCTGGGGAAACAATGAACAGAAAACCATGCAATGACTAAAAGCACTGTATTTGTCAGTGCAATGTTATTGCTAGTGATGTAGGAACAGAAGTGATTTTTGTCACTGTCAATAAAACCATGCAAAATGGACAGAAATCAGCTCTGAAATTAAACTTGATTATGAGACTTTTTTTGTTGTTATTATATTTGTCCAGATTAATGTAGATTAAGTGGAAGCAGACTTTTAAATGGACAAGAAATTAAAGAAAGAGTGGTCAAGCACTGTATTTGTCAGTACAATGTTATTGCTAGTGATGTAGGAACGGAAGTGATTTTTGTCACTGTCAATAAAACCATGCAAAATGGCCAGAAATCAGCTCTGAAATTAAACTTAATTATGAGACTTTTTTTGTTGTTATTATATTTGTCCAGATTAATGTAGATTAAGTGGGAGCAGACTTTTAAATGGACAAGAAATTAAAGAAAGAGTGGTCTAATCATTTTTTTCCATGACTGTATAAGAACTGAGAACAGGATCTTACTTCACTACATTTTCAACTTGAAAGAAACGAGATGGTTTAGCTGAGAATAACATAATTTTCCCAGTGGTATTAGGTGACAGTGGTAAAGGAAGTAGACTTTGGTCTGCAGGGCTTCAGGTTTGAGTCCACTGCCTGTTTGCCCCTGAGGTGCTCTGAGCAATTGAACCCACGAAACGTCCAGTTGGCTCACCACCCACAGGCAGACTCACAGTATATACTGTAGGTGCAGTGTGATTTGGGTGGCAGTCGTGGAAACTGCTGCTCCTGCATCCATGTAACAGAGAAGTGGAAAAAAAAATGAATGACTGTCTGTTATTCAGTGCTTGTCGTCTTACATCTTCAGCCTGTTTGTGGAAAAGTGACTGAGTTTCAGCTCGCAAACAAACTCTGTGATTATTGCTCCCCTGATTGGAGCCACACTGCGGTGCCACAGCCTGTTGAGTCAGTGTTGTCACAGTTGACACATCTGTTTTTCAGATTCACAAAGTTTTGGGAGCCGTGAATGTTGGTATGCACTGATTAGCGAGAGGCTGCCTTTATCCAAACTGTGGTGTTTCCTACTGGGCTTCCATAAACTGTTTACCCAGGAGTCTGTTGCCATGGTTTTTCGACACATTCCAATCATTCTGAGTCTCAGTGCTCACTTTTATTTATTTCCCAAAAAAAAAATAGCCCATCCCATGCCTTCTGCATCAACCAACTGTTGTCCCCCTTAGACCAACTGAAAATGTACAGTGTGTATTGAACGTTATTCATCTGCAGGAGTCTTGGCTGATGATTTCAGAGGGATTGGAAAGAGAGCGACTGTACAAGCTGACACCTTTGGCTCAGATGGGCTTTGATGAGAGGACGAGATCATGAGAAAAAAAAATAACCTAATCGCTCTGTGATCTGTGTGTGGGCTTCTTGTTAAAAAACACACGCTAGTCATTTTTTGATCTCCCTTGAAAACAACATAAAAAATCCAACGTTAATGACACCCCTGGGCACGGAATAATAAAGAACGATAAGATAAAACAGACTTTAACAACCGAAATTAGCTCAACTCTGATCCTGTCTGTTCTTTTCTCTTTCAGCTTTTCTTTCTTTCAATTTTTTCCACCTCTCTTTTTCTCCCCGTCTGGTTTGTCATCGTCACTAATGAGGGAAATAAATCACACTTGCACTGATCAGATTAGACCGCAGCTCCTGGATGAAGCGGCTCGTGGAGGTCAGGTGGTACCTGAAGAGTGCACTCATGTTGGTGTTGACACAGGGGGCAGCAGTCTGCTCTCACACAGACCCGAGGCGACGTCTTCGGTGTTTAATAAGCTGTTTGTTTTGACCCCCGTTGCACCTCTGTGAACAGGAAACCTCGCCCCACAATTGGATTACAGCTAATTAAATACTTTCACACACGTGTAGTGTCAACAGGCCGAGGTGTCGCAGACCCCCATCTCCTGCTTTTGTCCTCACACCTACGCTCATTCTTCTCTAACCTGTAGGTTTAGCTGAAATATATGGGGGAGGAGAAGCATGGAGTGGTGACTGACTTTATGTACATTTTGAAGGGTTTTTGGCGTTAAGGCAGGAATGGAACAGACAACTTACTTACAGAAGAAGACAGGGATCAATGATACTCTGTTTTCTTACATCCAGTGCAGTTTTCTCATCCATGGAGACAAGTATTGATCAAAAATATAACTTATATAATAATAAACTCCACCCCATCCCATTTATGTGAAGTATTTTCACAGATTGATCTTTTATCAACCATTTCCGGCTGATGCAGCTCTTTGGTGAAATGATAGATAAGAGGTGGAACGTCTTTAAGAAACATACTCTGTCCAGTTGTCCTCTATGTAACTATTCTTGTCTTAGATGACTGAAATGACCAAAGACCTACATTGTCTTAAATCAGGGGTCTCAAACTCACGGCCCGTGGGTCATTTTCGGCTCGTGGAATGATATTTTGCGGCCCCCACCATGATCAGAAAGTTGAATTTATAATAATATTTTTTAGATTTGTGCATTTTTTATGGTAAATCCTTTAGTTCTCAAAACTCTGATCCACAGTCTCCTTCTGGTTCAGTGTTGTATTACACAGAATCTATGGGAAACTGATTTTCTATTACATTTATTTCTTTTTGTATTGAGTTTAAGATCCCTGTCTTACATGAACAAATGAACTGGTGCCAACAACAACAACAACAACAACAAAATCAGTGGCATAATAGAATATTTAAGTAGGTTGCAGAGTTGCCCTCGAACCTTTTTTGGCCAAATGTAACTCTTTTCAGAATCTTTACTCTCATTTTCATGTCATGCTGGAATATAATTGCTGTAACATTAGAGTTGAACAAAACTAGTGACAGACAGACAGGTAGATAAATACATTATAAAACATCTTTTTACCAAAATCATCAATTATTTAGAGAACCTCCCCCCATGCTGTGTTGCCAGTTTTAACCCAACACAAGGTGAGGTGTGACTGTTGGCAGAGTGTGAAGATGCTCATTGAGCCCTTAATGGACACCAAAAGGGCCACGTTAGCGACGTGCTAACTTGTGGTACCTGCGTGGTGATTGATGGAGGCTCAAAGGTGGAGAAGTCGCATGAAAAAACAAACTTGGAATTTCAATTGCTCCACGCAAACGCAATCAACCCAGGCCTAAAGTTGCCTGGTTCCTGACTTGTGTTTATTTTGATGACTGTATTTATCAGCCTGTTGCGAGCTGCTGTGGTGACAGCTGTTGCTGTGGGTTCAGTACTAAACCCTCAGCCTCACAATTGGGTTGAAAAAAAATAAAAAAAACCCATCAAACTATTGCATTATTCATTGTCTGGGTTTGTTTTTTATGTTTATACAGAAAACATTTTGTAAAGGAAGAAACAACACAATCTGCATCTATTTCTGAGCTCTCACTGCTTTCACTGTGTTGTTCTCCTGGTTGTCTTAGAAAATATGTTAATTTATACCCAAAACAATAATGACTAAAGCTTTAGTTTGGTATCTGTCATGTTTTGTGGCAGAGCTTCTTATCATGACACAACACCGGCTCACAGGAAAGGGATTTCTCTTCCCCGCTGATGTATTCACGACAGTGATCAAACAGGACACAAACGTGTTTGAATAAAGAATAAAAATCACAGATTACGGCCCCGTTGTTAGGGCACTTTCTCTGACATGTCTGTCCTGCCGAAGCCTGTTTACCCAATGCATTTCTCCAACGCCTATATTGCTTTAGTTACTGCCCTAAAAATGTTCATGTCTCCTCATTCATTCGGTCAATCAGCCAGTCGGCTGTGTTTACCAGTTCGGCCTCTGCTTCACAATTCTCGGAAAAAGAAGCAGAAAGAAAATATCGGACGAGGAAGAGGGGAAATGACAGACTCCAACAATCTGTTTCCCCAGAAACAGGCAGCTGCCACTTGTTAATCTTTTATGCCTCGGTGTGTGATGGAACAGTTGTTACTGTGGGTAAATGTTGAAGAGAGAGGGACTGGCACTATAAGCTCAGAATAAGGTCTGGCCAATCAAGGTCCTGGAATTGGAGTCATGTGACCCTGCATTGAACAACAAGTTCTGTTTTTGTAGCGTCCAGGCAGAGACAAGGTGGTTGAAATTCACTGGCGGGCCGTGCATTTCAACCGTAGGCCTTCATTGACGTCATAGTTTTGTGACGTCAAATTAATACACCTCAAAATAACATTAATATGACTCCAGGACTTTCGAATCCAGCTAGCAAATCTCCTAGTTCAGATTTAGTATAATTGCAAGATGATTGTCAGACTCCCGGGAGAGCTTATCCAATCACGGGACACGTACGTATTGCCATCTACGTAGGGCCATCTAGAAGGCCCTGAGGTTGCAATCCAGCAAGATCATTGGTCTGAGCGCTGCAAACTGAACAAGTTGTGTCCACTCACTTACAGTGCCTTCACTTTTGATTCTGAAGGCTCTGGCAGATTTCATGGAACCTTTCATGGAACACTAGCTAGCTTAAATATTTTTTAGATTGGATTAAAAGTTTTATCCAACTTTTTTAATGTAAAAAGTATTTTTATATCAATAAAAGAATACATAATAAGACAATTTTTTTTAATTTTTTGTTTTTCTGTGTATGTTTAGGCCAGCAGAGAAGGCTTTGCTGGCCCTGATGGCCCACCACATTCTTCCTCTCTGAACTTATTTGGTTTTACTAGCAACCTACCGACATACATTCTTTCAGTGGCCTCACCACCCACAGGAAGGCTCGCAGTATGGTGCAGTGCGATTTGGGTCGCAGTCGTGGAGACTACTGCACCCGAGACATGGTAACGAATAAGAAAAGAGAGAAAAGCAAACTCCTTGTCAGTGTGATCCACACCACTGCACACAACTAATTCTGACTGCTGCATTTAACCTATCAACAAAGTGACTGGGTAGCAGTGGGTGGGGAGGGTGCCATTCTCAGTGGACCTCAGTGTCAACCTGGCAGCTGGTGGATTTGAACCTGGAACCCTCTAGACCCTAGTCCATAAGAGGATGAAGATGAATGAATGAGTTGTTCTCAGTGAGAATTCAATCCATTCATTTTTTTATCTGCGTATCCCAGTTTTTTTTTTCAGGTTTTGTTATTCACATTGTTGTTTAATGATGCTGCTTATGTGTGTGTGTGTGTGTGTTTGTGTGTGAATGTGTATTTATTCACACTAACAAAGACCTTGACTGGATGTACTTCCTGCTACCCTACATGTAGGCTTTAAGGCAGGGTGAAGACGTGAGAAGTGTTTAATGATCCTGCTGTTTTCTTACTACGACAGCATCTTCCCAACGTTCAGCATCTTCACCTCAAAAGCCTTCATTCACTGAGGAATGTAGAGCGTGTGAGGTATTGAGCTTTCTGTGCGGTGAAGAAAAATCTGAACGCTGATCCAGACAGGAGTCATTTTTTTTTTTGGAGAAAATGGGACAGTCAAGGAAGGAGAGACATGCAAACAGACAGACAGACAGGCAGACAGGCAGGCAGACAGACAGACAGGCAGGTTGCCACAAAAGGGAAATACACACAGATGGCCTTGACAGACTGACAGACAGAAGATGGGGAAAAAAAGTAGGCTGAGGAAGAAGCAGACACAAAGACACATACGTCCATACATGTATACGCTGTTCACACACATACACACACACACCTGCAGTTTGGTGACAGGTCACCTGATGTTGGAGTCAAATCAGGTCAATGCCTGTCTCTTATACACATCTTACCAGTTCGGCCTCTGCTTTACAATTCTCGGAAAAAGAAGCAGAAAGAAAAGAAATATCGGACGAGGAAGAGGAGCAGACACAAAGACACATACGTCCATACATGTATACGCTGTTCACACACACACACATACACACACACACCTGCAGTTTGGTGACAGGTCACCTGATGTTGGAGTCAAATCAGGTCAATGCTCAGAAGTGTTTTCCTCATTTTTTTCTGTTTATTTTAATCATCTATTCATTTGTCAGCGTGGAACAAGGTTTTAATAATTGCAACAAGACGTCCATCATGACCGTCGTTTGGTTTCACTCTGTGATATTGGGCCGTTTTTTATGAGAGACTATTTAGATTTTTATTTACAAATTCAGTTCAGAGAATAATAATCTTTTCCTTTGGAGAGATAACAATGACGGCAGTGAAGAACAAAAAAAAAAAATCTGGTTCGTTAGTTGTTATTTTTAGATTTTGAAGAATTCCCACAGCTGCCAACACTAGAAGATAATCCTGTTGTGATGTTTTGATGTTGTGATCAAATGTTATGTTGTGATGTCATATTCTTTCTTAAATGTATAATTAGTGTGTGTATATGTATTTTATATTGTAAATGTTTTGCCTTTTTACACCACAGCCAAGGGACCACAGATGAAAACTAGTCTGTTGATTAATTCTGGCTTTTTTTAACCATGTGTAAACCATGAGCAGTGGTGGCCTGGTGGTTAAGGAGCCGAACTTGGGTCTGGAGGTTTGAATCCACCAGCTGAGGTGTCCTTAGAGTGGTGCCGTCTCAACCCACTGCTCCCAGGTGCCCAAAGCTGCCAACTATTCACTTTGGTGATGAGTAGGGAAATCCAAGCAAATCCAAGTACTAGAATTTCAGTTTTCGTTGCATTATTAAGGAATCCCATGTATGATTTCTGGCTAGTGACTGCTGTCTACTGACACTATATGGCTCTAATGAAGGTGATTGAAGTCTTCTGAGAACCTCCTTGCAGCCAAATCCTGCCCCAAAACGGGTCTTAAAATGATTCTGTCTATTTTTCGTGTCGTCAAGATGGAGCAGAACTATGACTTGGTCCAGAAAATCCAAGTTCAAGTTCAAAATTGTCCGAAACGTTTAGTTACATAAACAAACAAACCAAAAAACAACAGATTTCTTAAAATAAATAAATGTAACATCATCTCCATTGTTTGGCTTGAATAGAACTCCTCAGAATTCAGATCTTTGATCTAGAAGAGGACGCGTCGGCTTGATACGAACTAACAACAGAAAAATACAGGTTGGTGGCAGCAGGTGGGGGCCCTGCATTAGTGGCTGATGTTGTGTGATGGTTGGGAGGTGGAGGGGTGTCCACGGCTGGATCCTGCTGGGTCCTTTGTCACCCCTGCTAATTGAGTGATCCTGGTGACCCTGTCGTTGCTACTTGGTAACACATCAACAGGAGCTGGTGCCGCGGCTTTTCACTTAATGTCATAACCAGACGTGTTCACATATATATATATATATATATATATATATATATATATATATACATATATATAGCAGGGCGAGAATAATGACGGGAGGCAGTGTTGTAGTGGTAGATCCTCGATAAAGAGCGGCTTAGTGAAGAATAGTGAAGAATCAAGGTTAAGTGCAGTTCAGCCGCTCGGCATTGATGCCGTTGCCATTTCTCCTTTGTCTCCGTGCAGGACCGAGTAAAGTAGAAGTGATTGAAGCCGCAGACACTTACAGGCACCATGAATTAAAAACACCCATCTACTGCCTGGCGGCTTTATGGAAGTGGAGGTGGATTCACGCAAGAAGAGAAGATGGAAATAAACAGTTTATAATTCCCTGAGGGGATCTTTGTTTGCTGCAGGTACGCAGCAGGTAGAGTGGAGCTGAAAGCACGGTTGGACTGTTTGAAAATGAGTAACCTCCGAACATATGAGAATAACACTTGACAGATGCTGCTAGGGTGATATCATGGCCCCTTCTTATGATTTTTCATTAACTATGCCATAACAGCTGCACTACATCTCACTCAGCGGCGACAGGCAGCTCCTGCCAAGTCTGCCGTCTTTTATAGAGGAAAAGAAAAATCACTCATATTTCAATGCGAGGAATGTCTTTTGGAACATTTGACACTTTTCAGATAAGTGTTTTTGTGTTAACAAAATGGAATTCTTAATTTTGATGAGCTAATTATAGCCTGTAGCTCGTTGCTAGGCAACCTAATGACAGGGAGACAGCGGGGAGTCAAGAATCTAACCTTTGGCTGGATGGAGCCAAGAGGTGACATTTGGATTTTCTTCATATCTGGCTCTTTTGATGCACCTTGTCCTGATTGTGGCTACATTGCTCTTTTCACTTCAAATGGTGTTTTTTTTTTAAAGTTTTTTTTACGAGACAGTTTAATCTCTGGTGAGGAAATTTAAGTCATTCAATCAGTGTCAGAAAGCTTCAACAGCTCGGCATTTTTTCCTCTCTCTCTCTCTCACAAACGACAGTATTTGTGAAAGTGCATGAGTCACAGACTGTAGAATGTGCATTAAGTCATGTCTTTGCAGGTGCTTGAGTCATTCAGCGCAGAAACGTTTAGTCCTGTCGCTCCTGCTTCCTCTTTTCCACTAACGGGGCAGAAAGAGTGCAGTTTGTCAGGAAATATATTCATCGGAATTATTCTCAAAATTGCAGAATTGGGGAGAAAAGAACCAAAGTATGAAGCTGAGGAGTTCACGTGTAACTGCAAACACACTCATGTCATACGTGCCGTCCACCCTTCACATGACGGCCGCAAACAATGTCATCTGAAAATGCCTTTGTGGTCATCTCATTTTTTTTTCTTCTGTCGAGGGAGAGTTCTGCGTGGGGGTCCGTGGCTCAGCGCCAAAATAGTTTTGAAGTATCTGTGAAAAGACTCTTCTTAATCCGTTTTATTTGCTCTGCTACCTCCAAAACCATTTGTCCACGCAGAAATCCCAAAACCCTCCGCTCCGCTCCACCCAACCATCTCAGGGATTTAGTGGTGGTAGAGCAGAGGTGCAGGAGCCCACAGACAGTTAAAAAAAAGCCATCTGGCCAAGGAGGAGGGGCTTGGAGGGGGTGCGGTGAGGGTGTAGCAAGTTGGGGGTGTTTGGAGGTTTGGGGCGGAGGAGTCGTGCTGGGCAATCAAAATGATGGACAGCAGTGAGAAGTGTTTTGTGGGCTCCCACGTACATGCAAAGTAGGCCGACTCGTGAGCTTTCACAGCTCCCTCCGGTCTGCAGGTAAACATGGCGCGGTCGAGGTATGCGCGGCCTCTCCCCGCCTGTTTGCTGGTGTGTGTTTTTGGTGTTTGTGTATGATAATGTCGTTGTTTGTTGGCTAGTTTGCGAAAGGTAAAAAAAGCGCCGTGTCTCCCGTGTCGCGTATTCCTGCGTAGTAAAAGAAAGGATAGTGGGTTTTTACTTTTTTTTTTTTTCCCTTTGTTTGTTGGCGTAGCATGTTTGACCAGAAGAGTCAGGGTCAGCAGGTGAAATAAACAGCCTGAATATTTCATGAACCATCAGAGAAAAAATTTCTTTCGGGATTCGACACAGCCTCAGTGCTAAGACACTGTGAAATGGGCGCACAATTGTTCCTCCTTGCTTCGACCAAATATTATAATCCTATTCTCTTATGCCTTCCATCTTGCCCTCTCTCCATAATGTTCACCCCGATGGCGGCCCCTTTCCCTCAGTGAAAACCCCTCCGAATGTGTGGAGGCTTCATTTTTCACTCTCCCTTTGGGGCTCTGTTGTCAGAGAGCAGCCCTTAGGAAGTCTTTATTTCTGCCAGGCAGGGCCTCTTGCGTTCCTCCACCCTCTCCCTCCGTTCTCATGGCTGTCCCCCCCACCTGCTGGGATCCTGATCCCAGCCGGGGCAGGGCTTCAGCGGGGGACAATTACTGCTGCTCCCCAGCTTTGATCATCTGACCACATGGAAGCATAACAGCTGACCACATGTTTCAACAGACAAGAAGACCAAGGCAAGGGAGAAAGGAGGAAGATGTAGAATAGAGCGCGAAGAAGAAAAGAAATCCCTTTTCATTTAAGCTCAGCTTTAAGTTCCATCCCACTTTTGTCGGCTTTGTGGAGCGTTGGGTTAGAATGGTCAAATCTGTGTTTTGGACAGCTCTCCTTTGATGAAGATTATTTATTTGGATCGGGGCGACCATACTTATTACCGACCATGTCTGGCTACAGCCTCCAATAAAGTTCGGTTTCAATTTGCCACTCTCTCTTTTGTGAGTGCTGCCGAGAGAGAAAGAGAGAAGCAATTTGAGGCAGCCCTTGTAAAAAAGTGAGTGCTAAGTCTGCTGGTATTGACGGCCAAATTGTCAGGAGGCCAGCTGGGCTCTGTTTTCCTGTTCTGGGCACTGCCTGGGCTTTTTTTTTTTACCGCTTAGGACTGGGTTCCATTCAGGCAGCTTTTCCACAAAGTCAGAACCTTTTCATATGAGCTCACAGAGGTTACCGTGGTGAACTGGCTCAGATGCAAAGTCATGATCAGGTCCGGCTCTCACGCAACAAAAAACAGGTGAAGAAGCTGTGACGATTCCGTGAGCGGAGAAAAGATTGACTTAACTATGTTTAAATAAATAATAAAAACATGAAGGAATCAAGAAAAATAGAGAAGATGGTTTTCTTCCCGGGTCAATGTTGTCGTACTATCTCCTCAAAGCACCTAGGCCAATGACGTTTGATAAAAAATGACAGGGCAGAGAGACGGGAGTGGGGGGAGGGGAGCTCATGTCTCTCTGTCTGACAGGGATGGCCTCTTGGAGTGTCCCAATTGTGGAGGAGATCACTTTACCACATTAAGGCTGTGTCAAAAGAACCTCTTCAACAGCACTTTGGCCCAGCCTGGAAGAACAGAGCTTGTTTTGACTGCTTTGCCACCTTTTATTTGTCAGCGCTCAGCCAACCAACAGCTTCCTCCCTCCTCTGCCTCACTGGCCCCAGGCTCACGCAACAGCATCTACAGTGTAGATACAGGGGACACTGATTGGAAGGCATTTATTATTATTAACATATATTAAATACATTTGTAATATCTTAATTTTGATGAGTTAATATTATATATATTGATTACCGTAATTTCCGGACTATAAGCCGCAACTTTTGTCACACAATTTCAACCCTGCGACTTATGCAGAGATGCGGCTAATGTATGCATTTTTTCTAACGGCCTCCAGGGGCGCTCCAGCAGAAAAGGTAAAAGTGAGACAGGTGGTGTCGAGGAAGACGCAAGTCACAACCGCCAATAAACACCATAGAAGAAGAAGAAGTTTAACGTACCGTAATGCGCTTTGTACGTGAATAAAATTAGCATAAACTGCAAAAATGAAAGCACTTTGTAAATATCTCATGTTTCATCGTGGGCACATGTGGCTTACAGTCAGGTGCGGGTTATTTATGTACAAAATGTTTTTTCCATTAAAAAATGTATTGGGTGTGGCTTATAGTCCGGTGCGGGTTATAGCCCAGAAATTATTCATTTCTTTATTGAATTGAAGCTAAATCAAAAAGTTAACGTCAAACATTGGCTCAGTCTGTCTGAAATCTGTGATGCCTCTAACTTCAAAAAAGATCGTGCAAGTAAGTCCAAGTCCATAATTCCCCAAAGGGATTAATACATTTCTATCTGTCCTTCTATTGTTCTATCTACCTATCTACCTAGTAGGATACACTGTAAAGTTCCCTAACCTTTTTTGGTTCTCAGACCGGTTAAATCTCTTGTACTATTTTCACGGAGCGGTCGTTAAGTTTTGGCAGATAAACACCCCTTGGTAAAATGAAATTTCTGGTGTTCTGAAATATTTTCCTACCTATAAAATCTTCCTACTCTTGCTGTGCCCATGCACAACAAGGGTTTCCCAGGTGCACCTAGCCTATAATTTTCTCCTACCAGACCAGTATAAAGTTAGAATCTTGTATCAATGACTCTACGTCATTTTGAGTTTATTGTTGTTGTCTTCACTGAGAAAATATTTCCTAATCAAATATAGTTGCATTATTGATGATGGAATCCTAGCCATTCTAATGTTCAGTTCTTTTGTTGATATGGGTATGGATCAAGTGGAAGTAATAGACAGATGGGACCAAAAAGAAACATTATTTATCTGCGGCCCGGCACCAATTCACCCACGGACTGGGACTGGTCCCCGGCCCAGTGGTTGTGGACCACTGCTTAGAGTGAGCATCAAGACTAGATAATAGGGATTCATCAGCTCACTTATAATAAAATATAAGATTATTTCTAGATAGAAATGGAAATTATTATCGGTTGTCTTTGTAAGGAATTTTCACATCTGTAAGTTTTCTCTCGTCTCTGATGCTATTGATTATGGTCCCTTCACTGATCCCATTAAATCCAGTGTTAGTTTTCCTCCATAGACACAGGTCACTTCATGATGTGACCCGGGCCGGTCCTGCATCCTGGCTAACTTCATAATCATTTTTATCCGGCAGTTAAAAATAATTAACAAGTCATGCTCTTTTGTCGTCCACCATTTTAGGTCCTGGCTCCAGCAATGAAAGGCTTCTCCAGCAACATGGTCACGTAATAGTGTCAGGATGCATTTTAGAGTGCAGTAATTCAGTGGTTTACACGGCCTCATAAAATACCGACATGCCCCGATAATGAGAAGCATGAATGGAAACTTGGAGTTCCCTGTGGCCCCTGTGTGTGTGTGTGTGTGTAGATGCAGATAGAAGGAAGAAAGGAAGCGAGACGGGAAGAAAGAACAAGAGCAAGCCGGAAAGAAAAGGCAAGAAAAAAAAAAAGCAATTTTTTTTTTCAAACCCCACAGCTGCTCTCTAGCATCCTGCTGCCTGCTGAAAAAAAATGTAGATGACTATACAGCGTCGCTCCCTAGATAGATTTATGTTCTCCAGAAATGCACATGGGCTACAAACCCGCACGCTTCTGCTTCTCTTTCAAATGCATAAACTGTGCTCCAGCTATTACCATGTAGCGGTATTTACATACAAACATGAGATTCTGGTCGTAGCAGCGCGTAGTTCAGTGAAAATGCAAACATGTGGAACTGTCCAGACATCAGCTTTATGCTTAATGCTGGCCAGTGTTTCACAGCTCAGAGCCCCCACTGTTCGTGGAGCCGTACACTTCAAACAGGCTAATTGAACAGGAAGTACAGGTTTGAAAAGTGAACAAATGCATTTTGAAATCATACAAAAAAAGTGTTATTTACAGTCTAGGTATTAGGACACAAGGACTGTAAACGAAAAAAGATCTTTATTTCTATCTCCAAGAATGAGACAATCACATCAAATCAATTCAGAGCTGACTAGTTGTGTTGTTTTTTTTTGTTTCTTTCATTTGTCTGCAGCTGCTTTATTATGTTATTTCGACTTGAAGGCTCAGTTGTGAAAAGATCCCAATATCATAACTGTAGCTGTAAGACTGTCACCAATCGTGTCTGTTTCTAATTTGTAAATATAACAACCTGATGTTCAGTGAGTAGCCCTGCCCCCTGTACTGTACACACACACACACACACACACACATATATATGACAAATTTGATTCGTAAATGTGGGCTATATAAATAAAATTTGATTTGACTGATTGATCAACAAGAGGCAAGAAAATATATAAATATAAATATATATATATATATATATATATCCTCTTTTCCTTTTGGCTTATCCCATATTTCAGGGGTTTCCACGGCATAGTTAATAAAGTTACTTTGCAAGTGGTTTCTTTAACTTATGTACATATATGCGCTGTACATATATACATATATAGGTTTATACATATATAGGCTGTACATATATACATATATATATGTACAGCGCAGGTTTCTCCCTACATAGTTAATAAAGTTAATTTGCAAGTGGTTTCTTTAACTTTTAAACTTATACAACATTTTGATAACATTTAAAATCTAAATAATTACAATTTTAGAAAACTGGAATGTTATTTAATTTGCATAATTATTACACCTAGATGTTTAGTGAGTAGTTAGAAAAGAAGACAGAAGAAAAGGCAAGCAGAGGGCAGAATGCCTGCCCTCTTCACTATACATACATATACATATACATATACATATACATATACATATATACATATTCACACTGTATAAACATAATTATGATAGTATTTAAATATTTAAAATTACAATAATTATATTAAAACTTTAAAAAATTGAAATCTAAGAATTTTCTCGTTAATACTGTGGCTGATTTTTTTTTGGCTATTTTATCTTCCACCTGGCGCAAATAGCACGTTTGCAGGAACACTGTCTTGAGGTGGAAACACGTTATAGTGTCCTCGGTCAGACTCCCAGGCTGGTATGCAGCGGCGGGGCTAAGACCGAGGAGGAGTCCCACGGTTTCCTCCTCCCTGAGCGATATCAGATGCACAAACAGCAAAGGTCTCAGACGGCTTCAGCACATAACTCTTCATCTCTCAGCCCTCTCTGACACTCTTTATGGTGTCTTGACCTACTGACAGACAGACAGCCAGTGTGTGCGCATGCTGGAGAGTGTGCACGTGTGCTCCAAATAGCTGTAACCCAATCTGAATACGTTAGCACAGCAGACATAGCTGAGGGCTGTGTGCGTATGCGGGTTCTTAAACACTTGTCTGCGTGTTTTCCTTATCCAGGTGATCAGTGTCAGGCAGCTCACATCTTCATCTTATGCTTCCAACATCTTGCTGTCATCGGAATAAATCATGATGCCACATGGAGGTGGTGGCAGGCAGCGTGAGTCAGAGAAGCAGTCTGCTTGACTTCACACTCGCTAGGGATCTGGTAGCTCAGCAGGTAGTCCCAGTACAGATTGAAACTAATGCCGCCTCTCTGCGCTCCACACATCCCGAGAGGTCGATTCCAGAGCACGACTGTTCCTTTATTGTGGAGTAAAATCCAGTTCTCATTTATTGTGCACAGATGGTGAAGGTTCTGGCTGGGCGCGGGCTCGGTCTTCTTCCCTTACATGGTGGACGTGTGTCAAAGACTTTACGTAATTCGTATTTGACCGGCCGCAGCTTTATAAGGCCGGAGAGATGGCTGCGTTAAAGGGACAGTTGAGAAGATTCCAGGAAGACGGCTGATGATGTCATGGTTAGGCCTGTGATTTGTTGGTCTGGACATAAATGAGTTAAATCCTGGATCCAGACTGCGACCTTTCACTGAGGTTACCACCACAAGCACTGGGTTTTTCATCCCATGTGTGTTTTTGCTCACACTAACAGGATTGACTTATTGCAGATTTGCACTACTGTGCATGTTCCGCACTCGCCGTCTAACTAGCAGCTATTCATCCTGTGAGCGGAGCGCAGGACTGGCACGAACGGGGACGCCTGATTTATATTTACAGCTCAGCGGTCACATCTGTGTTTATCAGGCAACAGCTGTGAACATGACTCAGCCAATCAAAACTATCTGTTTTCTTATGTCTTCTATTGCCGCGCTGGTGTGTAAATCAGTTTTCCTGTACTGCAGGCAGTTGCCGGGGCCGTCGCCAAGGAGTGTGTGAATTACATCCATGCATAAAGCTGTCCTTGTGTCCCGCTGGCCAAGAGCTACAGGGAAGCTGGAAATGATCGTAAATTAAGCAGCACTTGACTGAGGAAATCATAGAAAATCTGAAATTGAAAGGCGCATTTGAAACGATTACCACAGACCATTAGGGGAATTCATTTAAGGCACCAAAGGCTGACAATGGTGAAATGTGGAATTTATAGTAAGTCACCGAGCGTTTATTCCACATTAGAAAAGAATGATGTATGAATGTATAATTATTGCATTAGTCCAAATAGAAAAGTACTTTAAGATGAATGTATGCAGGTTAGTTCTGTTCCTCAGTCTCAGACAATGTGGTAAAAACTCCTGCAGGTCTGTGGCTGCTGGACTCAGACAGTTGCACTATCAAATATTTCCATACAGCGGTCGAAAAGTAGAGATGCAATAGTTTATATATTATAAGTGCACATTTGTTTACTGTTTACAAACACTCTATCACAGAGTATGAAACACGGCAACAGGAATGATTGGAAATTTCACAATTGTAATTACTCATTCTTGCAATATCCTTTATGTTGGTGTTACAAGATTTCTTATAATACTTTTTTTACTATTTTTAATGGGATATTCTATATTTTTATTCTTTTTTTATTCTATTTTGAGGCAGTGGTGACTTAGTGGTTTAAAAAAAAAAACGGACTGGGATCTGGAGGGTTACAAGTTCAAATCCACCAACTGCAAGGTTACGACTGATGTCCACTGAGCATGGCACTGTCCACAAGCACCATCACCCGGGCTCTCAAGTCTGCCCACTGTTCACTTCGGTGATGGGTTACATACAGAGGTGACGTTTTGTTGTGTGCAGTGGTTTGGATCACAATGTCACAATGACATTCGCATAAATCTCATCAATCAGAAAAATATTGAAAATTTGCAAACAAAAAATTAATTTAGAAAATTAAAAACCAGCCATGAACAAGAGACGATGTTATCTTGAGTAACGTGTCACTGTAAAGTGTTCATTCACTGGATGCTGAAAGATTGCATGTTGTATGGGCGGAAAGTTCACTGTTCAGTTTTTTTCCACTCTTCTGAAAAGTGCACAGAAGTTGTATTGTTTAGGTGCTCCACCAAAAACATGCTAGTTTGAAATTCCTCCTTTTGGCTCGTCCCTTTTTCAGGGGTTGCTGCAGCGAGTCAACATTTTCCATCTCCCCCTGTCCTCTGTATCTTCTACTCTGACTCCAACCACC